>JAABKJ010007545.1:118804188-119305093 GCA_011634705.1 Andricus grossulariae
GAAAAATCAAATATTTTGTTGCAATCTAGTCTTTCTTGGTTAAAGTATCAACTATTTGGTTGAAAATTGTTATTTTTTGTTTAAAATATCAACTATTAAATTTTTCTTTGAGAATTCATCTTTTTTCGTAAAAAAAATCAACTACTTGGTTCAAACTTGCAGTACTTTTCTAAAAATACTTTTTTTTTCTGTTTGAAGATTCATCATTTAAGTTGAAAATTCATTTCTATGATTAAAAATGTACCTACTTTGTTGAAAATTTCTCTTTTTGGCTTTGAATATCAAAACATTAGTGGATTACTTCTTTTTTCTGACAGAAAAATCTGTTCTGATTGAAAAATCAAATATTTTGTTGCAATCTAGTCTTTCTTGGTTAAAGTATCAACTATTTGGTTGAAAATTGTTATTTTTCGTTTAAAATATCAACTATTAAATTTTTCTTTGAGAATTAATCTTTTTTCGTAAAAAAAATCAACTACTTGGTTCAAACTTGAAGTACTTTTCTAAAAATACTTTTTTTCTGTTTGAAGATTCATCATTTAAGTTGAAAATTCATTTCTTTGGTAGAAAATTTAAGTATTTTGTTTAAATTATTTTCTTTCGCATAAAAATAAATTGAATTATGAAAAATGCTGGTATTGAATTTCCTCGTTAATAAACTGAAACGAGCTGTCATAGACGATAATGACTCCCTATGAGGATATCAGAGTAATTGAACTCGAAATCCTTTCTAAATAATCTCTTCAGTTTACATGACAGCTTGTGAGTTCTGCGGCGGCGTAAATTTAACGTAAAATTATATAAGCCATAAACTAAAATTATTACGCTCAGTCTCCACGTCGTGTTTAACATAGCGAGTTTAACGATTCCATTCTATCAGAACACTCCTGTGGACACATTTCTCATAAATCTTATGGAAGATATGATTAATTTAGCAGACTGCGTTAAACACAGCATGCAATTTCATACAGTGTGCTTGAAATTATTTTACATCGACTACATCTCCCATTATAAATAACCAGATTGTGATTAATTATTATAATTTCCTCGTCTGCTTCATAAGTAACAAAATTAAACTTATTTCAACAACGCTTTCTGTTTTTTAATTTATTGTGAAGCTCTTCGCCTGGGGTGATTACTAGTGGGATTGATCAGCGACCTGAGCCTTCAGTTTTTTGATTTATTGTGAAGCTCTTCGCCCGGGGTGCTTACTAGAGGGATTGATCAGCGACCTCGGGCTTCTGTTTTTTAATTTATTGTGAAGTTCTTCGCTTAGGGTGATTACTAGAGGGATTGATCAGCGATCTGGATCTTCTATTTTTTAATTTATTGTGAAGCACTTCGCCTAGGATGATTACTAGAGGGATTGATCAGCGACCTGGGCCTTCTATTCTTCAATTTATTGTGAAGCTCTTCGCCTGGGGTGGTAACTAACGGGATTTATCAGCGACCTCGGCCTTCTGTTTTTTAATTTACTGTGAAGTTCTTCGCCGAAGGTGATTACTATAGAGATTGATCAGCGACCTGGGTTTTCTGTTTTTTTTTTAAATTGATTGTGAAGCTCTTCGCCTAGGGTGATTACCAAAACTACAGATCAGGGACCCGGGGTTCCTGTTTTTTGAATTTATTGTCAAGCTCTTCGCTTAGGGTTATTACAAAAGAGATTGATCAGCGACCTGAGTTTTCTGTTTTTCGTTTACTGTCAAGCTCTTCGCCTGTGGTGATTACTAGAGAGATTGATTAGCGACCTGGGCCTTCTGTGTTTTAATTTATTGTGAAGATCTTCGCCCGAGGTGATAACTAGAGTGATTGATCAGCAATCTCGGGCTTCTGTTTTTCAATTTATTGTGAAGCTCTTCGCCTAGGATGATTACTAGAGGGATTGATCAGCGACCTGGGCTTTCTATTCTTTAAATTATTGTGAAGCTCTTCGCCTGGGATGATAACTGATGGGATTTATCAGCGACCTGGGCCTTCTGTTTTTTTAATTTATTGTGAAGCTCTTCGCCTAAGGTGATTACTAGAGGGATTGATCAGCGACCTCGGTTTTATGACTTTTTTTTTAAATTGATTGTGAAGCTCTTCGCCTAGGGTGATTACTAGAAGGATAGATAGAAGGATAGATCAGGGACCTGGGTTTTCTGTTTTTTGAATTCATTGTGAAACTCTTCGCCTAGGGTTATTACAGAAGGGATTGATCACCGACCTGGGTTTTCTGTTTTTCAATTTACTGTCAAGCTCTTCGCCTGGTTTGATTACTAGAGAGATTGATTAGCAACCTGGGCCTTCTGTGTTTTAATTTATTGTGAAGATCTTCGCCCGAGGTGATAACTAGAGTGATTGGTCGGCAATCTAGGGCTTCTGTTTTTTAATTTATTGTGAAGCTCTTCGCCTGGGGTGATTACTAAAGGGATTTATCAGCGACCTAGCCCTTCTGTTTTTTAATTTATTGTGAAGCTCTTCGCCTGAAGTGATTACTAGAGGGATTGATCAGCGACTTGGGCCTTCTGTTTTTTAATTTATTTCGAAGCTCTTTGCCTGGGGAGATTACTAGAGGGATTGATCAGCAACGTGAGCCTTCTGTTTTTTAATTCATTGTGAAGCACTTTGCATGAGGTGATTACAAGAGGAATTGATCAGCGACCTGGGTTTTCTGTTGTTTTTTTTTTAAATTGATTGTGAAGCTCTTCGCCTAGGGTGATAACTAGAAGGATTGTTCAGCGACCTGGGTTTTCTGTTTCTCAATTTACTGTCAAGCTCTTCGCCTAGGGTGATTACTACAGGGATTGATTAGCGACCTGAGCCTTCTGTGTTTTAATTTATTGTGAAGATCTTCGCCCGAGGGGATAACTAGAGTAATTGATTAGCAATCTGGGGCTTCTGTTTTTCAATTTATTGTAAAGCTCTTCGTCTGGGGCGATTACTCGAGGGATTGATCAGCGACCTGGGCCTTCTGCTTTTTAATTTATTGTGAAGCTCTTCGCCTGGGGTGATTACTGGAGAGATTGATCAGCGACCTGGGAATTCAGATAACATTTAGTATTTTTCTTGATTATGAATTTTAATAACGTTTTTTCACTTAAATTTCTGCTGAATTATTAGATTTCAAAAAAGAAAATTAATTTTCGGGTTGAAAATCATAGTTAGGTTGAATGTTAAACTATTTTCTTGAAAATCTATCTCTTTGGCTGAAAATTCAAGTATTTTCTTAGAAATTCCTTTTTTGTTTTGTCGAGAGTTATTATAATTTTTTATCTAAATTTTTTCCCATGAATTCAACTGTCTCTACTTCAAATTAATATATTTTTTGATTGAAATATCAACTAATAAATGTTTTGTGGAGAATTAATCTTTTTTGGTAGAAAAATCAACTACTCAGTTTAAATTTATATAATTGAAAAAAAAAATTATTTTTGTTTTTTGTTGGAAATTCCGAAAATATTTCGACTCGAAATTTGAACTGTTTTGTGAAAAAAAAATTTTTTCAGCAAATTCCACAATTTGGTAGAAAATTATAATATTTGGTTTAAATTTCAACTATTTGATTGAAAATTCGTTAAATTTTTTATTAAAAATTCCTTTTTTTTACTGAAAATTTAACTATTCCACTTTTTGTTGAAAACTTTTATTTTTAGTCGTATATTTAAATAATTGGTTAAAACTTCATCTACTTTGTTAAAAATCTCGTTTTTTCAAATGAAAATTAACTTTTTGCACTGAAATGTTACTATTCCATTTTTGGTTGAAAATAAATATTTTAAACTGAAAATTGATACTTTCTGGTTGAAAATTTCTCGTTTTTGGTGAAAGAAGTATTCTTATTGGTGTTTGTTGGAAATTTATGTTTTCGGCTTTAAAATTCATATTTTCGAATCAAAAATTCATATTTTTAGGTTGAAAATTAAACTTTTTTTTGTAGAAAATTCGTCAGCTTGGCTTAATATTTCATCAATATGATAGAAAATTAAATTATTTAGTTGAAAATTAACTTTTTTGTCGAAACTTCAAATTTTTTGTTGAAAATTTAACTACCTCAGTGGAAAATTAAACTATTTTGTTTGAAATTAAACTTTTTATTTGTAAATGGTTGAAATTTTTTTTATTTATAATTAGAAAATACACCTGTTAGGTGGAAAATGCATGTGTTTTGTTGAAAATTTAATTACTTTATTGAAAATTTATCGTTCATGATTAAAAAAGAACTTTCTCTTTGAAAAATTCACATCATTTTTGGTTAGAAATAATTGTTATAACTGGAAATTTGACTATTCCATTTTTGGTTGAGATTTTTTTTTAAGCTAAAAATTCACTTTTTAGTTGAAATTTCAAGTACTTGGTTAAAAATTCATCTTATATTGTAGACAATTATTCTTCTATGTTAAAAAATCAATTTTTAGGTTGAAAATAAATTTTTCTATCATTTTAGTTAAAAGTTAATTTTATTAGTAGAAAATGTAACTATTTTACTGAACACATTTTTTTTTGGTTGATAAATAATTTTTTTCACTGAAAATTTAACTATTCCATTTTTTTGTTCAAAATTTGACTTCTTTGGTGAAAAATTAATCTGCTTGGTTGAAAATTCTTTTTTTAAGTTGAAAATTCAACTATTGGGTTAAATTCATTTTCAGTAATTTGTAAAATATTAGGTTTGAAAACTGGAAATTTTCTTTCGATACCAAAGTTAATTTATGTGTACGTTTGTAAAAATAAATTATTGTTATCAACAAGTTTTGATTTTTACACCTAATGTCATTAGGTTTTCACCTTTATTTAATTAAAAGAATTTGTTTGTATGTTCGTCCCCTGAGTATATAATTTTTTATTCAGATTTTGGGTTAAATGGGCTGAAAATTTTATCCATATGACCGCACGACCGTACGACCGTATGACCGCACGACCACACGACCGCACGACCACAGACCGCACGACCACACGACCGCACGACTGCACTACCGCACGACCCTTTACGAAGTCGTAGTTTTCATTTTAAGAAATCATATATGTAATTTAAAGCCAATTCAGGAACTGTTCTGACTTTTGAATGTAAAGGTCAAGACCTAGCGAAGGATAAGTACCTAGCGTAAGTACTTATTGCCGTGCGAAAAGCGTCGATTTTACAGCACAACCTTTTACGAGGGAATTGCACGTACGATTTCACGCACGCAAATGGAATTATATCCGATTTCGAATTTCCCATAGCTCACATAGTCATTTTTTTTACTTGCGAAATTATTTAATTCTGCATTTAATAAAAAACAGTTTTTTTCGGTTGATGATTTATCATTTTAGTTGAAAATTCATCTCTTGGTTGAAAATTTAACGATTTGGCTAAAAATTCCTTCTTTTTTATTGAAATTAACTTTTTGGTTGAAGATATAACTGTTCAATTTTTTGTTAAAAATGTATCTTTTAGTTGAAAATTCATTTTTTAGTTGGAAATTTAACGATTTGGTTGAAAACTCCTTTTTCTGTTGTTGAAATTAATATTTTTCGTTAGAAAATGTAACTGTTTCATTTTTTGTTAAAAATTTATCTTTTTAAGTAGAAAATTGATCATTTGAACTATTTTGAACTATGAACTATTGAACTATTTGGGTAAAAATAAATTTTCGAACTAAAAATTTATTTGCGTAAAAATAAATTTTCTAACTGAAAATGCAAATATTCTATTTTTTCATAAAACTTTATTCCTTCGGTCGAAAATTATTATTTTTTGTTTGTTTGTGGAAAAATTCATCTATTTAGGTTGAAAATTCATTAATTTTTTCAAAAAATGGTCTTCTTTGGTAGACAATTCATCTTTTGGCTTAAAAATTAAACTATTTGTTTAAATATTCATTTTTTGGTAGAAGATTCATCATTTTAATATCATTTTTTTCAAATTCACTTCTTTAACTGAAGATTTAACTGTTCCATTTTTTTTAGAAATTTGATTATTTTTCATAGAAATTTGATCTCATTGGTTAAAATTTAAATATTTGGTTGTAAATCATTTTTTAGATGAAAAGTAACCCATTCTATTTTTTGTTAAAAATAATTATTTTCAAGATGAAAATTCATGTATTCTGTTTAACATTGATATTTTTTTCTAGAAAATTTAACTTTTGGGTTAAAAATGCAGCTATATAAATGATTTTTTTTCATTCATTATTTTAATTCAAAATTCATCTTTTGGGTTGAAAATTCGTTTTCTTTTAGTTGAATATTAATTTCTTTGTTTGTGCTTTTAGTTTTTCCATTTTTGGTTAAAAATTTATCTTTTTTTTGTAGAAAATTGATAATTTTTTTATAGAAATTCAATCTCCTTGTTTAACCGTCGAACTATTTGGGTAAGAATAAATTTTAAACTGAAAAATCAACTA
The DNA here is from genome assembly GCA_011634705.1 of Andricus grossulariae. Lineage (NCBI taxonomy): Eukaryota > Metazoa > Arthropoda > Insecta > Hymenoptera > Cynipidae > Andricus > Andricus grossulariae. Next base: position 118,810,554 of record JAABKJ010007545.1, read on the forward strand.
TTCTATTTTTTCATAAAACTTTATTTCTTTTGTCGAAAATTATTTTTGTTTGTTTGTTGAAAAATTTATATATTTAGGTTGAAAATTCATTTTTTAATGGTCTTCTTTGGTAGACAATTTATCTTTTGGGTTAAAAATAAAACTTTATAGTTAATACTCTTTTTTCATAATTTTAGTTAAAAATACATTTCCTGAGTTGAAAATAGTTTTTTTGTTGTTATAGAAAATTCATCTTTTGGGTTGAAAATTAAACTATTTGTTCAAATATTGATTTTTTTTGGTAGAAGATTCATCATTTTGGTCTAAAATTGATTTTTTTTTTGTTCAAAAATTAAGTATTTTTTTGAAAATTCTTTTCTTTTTAGTTGAAAATGAATCCTTTTGGTTGAAAGTTTAACTGTTACATTTTTTTAAATTATATTCTTCAGTTGAAAATTTATGTATTTTGTTGAAAAGTCTTTTTTTGGTAGAACTTCTTTTGGGATTTTTTTTCGCAAATCAATACCTTGATCGCAATCTCCCAAAAACATGATTTCGCCAACTTTGAACATTGCGCAATTCTTCCTGAAAACATATTTTTGCCTGCAAACATACAAGCGTTCATCCCAATCATCAACACTACATGATGGTATACCTCGTTTTCATTCTAAAATTTTGTGGTGAAAAGGCACCTTTTTGATCTTCGTTCCCTGGACTATTCCTCATTTTCTCGAGGGCGCATCTTCACTCCTCCAGGGTTAGCCTAGCGAAGAATACTTTTTTAATTTCAACATACACGTTCATCCTCTCTGATAAAAAATTCATTTGTCTTCTCAGTCATTAATGTAATGTCATTCATTTAAATAATCTCTTCACATAAAAAGTAAAGCTTAAATTAGAGGGAAGAACCATTTATTATTTTTTATTATTCCATAAATTACATTTTTTCAACTCGTTTTCTTTACCGAAAACTTGAAAAATTACTTACTAAATTCTTGGAAATTAAAAAATAAACGAGAATCCAAGGATCAAATTTAGTCAACACACTCTCAAATGTCTCGAGTCAACAAAAAAAAAAGTTAATTTGAAATAGTAAAATTTTTTCTGCTAGCTATAATCTGCTAAAGGCGAGGAGCATGACTATTTCCTCAACTTCATTTCATATAAACTTAATTTCACCGAAAATTAAGTTAATTTAAAGTCATTAGTCATAATTCGAATTTACCCGAAAAGCCATTTAACCTCATTTTTATTTGTTCGAATTGTTATTTTTCATCGATTATACTTGCCACAATTCCTATTTAATGTAATTTCTATTCATCCGAATTGCCATTTGTCGTAAGTTTTTTTTCTCCCTAATTTCCATTTTACCGAATTATAATTTGCTATCATATTTATTTTCCCCAATAGCCTCTTAACAGCATTTTTACATAAAATTTACGTGAAGTAGGAGTGATGAAAAACGGCAATTTGGGTAAATGAATATTAGGTAACACGGTTATTATGCAAAAAAATTATATGGTAAATGAAAATTCGGTAAAATCGAATTTCAGGTTAATGGAAATTAGGGAAAATAGAATTTATTAGAAATTAGGTTAAATGAGAATAATGGGAAATATAATTTATGAGAAATAAAAATTGGAACAAATAAAAATTAAGTAAAGCTGCATTTCGAATGAATACGAATTCTGGTGAATGACTTAGGTAAATTCATTTTCGGTCAAATCAAATGTACCTATAATGAAATTTGGTAAATATTCATGCGACTCGCTGAAGGCACACTTTGTTGAAATGTTTATTATGGAAGTATAGTGGCAAACCTTTTTCAGGTACTAATACTTGGAAAGTTTATTTAAATTTTATTTTGTGTAGTTATTTTTAAACATAAATTATACATCATCACACGTAATGTTGTTCCTTGTTTTCGGCGTAAAACGTTTTTGTTTGCATTTTTCGATGCTGAATCTACTAACGTGACGGGAGTAATTTGCATTTTACAGGAAACGTCAAATATTTTTGGACGATAACGCACCTGCCTACGACTGGCGGTGAGGGCTCGTGTCTGGTGGAAAAAGAGAGAACCATAAGAACAGACTCACGGGGACAGAAAGAAAGAGGCAGAATTATGGAGATGAAGAAAGAAGGAGAGTTGCAGCCGATCACTGGTGCCTGCAAGCAAGAGAGAAGGCGCGATAAATGAAAGAGATAATGGGATCGAGAGAGAAAGAGTGCAAAAGGGAAGAACGAGGAGAGAGAAAGAAAGCAATCGGGTAAGACGGTAGCCCGGTGATTTGTATAGGCCCCTCGTATTCCACCTCCTAACCAGCCGATCCCCGCCGCGCAACGACTTCAAGTTCAGGAATGCGGGAGGAAAGCCCCACGGGGAGAGGCGGCCATGATGGGGACACGGGGAATCGGCCTAGCAGGTCCAGCGGATGCACCGGCGAAGCCACGCTGCGCCACGACAGGGACGCAACGACCTTTTTTTTCTTCAAGAATCTCATAAACAACACCTCCTGCCAATCGCTTCGGGGACTCGAAATTGCCTTTCTTTCTCCCTCTCCTCCACTTCTTCTACCCCATCGTCATCCTGCTAGCTTCCGCGGGGCCTTTCGCAAAGCTCTTCAAGCTCCGCCAAAGTTCTGGGTCGAATGTGTCCGTGCCCTCGACGTGAATGGCTCATTCATAAGACTTAATGGGCCTTTATAAATTAAAACGCGTGTAGCTCTAGATTTATGTCGAGATAATGAAGCCCGCTGAGGACGACGAATTTGGAGAAGTAAAAGAAAGAAGACGAGGCGAATGCTCGTTATGGAGGGAGGTTTAGTTTAGGATTCTGCCGATATATTTAGCAGCTGGCGGCCCTTGCCCCACTCATTCGCTCTCTTTGCTTCGCAGTGGACCCATCTTGCCCTCGTGTACCACAAAGTCCAACACGAGCCCAACACGAGCCCTGCCCTGCCATGCCAGGCCCAACGTTCTCTGCACTCACTCTGATGTATATAGCGTGTTTTGCTCCTCGGAATAATTTGATCGGGATGAAATATGCGATGAGCTCTGGATAGTGGCCCCCGGGGGGTGGTGGGAGTCACATTTTATCCCCCTTTATCCACTCAACGAAACTTCATCCATCTTCCGCAATGCTTGTAAGACCCAAGCACCCAAGTCTAAAAGCATACAAGATTCATTCGGCAGCTGATAAGATTTTAAAAATAGCATCAACATTTAAGTGGAACGTAAGTGGATTAAGTGATTTCAGTGGAATTTAAGTCCTGATTGGGCCTTATATTTTGGGTCTTGTCGTTTTGGTACTATACTTTTGGGCATTACGTTTTGAGACTTAATGTTTGGAACTTAGTGTTTCGGATATATAAAACTTAAAACCTGATATTTAGGTTTGAGATTTGGAAGTCTAAAGAAACAAAATTTAAGAAGTTTGTTTTATTTTAGTTTGTCGCCTTCCATGACTAATGTTTTTGTTGCATCACGATATTACCTCAAAAATTTAATTGGAAATCCATGCTCACCTAATGTGAGAAACAGAACTTTTAATCTTTTTTGCAATCAAAGTAAGTGAAATATAAGACGAGGTCAAATTTATTTACGGGGGGGGGGGGGGGGGGGGTTAGGGGTGGTTTTTGGAAAAGTTCATGATGCAAGAGCCCTAAATGAACCCTTAATTCCCGTGAAAGAAGTAAGTTGATGTAACGAAAATTTCCACCATGGTACTACTAGCTTGACGTAAAGCTTGTAGTACTATGCATTATTTTGAAAAAGTGCAGAGCCCAAAATTTGGCTTTTGTATACTACATGAGCCCTAAATGTGCCCTTAAATTTAGTATGAGGCATGCACTGTTCGGGCATGATGGTACTTACAGATTTACCCACCTAAAGAAAATATCAATTTGCAACAATAATTTCATCCACTTGATTGAGATAAAACCATTTCTTTGTGTAAAAGAAATTTATTATACATTAATTACGATAATTTCTTTGAATCAAGTAAATTTTCTTTGATTAAATTTTTTGTTTCGCAGTGTAAGATTCAGTGGTTAAAAGTATTATAGTTTAATGACCAAGGAACATATATTCTGTCTGAAGATTCATTTTCACGAAAAAACCTACGACACCTGTAAATTAAGATTACTTTAGGTTTTAGGAATGTCGCTTTTATTTAAAATTATCCACTGTACGAAGCTATGCACTGTATGGAGTTTTTCCCTACATAAAGAATATAAAGATAGATATGACTAAAAGTGCCCATGTATGGAATTCAGGTATGCGACTCATCACCCGAAGATGACGCGTCACTCGAGCATAGGGTGGTCGACTAATGCGGAATGCCGCCGTCGTCACTACTGACCATTGCCTGTCGAACCACCTTTCCATGGGGCTCGGACCAGACCCGTCAACACAAGAAAAAAACGAACCCATCGAATCGAACGAGCAATCTCCAATCAAATTCTCCACCACTGGACGACGTTGTGTCGTTCGAATTCTATTAAGTCACTCTAATGAAAGGGATCGTATGTCTATTTTTTCTTCTTCTCAATAATTTTCAATCAAGTTGCCTTCAGAGTTTAAAGTAATTTCTTCTTTAAATTCTTTACTGTAAAAAATACCTTCACTTTTCCTATTTTTATAATCAGTTTTAGGACTTTCAAGCCAAAATATAAAATGTTTTCAATCACCTGAACGATATCTTTCTTCATACTAAATTATAATACCTTTTGAAAAAATTCAAGAAGCCTTTATATAAACATTCGTCAAAGGTCACCAAAGAAAATAATTACCTTCAAATAGATCACATGCAGCGACGAAAAATAACAAAATAACAACAATTTAACTCGCGCTAAAGTTAACTTAAGACAAAAAGCGTCAGTACAATGTATTCAGCAAGTAAACAGAGTACGACGTTGCAAGACCATTTTAAAGGACATCTTGAACTCTACTTACTTGGCGAATAACGTTTTTGAAACACGCAAAAACGATACATTTTTCTGAACAATTTTGTAAACATAAATTATATTGCGAAAGTGTGTACTAATGTTAGATGATTATATATCGATTTTATTATAAAGGTAATGGAAGTAATATGCATGTATTTACGCAACTTATTTGCAATCAACAGATCATATTGCAAATCGTTGGCTAATATATCAATAATGATTGACTTAATTAAAAAAATATGTATTCCAGTTACAGTAGAAAAAAACACAAGAAGAAAATTTAATTTTCCAGGCCCCTTGGATCTAAAATCAACTGAGAAAAATTGAATTCTCTACATTTAAGATCCAAAAAATTGAATTTTCTCCATTCTATAGCTCAGAAACCTTATATGAATCGTATCGGATATATTTCTCACATTGTTACCAAACTAACAAGAATGGATTTTCAAAAAATTTGTAGAATATTGTTTACAAGATGCTATTTTTGTCTAATTTAGTCGATTTTTTTCGAAAACGACAGCAGATCGAATATTAAAACAGGACATCTCCAAACCGAGAAACATAACAAAACTGGATGTGCAAGTAGCTTTGGGTTGATCTCAATCGAGGATACCCGTTTTCTTGTTTACTCACGTCATTAAGAAGAAAAACCTCCCAGTTCTCAGGAAGTGGTGTAGTAGAATGTACCTGGCGGCACTGTTAGGTATATACAGGATGTGCTATTAGCATAAAGAAGTAAGGATGTAGAAGTTTTGATACTATGTATATATAATGTCACTTTACATTTTTTTATAACTGGATAAAAAAACTTCTACGAATGACAGTATCGCCCGTGTAGAAACTTATCGGGGCAGACTTGCGCCCAGTTAGGGCATTGTCTAGACCGTCTAATCTAGATGGTCCTTTCAGGCCCTAATCGGGTGCTGGCTAGCCCGTCATAACCAAACAAAATTCGAAGTATCCAACCCAAAATATCTCTTTGCACATTTCCAAAATAGCCAGGGTGTTTAAAAGTACCAAAGGTGAAAATTGAACATTAAAAAAATTATTTTGTTCCACTTCATCATCTAGTCAGTCTTTCGAGCCCTAATCGGGTGCTGGCTAGCCCGTCAAGACCAAAAAATTTATAAGTGTTGCATTCAAATATTTTTAGGTACATTTCCAAAAAGAGCATCATCATCTAGACTCTAGATAGTTTTTGAAATAACTTTTAACATCAACCATCTAAAATCAATTTTCACACGACCGACTACTTAGCGCTAGATCTTGACAGCACCACATCAGTGGTCAGGACGGTCTATCCTGGCTCCGAATAGTTCCCAGATAATTTTCAACACGGGCGTTCAGTCACCGAATATCCCTGTAAGAAGGAGCGCATTGAAATAAAATAAAATGACATTGAATATATTAATTATTTTTTCCGCAAAGGCAATTCAACAACAAAGACCATTACATGGCATGGGCTGTAATAATATTTAATATCTATGAAATCATTGTTGTACATTCTATGCAACTTGCAGAGCGCCGAAAAGCATTAAATAACATTAAGGTAGGGCTACCATATGTCTAGGGCAGGTTATTAGGACAACAAAAAATATATATATTATTCTGCTTGCCGGCAGGGGCAGGCAAGCTTGCCTGCAGAACGTCCATAAGAGTGAAAGAGACAGACTATTCTGATCGTCCTGAAATACACAAAAACGCAGAAAATAAATAAAATTAAAGGAAAATTACCATTATGACTAAAAACGTCATTTCCAATTGTAGGAAGGACTTCGAAGGACAAGACTAAAAAGAAGAACACATCCTTGTAAAGAAGTACGTATGGCAGCCCTAATTAAGAATAACATTAAGATTAAAGTTAACTTTTCAAATTTCCATTTTTCCTATTGACATTAAAAAGAATAAGTGGGAAGTAACTTCATTGCCTGAACTTTTTTTGTGGATTCAAAATGATATAGATAAAATTAGTTATATTTCAATAAAAGCATAAATACAAAAACGAAATTTGTTTGAATGAAAAGCATTGAAGTGCATGATTTTTTTTTATGCTATTACATTAATTTGAATACTCTCCTACACCTGTACCTTCACCTTGACGAGCACCTTGCGTCCTATCGACAAGGATAACTTTGACAAATTTTTTATATTTCAAGTTAAAACTTGATTATATGGTGATCGAGGAATATTTCACAATAATTCTATCATGTCACTTTTTTGCAAATGAGTATACATTGCCCAAAATATGTTGGGAACCTGTCCATCCTTTTTTGCTCCAGAATCAATTGATGCTGTCGCAGAACGCGACTTTTCTTACAGCGCATGTATCGAAAAGTGCGCGTCTATTTACAACGATGAAATACGCAAGTATTATATTACATTAATGATTGTTCTATTCAATACGTTCAAATTTTGAAGAAGAAAAAATTCAACTTCTCTTCATATGTATCTGTATGATTATTGATAGTAATTATTGATTTCAAAAAAGCTTGCGCTTTCGGGTATATGCGCATTAAGAAAAGTCACGGTCCGTTAGCATCACTGCCCAGAATAAAATTTTTTTTTTTTAATTCATGAACCACAAAGTGAACCTGAAACGCAAAGCGCAATGCATACGGAAGTAAGAAACAGATACACCCTTTCGAGATTCGTGCCGAAAGTGCTGAACAGGGCCTTAAGGGTCTCCTACATCCTCGCAGGGCAGACCACACGATTTCTATTTTTAGCCAAACAACCGGCGAAGCGAGATACGGCGGTGATTACGAAATTGCAGTCAGCGATGGCCCGTGTCATTTTGCTCCGTGAGTCGAACGGCTGGCGAAGTGGAGATGAGAGAGTGAGGAAAGAGGAAGAAGAGAAAAATAAAAAAGACGAGTAAAAGAAAGAAGTACAGGGACAGAGAAATGGAGCCCATTCGTACTAAAGAGAGACAAAGAGACGCGACGCCCAGATGTAGGAGACAAAGATAAGAGAGGAGAAGAGGAGATGAGAAGACGAGAAAGAGGAAAACGAAGAAAGAAGAAAGGGAGAAACACGGTACGAACACAATTATATACACATACCGACGAGCCGGCTACACGCTACACCATCGCGACCATGTGCGCTTTTAGGTATGCTGACTCGCGCATGTGTGAGGCCCCCTTTTTGTACCTGTTCTGGTTTTTCAGGTGCATTTTTTCCCTGTCGTGCCGTGCCAAGCACGCCTCAAAACCCGCCAGCTTCACCGCGTGGTGATGGGGTTGGTGGAATGTCTACAGATGGAGAAGGGGTCCTGCAAGGCCCTAAGAGGCCCAAGAAGGGCCCGTGGTGGGAAGACCAGTTGGACCGGCTTTGACCTCGGAGTGGGGCGACGGACGAGAGCACGATAAGGAAAGAGGAGTGAAGAGCGCAAGGACTATGGTATGCAGAAAGACCTCAAGATTAGTCAAGAGTTTCAGACTTGCTTAATGTTTATGCAACTTTGGGGACCCCTTTCCTACCTCTCCGACTTCCAGAACGTTTGCCCTTCTATTCCTTCAATCTCTTCTCTTGCACCATTCTTCAATTCTCCTCTCTTCTTCATTCTTTGCTCTTTCTTTAATAGATCTTATTGTGACTCCCTATCGGACAACTTTCACAAATGCAGGGAATTTTTTTGAATGTTTACATTCAAAAACAGCCCAGAAGATGTAATTACCGATTTAAAAATCATTTGTCTTTACTTCTTTCGGGTGCCAACACACCACTTTTTTCGCTCGGCTCAAAATATTCATTAAATTTCAGAAGTATTGAAGAAATTAGGTGATGTTAAATCCTTCTTATGTTTAACGTCTGGGAATATACTGGATGAAAGTGGTGACAAAAAACGACTGCTTCCAGACATTTTTGTCTGGAAGCAGTCGTTTTGACTTTTGTCACCACTTTCAACCATTAAATTTCATTTCTATTTAAAATTCTACTTGAAAAAAAAGCAGTTGCACTGTCAAAAAAGTATTATTTCAGGGATGATTTCAGGTAATAAAATAAGACTCAGAAAAAATAGTCTCGAGTGGTAATAAAATTACACCACTGATGGGAACCCAGAGTCGTGTTTGTTTTATATTGAAAATAACGTGACACACCAAATATGATATCGTAAAAAAGAGATCTTTAGTTTTTACGGTGTAATTCATGTTTTAAATTTTAATTTAGAAGTGAAAATATAACAAAAAAACTGAAATTTCAATATACAATTCTGTACTTGCACCCACGGCGCTGTACGGTACGGACACCTGGATCTACCAACTAGAAGACTAAACTTAACGCGGCTGGCATGCAATTCCTGCTGAGTGCATGGGGTAAAACGCTAATGGACAAAGTCAGTAATGAAAGGATTCTCAAAGGATGTGGTGTGGAGGAAAAATACTGTTTGACAAGAGCGAAAGAAATTTGGGCCGTTCAAAAAAGACGTGAGGCTTTTTCCTGCCATTTTGAACCCCCTTCCCCTACGTAACGCTTTTTCTATAGTAAGTGTGTAAGTTTAACATTGGCGTAACGCTCGTCGTGACCCCTCCCCCCTAAAGGCATGACTTATTTTTTGAACGACCCCTTTGTTGAGATATTTTGGGCATGTTAAGAGAATGAAAGAAGCACGACTGACGAAACAAGTATATTTAGGTAAACTAAATGGTAGCGTACTCAAAGGAAGACCGAGGTAATAACGTCGAGATGAACTATCACGCAGTTGAGATGATCATCTTGTCTGGATCGACTTTTTCTGCACAAATTCTTGATCTCCATTACATTTTAGTTCCATCTGATTATGTTTTAAGCAAATCTCGATTTTGTCCAAAAATGAAATTTCATTTATCACCTTCACATAATCAAAAATAAATCATGATGCGCAACGTACCAAGAAAGCAAATGATGCTCTCTTCTACATATAACTTGAATGCATTATTCACAAAACAATTAACATTTGGCACTGGATTAGATAAAAGTGGTAACTTAGCTGCAAGAGAAAAATTAATCAGTCATCCATGCGCATCTATTTCTCTAGATCGTGAAGACTGGGAGCTCTTAAACAGTTTCTTCAAAGATTTTGCACTCTTTTCAATTATCAAATGGATTTACAGATCATAAACTACCAAAAATTTTTAAATTCGTTTCGCGGATTAAAATGTTTATCGTTTGGTATCACTGAAACGAGAAGGTGATGATTCTCCATATCCTTTTTCATTTCACAAATCAACTTTCGCTGTTCTGATTACTATCATTGCCACTACAATATGAGTTTAAATGTAAGAAAACAGTGATTGTGAAATAGAATAGAAAAAAGAGTGAAAAAAGAGAGAGAGAGAGAGAGGATGATTGAAATGTTATCATATAATATATCATATCCATTGACTAAATACACCTTTTTTGGATTTTAGAATAATTGTAATTTTTACGTATACTTATGTAACTTATCTTATTCATTGACAGTATGTATTTTTAGATTTAATAATAATTGTAATTTTTTAGTGTAATCCTAACAAATAGAAGTTGAATGACAGTTTTTCACTTATATCATTAAGAAAGATTACGTCACTGATTACGTTCACCTAGTGAAACAGTCTGTAAACTCAAGAGTCATCTAATCATTGACATATGGTACTCCAAGATTGTCGACTTTTTAACATCTGCAAACTGAGAAAGAGCAAGACATTTTTCGGAGATTTGCCAAAAAATGTTCGGAATCCTATAATAACCCTAACATTTCATAGGAAAAATTTCGGAAAAATTCGGAGAAATTAGTTATAAGTTATAGAATTTTTCCTAACAAACTGATGTAGGAAAAATTCCGTAAAAGATCGGGAATTTAAATAAAGTTATGGATTTTTTCCTAATAAATTGGAGGTAAAATTCAGGAAAAGTTCGAGAATTCACCTAAAACTTAGGTGAAAAGACTATGACAGATGGTATGTTGTATTATTTTCGTTTACGTCTGGGAGAAGCCAACAAATGTGGAAAATTAAATCATACTTCGACGACTTCCAGACCATTGAAGTCTGGAACTCGTCGAAATATGATTTAATTTTCCACATTCGCTAAAAGTTAGGGAATTTTTCGTACTACACATGAGAGGAAATTTCACAACAAATTCGGGAATCCATCATTATTATGTACATTAACTACAGCTTTTATGTTTTAAATATACTTTGCTCAGCTTAAATAAGTTGATAATCCTACGTACCATGCGGTAAATTTATAGTTTATTTTAAATTTGTAGAAAATTTCTGATTTTAATGAAAAACCAACTAGAGGTTTCTTTTTAAAACTCTTCAACTTGCCCTAGGAGTTGATCCTTTACTTTTTCATTATGCTCGTACCATGTACATTAGATAATAGTCTAGAATATAAGAAAATATTTAGAGTATAAAATTATATATGAAGAATCGAGGGGTCAACGCATCGAATATATATACTTATAAGTATAATTCAGTGACATACACTTATAAGTATGATTCAGGTACGTGAAAATGAAGAGGGTTCAGTCTGTAGATTTCATTTGAGAAGTTATGAGCGTCTTTGTGAGTCAAGAACGAAATTTATAGCTTTGAATTTTCATGTGAGGATAAAACTTTTACTTTTACTCTATTTTTCACACCATTCTCGTGTTCCGAAATGAAAACAAAGTGGGTATATTTTGCACTTGAAGAACAAATTTACCACTGGCGCTTATAGAACCCAACAATCTTGAAAAATGCGTTTTTCTCGTTAAAAGGTTTTCGAAGTTCCAACTGCAAAAGAGCCCCGGTGCCTCAATTTACAGCCTAAGAACATTGCTCTGGGCTTAGCAGGTCAGCAATTTATCTGGCAATGTGTTCCTATAGGTAACTTTACACCGGCAACCTGTAAGTTTTTTATATGGACGTATACATATATTATTATTATAACATTAGGCCCTATCCCTTTCGAGGTAAGCGTTACTCACTCGTTCAGAAAGGGGGTAACGTGGGTAGGGGGTATACATTTTTAGATTAATCTAGGATTCTCGTGTGGTTTATTTAAATAACACGTTCGTTCCGCAACACTGCTCTGACCCAGGTCGCTGATCAATCTCTCCAGCGATCACCCCAAGTGAAGAGACTCACAAAGTCATCATGTAAAGCTCCCCACTCGGGCCCATTAGTATCTAAGGTCTTTTGTTTCAGGCTTCATTCACTTCACTGACGCTCCTCCTCATGCATTTCTTATGAACTATTTTTCGCTACACTTTGCTGTTTTGACATACCTATTTAGCTTCCTTGACGTCCATGCATTTTTTCACGCAAGCTCTTGTGTTTCCATGGCTTCTTATGCTTCTTCGAATTAGGATCTCATTCACACATTCGAACCAATCTTTCCGCGCTCTGCCTCTGGGCACGCTGCCATTTACTTGACCTCGATACACTTGTTTTGTCAGTGGTTCATCTTTCATTTTCTCAAAATGCCTAAACCACCTGAACGAAATTCTTTCACATATGACAACTAGTGTCTCCTCTACACCACATTCATTGACGATTATCTCATTACTCACTTTGTCCATTAGCGTTTTACCGCGCACCCTGCGCAGGAATTGCATGCGAATCGCGTTAATTTTACTTTTATCCTTTTCTTGGTAGGTCCAGGTCTCGCTACCATACAGCACAATCGGTGTAAATATACTCTCTAAATCTGAATCAACCATAAGTATACCGCTGATTCAGATTTAGAGAGTAGAATGATATATTGCCCTTTTAACTTTACCTGATGTATTTTTACTTCTAATAATGGATCCTGTTCTACCGATTACTTTCGTACCCTCGTTTATACGCCTATCTATCTCTCCATCTATTTTTCCGTCATTAGTGAATAGGCTACCAAGATATGCGTACTTATCAACTTGTTCTATTCTCTCATCGTTTAGGACAATGTTGCATATTGTTATCTCACCCTTTCCTTGGCCCATGTTCTCCACGCTTGTATTCAGTTTGCTCAACATTCTTTGTAAGTCTTCAATTGACTCTGCCATAAAAACCTTATCATCTGCGAACGCTAACCCACGTACCCTCACTGTTCCAGGATCCACACCTTCTTCGTCGAAAACGGCCATTCTTAGTTAGACACTTGTCCATGAATATAATAAATAGTCATGAGAACATAACGCATCCTTGCCTAACACCTTGCATATTATCGAACCAGTCACTCACTTTCCCATTTACCCTTACACTCGCTTTGCTACCTGCATATATTGTTTTTGTTTCTTCTAGGAGCCATCTATTGACTCCGTACTCTTTCAGGACTTTCCAATGTTCACTTCTATCCACCTTGTCAAACGCTTTTTCTAGGTCAACAAATGCACAGAAAACTTATTTATTTTCTCTCAAACTTTTTTCTGTGATCTGTCTTAAGCTAAATATTTGATCCGTACATGATTTTTCTGGCATAAATTCACTTTGGACTTCGCATATTGTTTTACATTAATGACGGACTGGCGTGGGGTGGCGAAGGAATCATGTTCATTCATGTTAAATTCAACGAAAATGAACAAGACAATTTATCACTGTGATCCTTAACTTTTAAATACCTTGTATCGATTTAATCCGGGATACGAGTCCCTTAGCCTGTCCAATACAGCACTCCTTTTGTGCTCAAAAAAAGGTTTTGGTTGTTTTGGAAAATGGGCAAATATGTAGCCTCCGGAAGCTACGACCACGATCGTTCACCTAACGATCGATCCCGACGCGACCGGAAGTAATACGTCATCCGACTCGTCACTTCCCACAACACCAGAAGACGATCGAGTCGTAAGATCACTGAACAAGTATTACAAAATTAAAGAAACACTGACTTCGAATCGAAGTACTCAAATACCCAAATTGTGTAAAATGAAGCACAATTGATTTTAAATCGTTTCACGAACCGAAGTGGCTACATTATCCGACACTTTGATTGAAACTGAACAGCGCAGAAAAAGGGTCCGAGCCTGCTCAACAAAAGAAGCCTCACGCTGCTACCTGAGTTCCCACACAAAGAAAAGGTAGTACCCGAAACTCAAAAACAGAGGGAAAACTTGAAGGAGAATAAGCAATGGGCGGAGACCATGTTATGATCAATGAAACCTGAAGGTCACTCAAAATAGGAACAATAACATCAAACAAATTATTAACAGTGTGAAAGAAAGTTAACCTTTTCACCTAATTTAAGGACAGTAGTTACTGTGATAACTGTATATTTTAAGGAAAAAATAAGTAATATGTTATTAATATACAAGTGATTTCAGGAAAGAAATCGTTAACGAAAGTTCTACATTGGTGTATATTACTAATTCAATAAACTAGAAGCTTAGTTTGAATCAGATTGAAGATTTGAAACTTCTCTGTTAGAATTTTTTTTTTTTTATACAAAAATAAATCAGTATTTTCATAATTAAAAAAAGTGTTATTGTTCTCTATTATACTGAATCATTTATGATATTAATTTTTTATCACGTAATGTATAATGTATATTATTTCTCGCATGTTAAAAAAAACTAAAATGTAGTAGTTGATAGAGTTTTACCCTTCTTGTCGTATTATTATGAATTTCTGTTTTTAAGTTTTAAATCCCTGTGCTAACGGAATATTTTTTCACTTCAATCTTGAGGCGTATCATTATGAATGCATATCCAGAAATATAAAAGTATCAATATATTATATTCTCTTTTCATTGATTTCATTTTGTATTCATCTTGAAAAACAACTTTCAATATTTTAGGCTTGTTTAGGTCAAACCGACTTAGTAGAATATGTGTCCCGAATTTGATGAATTTTTGAGCGAATGACAAAAAGGTTTTCAGCAAAGTTGGGATTTAGTTATGAGAATGAAACTCGAGGATAATACATAGGTCAGTATAGACTAATTAGGAAAAGGTTTATATCGAACACGACTTAATATTTAATTGCAATATTAAAATGAAAAATTTATAAAGTAATTTAGGTACTTAAAAGTAATTATATAGCAAACTTGCTGTGAACAGAAAAGACAAAAGTATGAAGTGAACACTCATTTGAGGGTACAATGTACCTGCAACAAAAATGACCCGTGGTAGTGTGAATGCTACAATGCAATAAACAAATTTTTAATAATCTCTATGTCTAAAGTGTTGCAGGGTACAAAGTACCGATCATTTTGGGTACGAAGTTCCGTCCACTTTGGGTACAAAGCTTTGGCTACTTGAAGTACAATATGCAAAACAAAACAAACATAACAACTCAGAATTTCGTACCCCAAGTCCGAGACATATTCGAATCACAACCAAGGTAAAGTAAACACCGTTCTAATTCTACCTGCATAAATTAAAAAAGTGCACTTCCAAACCGAGCTTCAAAATTGAGGACAATCCCCAAATTTCCTGCAATTCCTGCTCAATAGATACCCTATAATATGTACATTATTGCAAGGACACAAAATAAACGAAAATATATATAAAGAGATAACGCTGCACTGATATAAGACTTATCCGGAAGCAATGGTCTAGAACTGACTTTCTTTTATTTATTGAATTGCCAAAAAAAACAGTGCAAGAAACACAGCATTCCCGGTAAAATTTTGTGGCCTAACTTACTTTGACGGATTTCAGTCGAATAATAGAATAGTCCGCTGGTCCAGGTTCTGCACAGTTCTGCAGCAGTGAGTTGAGCAAAGCTTATACGCGAAAAATTCCGCGTAATGAGGAGTAAGGTGGGTGGAAAATGAAAAATTCTGAAATTCAAAATCGATACAAAGCGGAAAAGTAACTTATTGGGATTCTTAAAAAGTATGATTAACTTGGGATCGATAGATATGCAGCATGTGTACCTGCGATCAAAAAACAAATTTAACAAAATTTCTTATTTGCAATTTTTAAAATTTCTTAGGTATACATTTTTTCACATTCCTGGAGGTAAAAAAGCCTTTCAATTTTTTACGGGTTTCAGTCAATAATTTTCTAAGAAATAATTCCTATTTAAGTCACCCTTATTTTCGGAAAAAGTTCTTAACACCTGTGCAAATAGGAGAAGCATTTTTGGTGTATTTGAGAATTTCTATGCTAAAAAAGCCTGCTCATGCTCAGAAAAATTTTAAATCGCAATTAAGTTATAAAGATAATTTCATTAAATACCAACATCGGAATTTTAAAAAATCGCTTCATTTCCAGTTTTGATTCCTGGGACTTGTATAGTATCGGGAAAATTCTTCCACTACTTCCACAGGTGCTAAGAATTTTTTCTGAAAACAGGGGTAAACTAAATAGAAATTATCTCTTAGAAAAAGAGAGACTTTTTTGTCTTCCAGAAATGTAAAAAAATAGGACAATAACATAATATAAAAATAAAATAAAAATAAAAGACATTTTCTAATATTATTATAATATTCATATTTAAAATTAGAGTAATTTAACAAATAAAATTTGTATACAAATTGGTGAACGTTGAAAAACCAATTTTTTCACGCAAAAAATTCTGATAAATGAATATTTTGGCATCGTTGAAATAAATTTTATAACCAATTGCAATAAACAAAAAATGTAATCTAAATAAAATCGCAAAAAGTGCAGGTAGCAAGAAACAAGTCCAGACCTTCCAGTTACAAATCCGGAGCGCTATACCGTCTGACCTAACCAACGATCAAAATAATTTCGCATCGCTATCTAAATTATGTAACTTGCGTTTATTTTTTGCAAGCCTATTTTCTCGAAAATGTCTAAGAACCGCATCTTAATATTTTAGCACATTTGAAGTTGATTAATGACCTATTATTGGGTGTAGTATGAATCTGAACAAAATTCTGAAGGATGTAGTTTTCCTTTGTTAGTTCAAGTATAACTTTTTTTTTCCTCAAACAGTAAAATTGATTGAAGTGTCTCGTCGTCCCGAAATTTAGCATGAGAAGTAAAATATTTTTCATAGTTAGGCTCCCTGGTGGAAAAATCTTCTGTATTTTTTCCGCGGCCTTTCTGCAATCACGTTTACAGATAAATTCAGATAAATCTTCCTTCTTTTATCTGCAAAACTCCCCAATTTCTCTGCTAATTTGGTCTCACGGATATTTGCGTGAAAATCATTGAGATTCTTGTACATATTCTTTTGAAATTTTTATAAAATCTTTTGTATTAATTTGAAATCATTCAAATATTTGAAATCTTTCGAAATCTTCAAAAAAATTTGAAGTCGTTCCAAATCTAGGAAATGTTTTGAAATTTTTATAAAATCTTTTGTATTAATTTGAAATCATTCAAATATTTGAAATGTTTCGAAATCTTCAAAAAAATTTGAAATCGTTCCAAATCTTGGAAATGTTTTTAAATGTTTGAAATCTGGTGTACTTTACCCTTTTTGAAATCATTGAGATTCTTGTACATATTCTTTTGAAATTTTTATAAAATCTTTTGTATTAATTTGAAATCATTCAAATATTTTAAATCTTTCGAAATCTTAAAAAAAAATTGAAATCGTTCCAAATCTTGGAAATGTTTTGAAATTTTTGAAATCTGGTGTACTTTACCCTTTTTGAAACCATTGAGATTCTTGTACATATTATTTTGAAATTTTTATTAAATCTTTTGTATTAATTTGAAATCATTCAAATATTTTAAATCTTTCGAAATCTTAAAAAAAATTTGAAATCGTTCCAAATCTTGGAAATGTTTTGAAATTTTTATAAAATCTTTTGTATTAATTTGAAATCATTCAAATATTTTAAATCTTTCGAAATCTTCAAAAAAATTTGAAGTCGTTCCAAATCTAGGAAATGTTTTGAAATTTCTGAAATCTAGTGTACTTTACCCTTTTTGAAATCATTGAGATTCTTTTGAAATTTTTATAAAATCTTTGAAATATTTCTGAAATCTTTTGTATCAATTTGAAATCATTAAAATATTTGAAATCTTTAAAAATATATCTAAAATATATCTAATATATCTATATCTAAAAAATTTGAAATCGTTTCATATCTTTGAAATTTTTTTAAATCTTGGAAATCTCGATTACAGATTATTATTAAAATTAAATAAAAAAAAAAAGAAAAATGTTTAAATCCTTAAAATCCTTGAAATCTTTTGAAAGTTTTAAAATCTTTGTGAAATGTACGAAATCTTTGTGAAATCTTTTAAATCTAGTGTACACGCATTTTTTGAATCTTTGAAGTCATTGTAGAATCTTTAGAAATTTTTGTGCAGTTTTTTGAAATATGAATGAATGTTTTGAAATCTTGATATATTGGGTTAAATATGAACTTTTTTGTCCAAAAATCAACTGTTTTGCCGAAAATTCAATAATTTGGTTGAAATTTACTTTCTTTCTTGACCAAAAAATTCTTTCTTAGTGTAAAATTCAACGCTGTTGGTAGAATTTTCATCGTTTTGTGTTAAAAATACAGCTGTTTTCTTGAAAATTGATCTGTTTCGGTTGAGGATTCAACTATGTTGTCGAAAATTCATGTTTTTGGTTGAATTCAACTGTTTTTTATTTTAAATTAAAATGTTTTTTGGTAGAAATATCAGCTATTACACTTTTGGTTCAAAATTTCTCTTTTCTAGTTGAAAATTCAACTACTTGGTTGAAAGTTTAACTACTTTGTTAAAAATATATTTTTTGGTTGAAGATTCATAATTGTAGTTGAAATTTTATCTCTTGGGTTAAAAATTCAACTATTTTGTTAAAAATTCATCTTTTTTGGTTGATACCTCAAACATTACATTTTTCGGTGAGAATTTATCTTTTTTGGTTGACAATTCAGTAGTTGATTTAAAGTTGAACTAATTTTTTAAAAACTAATTTTTCTGGTTGAAGATTCATGTCTTTGGCTGAAAACCATTTTTTTCAAAATTCTTTTTTTGTGTTGTTTGAAAATTAACTTTCTTAATTGAGAGTTCTGTTAGAAAATAGATATTTTTAGTCGAAAATTCGTAAAAAGTGTCATATAAGAATCAAGACAAGTTTTTTTTTATATGTTACAAGATAGTATGTTTTTTTTCAGTTGAAGAATGCAGAAGCCGATGGAGAAATGTGCGAGACACATTCATGAGGCGTAAGCGAAACCAACAAATTCAGACAGGATCCGCCAGATCGCGGAAACGAAGAAAATGGTTTCTCGAAGAGTCTCTCGATTTCCTTCAACAGGTTGAAAACGAAAAATCGTGAGTAAATAATTTTATAAGAATAAAATTTGATCTTTTCTGTGTAAAATGAAAAAAATGTTAGAGAGTACATGAATTTTGCATCCAAAATTTTTTTGATCGGTCTTTTTTTTCAGGACTGTAGTACCAGCAATGTCGGGCGATTTAGACAGCGATGAGGAATTAAAATCACAAACAGAAGAAACAGAAATAGAGGAGCCGATTAATAATAATGCAAATGCAGCGAAATTGCAGCTAGTCGAGGAGCACCCCATAACTATAAAGGAAGAGGATATCAATGAACGAAAACAGGACGAAAAAATAAGCAGCAGGAAAAAACAGAATATGACGGATCAACTTTTAGAAAGTATTGAAAAATATTCGAGTGTAGGACAAGAATTGCTGTCAAAAGTATTTGAAAGTAAGACAGAAGATGAACATCCAATCGATGTCTTTTTCCGAAGCATAGCGGGGTCTGTAAAAAAAATGACTCAAGAAAGACAAATTCGTGCCAAAATGCAAGTTTTCCAGATTATTGGCCAACTTGAATTAGAAGAACTAAATTCCCGATCTTCATCGACATTCATGCCATATTATGAGCAGAGTGATTCTAGGCCAACTTCTTCGGGCTCATTATAATCTGTATAAGTTAATGAAATTACTTCAGTATTATTATTATTAAGTATAGTTGATAGGGTATGTAAATAGGATTTAAGATATTTTCTAAAATGTTTTTTTTATATTGGTGGAATGACGGGTTTTGATCTACTAGTCTAAATCAAATGGTTATAGTCTTTAGATGTAAAAAAATTCCTCTATCTCCGCTGAAATTCTAATTAAAGGTTATAGCTATTTTGGTTTGGACTAGTAGGCTATTTCGCTACGCTAGTCGACAATATGACATCGAAAGTCTATTTTCTAAAATGATTGTAAGAAATGATTAGCTTTAAAATAAAAAATAAAAAATTTTATTTGCATCATTGTATTTCTTTACTGTACAACCACATAGCCCCTTATATGTATTTTATACATATGTAGTAATTTTAATTTTTTAATTTCAGATTACGTGTGAATTTATACAAATTTTTCATTTTGTAATGTGCGTAGATTGCTCATTTTCAAACGCCCTATTGTCTGCTTCACATGACCTCATGACTGTTTTGTCAGGAACATTCAACCGGAAAAATTTTCGATTTAATAAAAGCAATAAAAGGTCTTTGCCAAGGAAATTGATTAACAATTGTAGTATTTCTGCAATGACTTGCATCAACCTACAGTCGACGCATTGAAAATTAAACAGACGACTTTAGTCGCGCGGCCCGAGTCGTTTCAGTCGTCGCATTCGAAATCCACTTAAAGAAACCTGAAAAAAACGTTTGTTTCTATACGAAATTAAAATAACAAAGTTTCGTACAATGTTTTGAACAATTTTAACTGAATTCTTCTAATTGAATGTCTGATAAAACTTTATTTTCAAAAATCCCTCACTTTTCCCTGATCTTTAATATTAAAACACCAAAATTTTAATCATGTAATATTTTTAATATAGAATCTTATATAAATGGAGTAAAACAAATTTAGATTTATAAATTTTTTGCTTTATTATTTTCAGAGATGTCACAGCCTAATTTATTTTAAAAAGTTTTTAAAATACCCTAAAATAATTCAAATCTTTCCAAATCTTTTGAAAGTTTTTAAAGCTCTGGAAAATTCCTTGGAATTTTTAAAAATATTCTAAATTCTTTCAAATCCTTTGAAGTCCCTTCAAATTATTGTAATCTATTCAAAATTCGTTGGAATCTTTTAAAATACACTAAAATATTTACAACCCTTCGGAATCTTTTAAAATCCCTTGAAACTTTTTAAAGTTCTTAAGACTTGGTTGGATTTCTTTTAAATTGTCTAAAATATTTCAAATCTTTTGAAAAAATTTTGAAATTTTGTAAAGCTCCTAACCATTCCTTGGAATTAAAAAAAAATAGTCTAACAACTTAATAATTCTTTGAAATCCCTTCGAATTATTGAAATCAATTTAAAAATACCTGGATATCTTTTGAAAATTTGTAAAGCTCTTGAAAATTCTTTGGAATTTTTAAGAATATCCTAAAATCTTTTAAATTCTCTGGAATTTCAAATTATTGAAATAAATTAAAACTTTTTAGCAATCTTTTAACATTTCCTAAAATATTTCAAACCCTTTGAAATCTTTTTAAATCCCTTGAAACTTTTTAAAGTTCTTGAAAATTCTTTGGAATTTTTTCAAATTCCCTAAAATATTTCAAATCGTATGAAATATTTTGAAATTTTGTAAAGCTCCTAAAAATTCCTTGGAATTAAACAAATATATATCCTAAAATCTTAATAATTCTTTGAAATCCCTTCCAATTATTGAAATCATTTTAAAAATATCTTGATATCTTTTGAAAATTTGTAAAGCTCTTGAAAATTCCTTGGAATTTTTAAAAATATCCTAAAATCTTTTAAATTCGTTGGAATTTCAAATTATTGAAATAAACTAAAACTTCTTAGGAATCTTTTAACATATCCTAAAATATTTCAAACCCTTTGAAATCTTTTTAAACCCCTTGAAACTTTTTAAAGTTCTTGAAAATTCTTTGGAATTTTTTTAAATTCCCTAAAATATTTCAAATCGCATGAAAGATTTTGAATTTTTTTTAAAGATCCTAAGAATTCCTTGGAATTAAAAAAATATGTCCTAAAATATTAACAATTCTTTGAAATCCCTTCGAATTATTGAAATCAATTGTAAAATTCCATGAAATATTTTTAAATGCCCTAAAATATTGAAAATGCTTTAAAATCTTTCGAAATGTTTTAAAGCTTCTATAAAGTCTTCGGAATTGAAAAAATATATATCCTAAAATTTTAACAATTTTTCGAAATCCCTACGAATTATATAAATCTATTCAGAATTCCTTGGAATCTTAAAAAATACCCTTCAATATTTCAAATCCTTTGAGATCTTTCGTAATCCTCTGAAACTTTTTAAAGCTCTTGAAAACTCCTTGGTATTTTTAAGAATATCGTGAAATCTTAAAAAAATGTAATCCTTTGAAATTCTTTGAAGGTATTGAAATCTATTAAAAATTCCTTAGAATATTTTAAAATACCCTAAAAACTTTCAAATACTTTGCAATCCCCTTCAAATTATTTAAATATATTTTTAAATTCTTGGAAATCATCTTAAATCCTTCGAAACTTGTTAAAGCTCTTGAAATTTTCCTGGGATTCTTAAAAATAGCCTAAAATCTATCAAATCCTTTGCAATCCCTTCAAATTATTGAAATCTATTCTAAATTTATTAGCATCTTTTAAAATACCCTAACATATTTCAATTGCTTTGAAATCTTTTGAAATCCTCTGAAACTTTTTAAAACTCTTATAAACTCCTTGGAATTTTTTGAAATATCCTGAAATCTTAAACAAAAATTAAGTTCTTCGAAGTTATTGTAATCTATTAAAAATTCCTTAGAATATTTTAAAATACCCTAAAATATTTCAAATCTTTTGGAATTTTTCGAAAGAATAAAATATTTCGAAAGAATTCTAGAAAATTCAGGAAAAAATAAATAAACTTGAATTCAATAGTTGTTAACACATGGATTAACCATGATTTTCATTTTAAAAAAGTGATTCCCTGACCAACAAAATTCCCAAATTTTCATGTTTTCCCTGAGCTGTGGCCACCCTGAATATAGATATTGTATTTTTTTATTTAAGATCGAAATGAACACTACTTTCTTACGAATAATTTTATGCAGCGAAATCAGAGCATAAAAAAAGATACACAATTCAAAATTAGATATTCAAAAATTAAAAATTGAAAATCGAAATATTAAAAAGATAACTTATTAAAATTCCTCAAACAGATAAGAAAATATACCTACCGGTGAATACTTTTTTGAATCTTTTTAATCAATTATTATTTTAATTTTATCGCATCGAAATAAATTACCACTATCGAAATATAATAAGTGCAGTATTCAAAGTCACGATGCCAACTAACATTGATTTCTAACATGCGAAATGTAAAAAAAAATAATAAAAGAAGGTTGCCGATGCGATGTACATAATTTTCAAATTTATAAATCATTTTATTAAAATGTCAACCGGATACTTATGAAAAATAATTTTGTTATGTACCAGTGAGTACCTTTGTAATATTTTTGCCTTTAGAAATTTTGTAGTGAATTTTTCTGTTTTTTAATTATTTCTTTATTTTAGGACCTAATACTTAAAAAGAATAAGTTTATCAAAATGATATTTTGAAAATGTCATCCTGGTACTTATCAAAAAAACAAGTTTGCCAATGGGATGTTACATAATTTTCAAATTTATAAATAATTTAATTAAAATGTCGACCAGGTACTTATCAAAAATAAGTTTGTCATATTGTTATACAAAAACAGGATTATAAAAAATGACACCCTCGTAACCTATACAAAAAATTTATTCTGAGGAAGATGCTATATGTAAAATATGTGCGTAATTTTGTCGAAATTTTATAATGTTTTTTAATTATCTTTTTTTTTAGAACCTAATATTTAACAAAAATAAGTTTGTCAAAGTGTTATTTTTAAAATGTCATCCTGGCACTTATAAAAAATAAGGTTGCCAATTGGATGTTACATACTTTTCAAATTTATAAATAATTTAATTAAAATATCAACCAGATGCTTATAAAAAATAAGTTTTTCATATGGTTGTACAAAACCTGGATTATAAAAAAATGACACCCTCGTTACCTATACAAAAAAGATATTCTGAGGAAGATGCCATATATAAATTATGTGCATAGTTTTGATATGTGCCATGGAGTATATTGTAATATTTTTTATCCATTAGAAATTTTATGCTGAATTTGTCTAATTTTTTACTTTAGTATTTTTATTTTCAGATTAATTTTTATTAGTTTTTATCATTTTCATGCTCTGATTTCGTTGCATAAAATTACTCATAAGAAAAATTTCATTTTGATCTTAAATAATATTTTTTATATAGAGACACTAAACTTATGATTCGTTCCAATCTGCAAGTTTTGCTTATGAATATCTTAAGAGTTCTTTTAATTGAGGCCAAATAATTTTTACCTCAATTTCTTGAATGAAATCTTTTCATTACCATTTATGTATGAAGAATCTTTTAAATTTTAGCAATTTTATAAATATATATACATTTTTGAATTGTTTCTTTTCATATTTGGAAAGTATAATAATCTAAATAGATTGGGTCAGAATCAACCACAAAAAAAGAACATATTTAATTTTTAATTTTTTGTTTCAGGCAATAGGAACTGCTGTTTGGTCGGTTCTGATGGGCAAGAGACAGATGCTCAAGTACAACAACGGGTTTTTAGCACATTTCTACTCAATTTCAGAGCAAGTCTCCCCAGTGCTAGTTTGGGGCTTCCTGGGGCCAGAAGGAAGTCTCCAGTCCACTTGCCAGTACTTCAGGGATCAGGTTATAGAATTTTTAGTAGACATTTTCAATTTTTTCAAAGTGAGATATACAACTGTTGACAGTCTCGCGGAAGATATACTCAGGGAAATGAAAGTCAGAGTAGAGAACATCAATCAAAGGCTCTCTCTCGAAGGTTGCTAGGATAGTATCTAAATTAGGATTACAAAATCGGCGACCCTCGAATTTCTTGAGCTGAAACTCAACAGAAAAAAAATTTGATCTGATTTTGATAAGGATCACGTGGATCTATAAGATTTTCTGAATACAATTGTTTTAATAATAATTAAAGTAATGGTCTACGATTCTTTTTTGGTGAGCTCAACAAAGTCGAGAGTCGCCGATTGTTTAATCCTCGATTATAATTCGTAATTTAATATGGCAACTCTTTAATGATTTAGGAAATATATATTATATGAGACTTGTATCATGTGTTCAAGTTAAGTTATATGTCAATTTGGCAACGATGTTAATTGTTGAGGCTTCAGGACAGGTGTACAAAAATGTGATCAAAATGTTGAATGAACAAATTTTGACCTGTCTTGTAGACTTTTTTAATTCTCGACATAATATCTGTAATATTTATAGATAATTAATCAAAGTATAGATGATAGTAAAACGCATAAATTATTTGTACTATATACGAAATTGTCTGCTGCAAGGTTTGTTGCAACTTGATATCGAGCGCATGCTATTTTATAAAAATAGTTGATCCGTAATTACTCTCAGTCTCAAATAATTTGTGATGTAGTGGTAGATTTCCACTTTCGTAAGAGAGAAGTTTTAATTAAGTATCTAATTATATATGGTGCGAATAGTGAAATATACATCTGCCGTTATTTGGAAAAACACCGTTAACTGCAAAAAATCGAAAAATGAGTTTTTTATTTCGTTGAAATCGTAAAAAAAGATAAACCTGTTTATTCAAATAATTTGGTAAAATTTTTAATAAATTTTAAAATAATTGCACAATTTTTGGAAAACGCCGTTAATTGCAAAGATTGGCGAGTTGTGATTTGAGAGAAACAAGAAGTTATATTGTTGAAAAATGTAATAGGTAAAAAATAATGTTTTTAAATCATTTCAGTTGTTTAAAGTGGAAACAATTAGTTAAAAATTTGCAAAAGAAATTAATAAAATTGTATTAATTACCAACAACGGTGTTCCTGATCTAATTACCTCTGTTAAGAGAATCTTGTCATAATTTGAGTTAGAAAATGTGTTAAATTTATTATTTAATATTAAAATTTATGTAAAACTCAGTATTTTATTTCAGTCTTAAAATTTTAAAAATCTATTTTGTAATATTTTATTCGTTTGTTAGAATGTCTTTGATTATAATCCAAGTATGTTTAAAATGTTTTCACTTTTAGTCAATAATTTCAAGTTTTGCTGATACCTAACTCATTCGGAATTTATGTACATTTAATAAATAAACATTAATTAATTTCGTATTATTCGTTATTCATGAAATTGAATAACAGTTATAACATTCTCATCTATATTTTCGTTAAAAAAACGTTCGACTTCCAATGTATTGAAATATATAACAATAATATCTACTTGGCTGATTTAAAGATCAATTCAAAAAACATAAAAGAACTGTTGATATTCTCAAAAATAATAATAATATTGAAGAGGCTTCAATTGAAATTATACAAAATTGACGAATTTTAAATTCAAAATACGTTAACATTGAAGAATTTTCAATTGTAAATCTTCAAAATTAAACTATTACAAGAACGTTTAAAATTACATTTCTTTAAAATTCAAATCTTAATAATGGAATAATTTGAAAATCTATATTTTTAAAATTCAAACATTTTTAATTGTAAGTTTTCAAAATGGTAAAAAATAGAATGGTCGACCTTTAAAATATTGAAGATTCCCTTGTTTAAAACATTTACAATTAAAAATTATGACAGTTTTATATTTCACAATTAAATATTCTGCAATTTTAATGATTAACATTTGAAATTTCGTCAATTTGGAAGCTTTAAATTTTAAAACTCTAGACTTTTGATCTTCAAAATCATCACAATTCAAGAATTTTTATTTTATCATCTTTCAAAGTTGAAGAGTTTTCAATTGTGAATCTTCAAAATTGAAGACTTTTAAATTGAAAATCGTTAAAATTGAAGAATTTTCCATTGCAAGTCTACAGAATTGAACTATTCAAAAGAAAATGTTTCTATTTACATACATTTAAAATATAATTATTTAAAATTGAATAATTTGAAATCACAAGTTTTCAATATGCAAGAATTGTCAATTTTAACTCTTGAAAGTGGCCAATCGTTAAGATTGAAGAATTTGAATTTTAAATCTTCAAAACTGTAGAACTTTAAATTGTAAATCTTTAAAATTTAATTTTTTAAATGTACAATTTAAAAATTACGCGACTTTTTATTCTTACAATTGAAAATTCTGTCGTTTTAATGATTTAAATTTCAAATTTTATCAATTTGGAAGATTTAGAATTGAAAACTCTTGACTTTTGATCTACAAAATTATCACAATTTAAGAATTTTTATTTATACATCTTACAAAGTTAAAGAGTTTTTAATTATAAATTTTCAAACTTGAATAGTTTTAAATTGAACTATTCAAAAATAATATTTCAAATTGCATACCTTTAAAATATAATTTTTGAAAAATGAATAATCTGTTATTCTGTATTTTTTAAATTCAAGAATTTTTAATTGTAACTCTTCAAAATGGTAAAAATTTGAATTCTCGATCTTTGAAATTGAAGATTTCCTCATTTAAAACATTTACAATTGAAAATTATAAAAGTTTTATGTTTAGCAATTACAAATTCTTTAATGTTAATGAATGACATTTGAAATTTCATGAATTTGGAAGATTGAGAATTGAAAACTCTTTACTTTTGATCTTCAAAATCATCGAAATGTAGGAATTTTTATTTATACAGCTTTTAAAATTAAACAGTATTCAATTGTATTCAAAATTGAAGAGTTTTAAATTGAACTATTCAAGAAAGTTTCAAATTGCATGCCTTTAAAATATAATTTTTGAAAATGGAATAATTTGTAATTCTATAGTTTTAAAATTCAAGAATTTTTTATTGTAACTCTTCAAAATGGTAAAAATTTGAATTCTCGATATTTGAAATTGAAGATTTCCTCATTTAAAATATTTACAAATAAAAATGATGAAAGTTTTATGTATAATAATTACAAATTCTGCAATTTTAATGATTTACAGTTGAAATTTCATCAATTTGGAAGATTTAAAATTGAAAACTCTTGACTTTAGATATTCAAAATCATCACAATTCAAGAATTTTTATTTATATATCTTTCAAAATTAAACAATTTTCAATTGTAAATCTTCAAAATTGAAGAGTTTTAAATTGCAAATCGTTAAAATTGAAGAATTTTCCATTGTAAGTCTTCAAAATTGAACTATTCAAAAAAAATGTTTCATATTGCATACCGTTAAAATTTAAGTTTTGAAAATTGATTAATTTGTAATTCCAAATTGTCAACATTCAACAATTGTCAATTGTAATTCTTCAAAATTGCAGAACTTTGAATATACAAATCTTTTAAAATTGAAAAATACTTAATTTTTTAAATTTACAATTAAAAATTCAAAAATTAGGAATAATCAGATTATTATTACGTAATATTTCATAATAATTATAATTTCATTTTTGAATAATAATTTGTAATAACCATTCTTTAGCAGATATGAAAAGATCATCTGCAAATCATTCAAGAACAACCAAAAAAAGTTTAAAAAATGAATTAAAATCTGCGATACACGCGAATAAAGGTTCGAACAGTTTTTGTCGATTTTCTCGGCTTCTTCATTTTGCAGTTAACGGTGTCTTCCAAATCACGGCAGACATGTGTATTAAGTTTATGTAGGAACGTATAATCAAGAAGAAAGTATTATGAAAAAAAAAAGAAAAAAAGAAGTTAGTTTGCCGGTTTTACATTCCATTAAAGTGTAATATTTTCGTCGAGTTAATGAAAGTACAAGAATTATCGCCGGTTAGTTAAGGAAAATGCATGATATAATAAGTCAGTCAAAGTTGTTGATGAAACACCTTTTCTATTAAAACAGGGTGTCTAGCGTTTCTGAAAAAAAGTTCCAGGACTATTCCAGGTTTTCCAGGATAAAAAAATTATTTTATCCAGGTACCTTTTTTACAGTGAAAAAATAATATTCGCGAAACATAGTAGAAGTTGATCTAGTAGAAATAAAAAAAAGTGCTATCTGCGAATTTTCTCATACACTCCCAAAATCTGATTTTGTGGTCAAAAAGCCGTTTTTTGGTGATTGTTCTTTTTTATCACAGAAAATTACGAAGCTGCAATCGTAAATATTTCGACCAATGTAAAATTTTTCCTGACCATTAATATTCATAGACCAGAATTCTAATCTTGTAACAATTTTAAACTAGAACCTTTTATAAACGGAATAAAACAATTTCAAATTAAAATTTACGAGTTAAAAATGTATTTATTTCAATTAAAAAATGGACTTTTCTGCGATAAATCAGGTGTTTTTAATCCAAAAGGACGAATTTTTAACAAAACAATTGAATTTTTGACCAAAAAAGATTAGTGTATAAAAAAAGTGTAATTTTCCACGAAATTAAGAAATTTTTAACAAAAGAGTTGCATTTTTAACCAAAGAGATGAGTTTTCAACAAAAAAGTTAATTTCCAACCAAACAGTTGTAGTTTTAATCAGAAGAGAAAATTTTGACGAAAAAAAGTAGTTTTCTACTATTAAAACCTAATTTTCAAATAAAAAATATCAATTTTTAACAAACAAAAAGGAAAATTTACATTTTCGGGTAAAAAACTAATATTAAACAAAATTAAAAAAACGAATTTTCAACAAAACAGTTGAATTTTCGACCAAAAAAGATTAAACTTGAATTTTTTAGGAGACAGTTTAATTTTTAATGAAAAAATATGAATTTACAATAAAAAAGTTGAGTTTGCGACCAAAAAGAATAATTTTTAACAAAAAACTTGATTCTTCAACAAAATAATTGAATTTTTAACAAAATACTGGAATTGTCTACCTAAAAAGATGAAGTTTTAACTAAATAATCGAATTTGTAAACAAAAAATATGAAATTTCAACCAAAAACAGTTGAATTTTCAACACAAAAAATTGAATTTTCAAAAAAATGATGAATTCTTAACAAAAAATATAATATTTGATATTAAAAAAAATGAATCTTAAAATTTGTCAATTTTCAAGCAGAGTTGAATTTTTAACAAAATAATTCTATTTTCAACAAATAAGTTGCATTTTTAACCAAATAGTTGAATTTCCAACCTACGAAAATTAATTATGAAAATAAAATGCCGAACTTTCAACCAAAAAGATTGTCTACCAAAAAAAAAAAAGAATTTTCAACAAAATAAATGAATTTTCAACTAAGAGAGAATAAATTCTTACTAAAGTAAACATAAATTGTCAACAAAAAAGTAAATTTTCAACCAAACAGTTGCAATTTTAACCAAATAGATTAGTTTTTTTTCAATAAAGATGAAGGTTCAACTAAAAAAGATCAAGTTTAAACCAAAAGTGAAAAAGTAACATTTTCGGGTAACAAATTAATTTTAAACCAAACAAAAAAACGAATTTTAAACAAAATAGTTGAATTTTTATCCATATAGTTGAATTTTCAACCTAGAAAAATGAATTTTCAAAACAAAACGACAAATTTTCAACCAAAACATTAATTTTCTACAAAAAATTATTTTCAAAAAGATACATGAATCTTCAACAAAATAGATGAATTTTTAACAAAAAAGTTAATTTTTTAATCAAACAGTTGCATTTTTAACCAAAAAAGGAAAATTCAACTAAAATTTTTTTTATTTTTTTGAAGTTTTTGTTGTTGAAATTTTAAAAGTTGTTTTGAAACTTTCTACCATTAAAGCCGAATTTTCAAATGAAAAGAGATCCATTTTCAACAACAAGAAGACGAATATTCAACTAAAAGGATGAATCTTCAACAAAAAATCTGATTTTCTAATAATTATTATTAATTAATACTGGAATTTTTCATAATCCCGACCATTAATATTCAAAGACCAGAATGTTATTGTTTTAACATTTTTAACATATAATCGTTTATAAAGAGAATAAAACAATTTCAAATCAAAATTTTAAAATTTATTATCCTTGACGGTTTTAATTAAAGTGCCTCTTTTAGAAATTCCCTGACTTTTGCAAGATTTTTGTCAAAATCCCTGAATTTCAATATATAAAAAGTAAAAAAAAATAATTGTATTTTAAACAAATGTTATTAAATTGTTGTTAAAGTTGAAAAAAATCGGGAATAAATGAGAAACCTCGAAATATTTTCGATTGTACCTTCGTGATTTTTGACTGTGATCAAATGAACAATCTATTATTAAAAAGGTGTGTTTTTCTACTTTCAAACAAAAAATTATAAATCAAATGAAAAATTGAGTTATGAATTATTATATGTATGACCTTACCAAAAAACAGTTAAGCAGTCTTTTTTCGTTCAGCAGAGAACAAATTTAAAAACCTATTTTTTCTTTAAGGAAATAAAAATTCTATGACCATGAGCAAAATTCAAGTACTTTTCCATGTTGTCAAGGATTTTTAGGACGCTAGACACCCTGCTTAAAAGGATAAATTCTTTAAAAAATCGCAATACAAAAAAACTTTTTATCCGTATTTATAAACTTCGCATCTATCAGGAACCGTAATTTCATTAAGGAGACTAATCAAGATTGTTCGTAAACAGAAAATGTGATAAAACATTTACCGCATTTAATTCAATGATGTATTGTGACTAACGTACACAAATTATGATTTCTTTTAATAATGTATATTTTTTTAGAACGAATTTACCAATCGTATAAAATATTTGACTAATTTTGTAGATTGAATTTTAAAACCAGATTATTTATGAAAACTAGATTATTTATGCAGATACTTCATACGATCACTTTTAACTCATGCGAATTTGTAACAAATGTTCGAAAATGTACTCCTTTTTCTGTACCTATATTAAAGAAGTCGAAATTATGTTGTGTTTTTTTCTTTATCATGTAACATAACAAAACTAGAACAGGATGTCTTCTCAAATCCTGGAAAAAAATTCCCTGACAATTCCAGGTTTTTTCCAGGTATCTCAAGATTTTTCCAGGCATTATTTTTTATAGTATGAATTTGAATAATAATGAAAATATATATTTTTTTATCTTCATATACTTAAAATTCAGTGAATATTAAAAATATTCACGGAAATAAAGAGATTTTTCATGAAAATAGGGAAATATATTCATTTAAGTAAAATTAATTTGGGTACTATATTAAGTTCAATTTGAAACGCTTCAAATTACTAGCATTTTAAGGAAAACTATTGCATATTCAACAAGATAGAATAATTTTTAACTAAATAGATGAATTTTTAATTTTTACCCAAAAGATGAATTTTCAACTACGAATGATCAATTTTCAACCAAATAGTTGAATTTTCAACTAAAAAAGAAACATTTTCAACAAAAAATGAATATTTAAATTTTCACTTAAAAAATTAATTTTCAACAAAAATAAGAGCGAATTTTCAACCAAAGAGATGAATTTTCAATTAAAATGATGAATCTTAAACAAAACAAAACAAAAAAAATTTTAACAAGAGTTTAACTTTCAACCAAAAAGATTAAATTTCTATCAAGAAGACAGTTTTTCAAAAAAATACATGCATTTTCAAATAAAAAATATAAATGTTTAAAGAGCTGAATTTTCAAAAATGATGGAGCACTCAACTGGATGAGTTCAATTTTTAGTTACAAAATTAATTTTTAACTAATATGATGGAATATTCAATTGGATTAGTTTAATTTTCAGCTATCAAAATTAATATTCAATCAAACAACCAAAAATTCGACAAAATAGTTAAATTTTCAGTTAAAATTTTAATTTCAAAGAAAAAAAATCAACAATAGAGGTGAATTTTCAACTAAAGTGATGGAATATTCAACTGGATTAGTTACATTTTTCAGTTCAAAATATTAATTTTTATACAAAAATAAGAATTTTCAACTAAAATGATGAATTTTGAACTAAGATGATGAATCTTCAACTGAAGTAGTTGAATTTTTTGCCAAAATGATTCATTTTCTAGCAAAAAATACGAATTTTCAACTACAAATTATCAATTTTCAACCAAGAAGTTGAATTTTTAAACAAAGATTAAAATAAAAAATTTTATTTAAATTTAAATTTAATTTAAAAAATTAAAAATACATTTTTAACCAAAAATTTCTATCCAGAAGACAATTTTTCAACAAAATACATGAATTTTCAAATAAAAAAGATCAATTTTTAACCAAAGAGATGAATTTTCAACTAAAATGATGGAACACTCAACTGGATTAGTTAAATTTTCAGTTAAAAAATAATTTTTAACTAAAATAATGGAATATTCAAATGGATTAGTTTAATTTTCAGTTTAAAAAATTAATATTCAACAAAAAAAGATCAATTTTAAACCAAACATTGAATATTTAAATTTTCAATGAAAAAAAAATTCAACCAAAGAGATGAATTTTCAACTAAAATTATGGAATATTCAACTGAACTAGTTATATTTTTCAGTTCAAAAAATTAATTTTTATACAAAAATAAGAATTTTCAACTAAAATGATGAATTTTGAACTAAAATGATGAATCATCAACTGAAGTAGTTGAACTTTTTGCCAAAATGATTCATTTTCTAGGAAAAAAGAAGAATTTTCAACTAAATACATGAATTTTCAACAGAAATTATCAATTTTCAACCAAGTAGTTGAATTTTTAACCAAAGATTAAAAAAAAAATTTAATTAAAATTAAAATTTTCTTTAAAAAATTAAAAATAAATTTTTAACCAAAAATTTCTACCCAGAAGACAATTTTTCAACAGAATACATGAAGATTGTTCGAGAATTGGACATTTACGACAAAGCGTCACTTGACCCATCCAACAACACGACATGAGACAAAGGACAGACTTCTGGAAACTGACACAAGATCGCGACACTTCTTACCAGAAATATTAACCAGAATAGTTTTAACCAGAAGAAATTAACCAGAGTTAATTAACTAGAATTTTCTAGTGATTTAACCATAATTTCGGATTAAACTAGCTAGAAATTTTTTAGCCAGATGCGTCTAGTAACTTTAACTAGAACTTTTTTTTGAGTGCATCAATTCACATTTCCTCAGTTCAAAGAACTTTTCATTCCCATTCACGGCACATTCATTTGGAGCAATGAATCATTCTTTTGGTATTAAATGTACATTTTTGTCTCCAATTAATATTTCTTTGATTCAAATAAATATTTCCCACCAACCAATAGGTCATACTTTTGAATGAATCATGTTAACCTAATCCTGTCAACATTTCTTTTGCTGAAAGAAATGATTTTTTCCATTCAAAGTACCTCAAATAAATATATCTTTGAAAATAATCAGGACTTTCACTTACTTCAGCCAAGTAAAATTCACGTGGTACAAGTAATCCTTTTTTGAGTGTATCGTTAAACAAGTAATCCTTTTTTGAGTGTATCGTTAAACAAGTAATCCTTTTTTGAGTGTATCGTTAAAGCATCTACAACTTCTTCTTTGAACCAAAAATTTTTCATAGTAGCGAAAAATACCTTACACTTTTCTTCAACTCTGCCCTGACAAACAAAATTCCCTGACTTTTCCCTAATTTCCCCGTGTGAAAAAATATTATGGCTATTTGGTGTCAGGTCTGCGTCAGGCCGGCGTCAGAAGATTTCTCCACACGCGTCATTATATATAGAATTCTGATAGCTTTAATCTATACTTAAGAGAAGAATTGTTACCTCATATAATTAACATTAAAAGACTTTAAGATCGGTATTGTCTAGTATACTTATATGCGCACATATAATCAAAGATCAATTAACTTTGATCGTATCATACATGAAACAATCAGATTTTCCTCTCTCTCTGACTGACGACTAAACAATAAATTTCCCGGCCAGCTAGATACCCTGACTGTTAATTATTCGCCCAATTGAATTTTTTATAATAAAAAGTCAGTATAATTTATGTTTAACTGAAAGAAAATATCCTAATTTAATATAAAGAATCCAGAATGACTGCCCAAATTATTTATAACTTGTGCAAACTTTGTAATAAGTAGAATATTCGACTTTTAACATAAGTGAATAACATAACTGTACACGGAGAATTAAAAGAGTCTACTGATCTCATAGAATGGTGACAGCATGCATTTTTCTTTCATGTTTACAGAAAATCCAGTGAGATCTACGGAATTTCTGATATGATTCACGGAAGAAACTATACTGTCTTTACTTATGTTCGTAAATGTGTAAGATACTTTAAAATTCTGTAAGCCTACATGAAAAGTTATACTAGTATACAGCACAGTTAAGGAGCACTATTATATTATTAATTATTAGATGTTATTAAACATTATTATATTATAATTATCAACAGTTATTTTGATATTAGGATCCCTATAATATTAACAGATTTTGTATCTGCCTGTATATGTTAAATTTAATATATGCAACTGTCTTAATGGCGATTTCATACGCTTGAGTTATATTTAATATACTTATTTGTCTTCGTATCTGCATATACGCACAATACGAACATTCATGCACACTCGGATTCGTGTTTGCTTGGAAGAATCAAGGGCTGTGCACCCTTGAGTCACACATCAAAATCACCGCCTTTGCCTCTTTTTCAATTTGCTCCCTATATATTTTGATTGCCAGCTTTAATCGAGTGTGAATCTTCATTCAAACTTAATTCGTATTTAATACTAAACTTTCACAATCGACACTGGGGCACACAGAAAATAAAACTTCAAAAAGACAATTTCGTTCGATATATACATGAAAATTTGGTTGAATTAAACAAGTTTTTGCTGATTCAGCAAAAGATTTGATTGACCCAACCAAATTTTTTGTTGAATCAATTAAATACTCCATTTACCAACAGATTTTATTGAAACGAACAAAAAAATTTGTTTTCGTCAAACCAAATATTTTGTTGTCCATATTTTTTATCATTATACCATTAAGCCATTTCCCTTTCGGAGAAGGCGTGACTCGCTTGATTGGAAAATAGTAGTGTTGGGAAGAAAGTATGGATTTTTTAAATTGATCTAGAATCCATGCATTTTTTTCACGCAAGCTCGCCTCTTTCTGTGGCTTCTTATGTCTTTTCGGATAAAGGTCTCATTCACGCATTCTAACCATTCTTTCCGCGGTCTGCATCTGGGCATACTGCTATTTACTTTAACTTTATACACTTGTTTCGTGAGTTGTTCATCATTCATTCTTTTAACATGTCCGAACCATCTTAACTGATTTCTTTCCCATGTGTCAACTATTGTCTCTTTTGCACCACATTCTTTTAGGATTATTTCGTTTCTCACTTTGTTTATCAGTGTTTACCGAAAATTGTGCGCAGAGGTTTTATGCCAATCGCGCTAATTTTAGTCTTATCCTTTTCTTGACATGTCCATGCCTCGCTACCGTATAGCACAGTCGGTACAAATATAGAATCATGTATTGCCATTTTAGCTTTTTTTTTATATTTTTACTTCTGAGAATGGAACCTGCTCTTCCGATAACTTTCTGAACCTCGTTTATGCGCCTATCTAACTCACAATTTATCTTCCCGTCACTAATGAAGAGGCTGCCTAGATATATGTACATATCAACTTGTTCTAATCTCTCATCATTTAGGACAATGTTGCACATTGTTTTCTCACCTTTTCCTTCAGACATTATGATTTTTGTTTTATTTACGTTGATTTTGAGGCCCGTGTTCTTCATGCTTGTATTTAGTTTGCTCAACATTCTTTGCAAGTTCTCGATTGATTCTGCTATAACAACCTTGCCATCTGCGAAAGCTAACATGTACCCTTACACTCTCGAGATCTACACCTTCTTTGTCGAAGAGGGAAACTCAGTTTCCCATTAACCCTTATAACCATATTCTATGGTTTAACCAACAAAATTTTTGTTGATTTAACCAAATCTTTTTCTGGTTGTGCAAATTGTGACGAAAGCTCTGCATTTTTTATCTTGTAACATCTGCAGATAGTGAATTTTAATCAGATGGCTATTATATAGTTGAATATAAAATATGTCAAACCTATCTAGATATTTTATGGGTAAACATCCGTTTTTCCTTGTATAGTTGAATTTTATTTCAGTAAATAAGACATCGTTTCTTTCGTCAAAATGGAAATTAATTTTTTTTTCTCTATTAATAATTAAATTCTTTTTATAAGAACCTAATTCAATTTGCAAGTTTCATTATGTATACATCTTCATCATATGGGTATCTCGCAAATATTTAAACAAAGTGCAAGTTTTCTAGTCATTTTTGTGTTAAAATTTTGTTTTAGCTAGCTTTGAAACATGTGTTGAATATACTTCAGCATTTCATACTGACAACAATATGTACAACAGAAAAAGATACATGTTTAACTTTAAAAGAATATAGTTTTGTCAGTACACTGTTAGAAATTTCCTGAAATGTCAGTCAGTTTTCAATGACTTATGTCACTGAAATTACATAAATTTAACTTTGAAAATTAATTTGAGACTATATTAATTAATTTTCAGTGACACGAAACTTTACTTTGAAGCAAAAGTTGTTGAAATTTCATAAAATTAACTCTGAAACCTGTTTCAGTTGCTTGTACATAAAATATTATTGGTGGCTGAATAAATTTCACTGTGGCTTAGGTAAATTTTATGAACATTCATTGAAAATGAAGTAACAATTTTTATTAAATTTAATAAACCTAAATGAAAATATGAACAAAATTAAAAAATAATTCATGAAAATAAATTTAGAAGCCTTGTATGTGACATATTTTTCTATCGATTAATACACTTTCTGCAATTACATGAACAAAATTGGTTTTACTTTGTCATTTCGAAAGAAGTAATTTCAGAGAACTGTTCATAAAAAATATTCACTATTTACATTGAATATCCACAGGATATTCATGAACATTTACAAAAAATTCAATGCACTATCTCTTAAAATAGTTTCAAAACATAAGATTGAAATTTTAATCAGGCTATTTAAATTTCAGTGTTGCATGAAATTTCAGTAAGTTTTTCACTAACCGTAGTGTAAAAAGCTTCACTAAAATTTCCATGAAATTTCATGAACTTACTTTTAACAGTGTAGATTGATTTTGATTCCTTATTCTCATCGATTTTTTTTTACTTAAATGCGAGCTGAATAAATAGAACCCAATAAGAAAATCGAACTATTTTTACGGTTGAAGTTATCCCTTTTAGTTGAAAAGTCTACTATGATATTTTTGGTTGAGAATTTATCTTTTCTTGTTAACAAATACATTAACTGGTTGTAAATTAAATTATTTGGTTGAACGTTTAATTATTTTCTTGTAAATTCTTCAATTTTGTTAAAAAGTCATCCCTTTTGTCGAAAATTAAACTGTTTTGTAGAAAAATCGTCCTTTTGGCTTGAAAATTCAACAATTTTGTTGAAAATTCGTCTTTTTTGGATGAATTCAACACTGTTAGAAATGTTTGCAATTTTAGTATACGCGGGCATATTAAATTTCCTATATGTTTACTAAATTTATTAAGTGTACAGTAAGTTTCTTTCACGTATATGAATTTCATAGTTTTTGCATACTAACATTCATATACGTGCCTACCATATTCCGCTGCGCAAGCGAATTTTGATTTACGCGAGTCGGGCAACGTGGCCGGTGGCATTTGCTTGAGTTCTTTGTAATGCTAAAAGCTTCGGCTTCTTTCCGCGAGAATCTGCGAAGTCTTTTCTTTAAAAGGTATGTTCAGTTTATTAACGTAAATGTAGCTT
This sequence comes from Andricus grossulariae, assembly GCA_011634705.1. Lineage (NCBI taxonomy): Eukaryota > Metazoa > Arthropoda > Insecta > Hymenoptera > Cynipidae > Andricus > Andricus grossulariae. Next base: position 118,848,961 of record JAABKJ010007545.1, read on the forward strand.
AACGATATGATTATTTGAAAATTAAAACTTTGTTCTTCAATTTCATTTTACATCTGATCATGTTTACAGATGATAAAGACGGACCCCACGCGAAACGGAACGCGTATACTGAATTTAGTATATGCGTATACTAAATTTCGTATACGTGTATACTGAATTTAGTATACGCGTATAATAAATTTCATGTATGTGCATACTAAATTCAATATATGCATATACTAAATTAACTGTACGCTGGTATACTAAATTTAATTTTATGTTGTGCATTCTTGCTTCCATTACATGTATACTAAATCTAGTACAGATTTTTCTAACAGTGAACTCTTTTTTTTTCAAAATAAAAATATTTTTTAGTTGACATATCAAACATTACATTTTTCGTTGAGAATTCATCTTTTATGTTAAAAACTTATTTATGTAATTGACAATTTTATTATTTGGTAGGAAAATCAACAGTTTGGCTAAAAGTGCATAATTTTTGTTGAAGATTGTTCATTTTAGTGGAAAATTAGTCTTATTTGGAAGAAAATTAATATTCTTGGTTGAAGATTCATCTTTTTAGTTTAGATCTCAACTTGTAGCGTTTACAATTTAATATCGTAGAAACATTAATTTTATTTAAAAAAATGTATTCCTGTTTTGGCCTGTGAAAACTGTTACCTCTATAAAGATGTTTTTGATTTGCAACTACGGAATTAATTTCTGTATAGGGCATAGTTTCTAGACTGAATCGTTAAGATATTTCTTCGCTGTCGACGATGTTCTTCAAATCTATAAAATTATAAAATAAACCGTTTCAGAAATATTTGAAATTGGTATCCTCAAAAAGATTCTCTTTCAAAGCGTCACATTTTCTAATTTCTTGAATTTGTGTTTATGATTCTTAAAAAATGATTCAAAACCTTATAAAAAAAGAGGGAAATGAGGAAAATTTGGATAAAATGCTCGATATTAGACTTTTTATGGGCTTTTTCAAAGTTAAGGGGAACAAATGGGAAAAGGGGATTAGGTAAAAAAAGGGAAAGACTGTGATCCTTTAAATTTGAATTTAAAGTTAGGACTTAATGTTTTCCGTGAAAGATCAACATTATTGGGGCGAATAAACTGATAAGTTCGGATCCACAGTCCGGTTTTTGGAACTATTGGAAATGCATATTATCATCTCGGGAGCAGACTCTAGTCGGGTCTTGTCAAATCAAAGGAGTTGAAAATCAATCAGACACCGAGACTCCGGAAGTAAGTCGTAGACGTTATGGCGGACACGTTATATTCTCTATTGTTCTGCAGGTGGTGCCTTCATTCTCATGATGTATGAACCACCTGTACCCTAAGTTTGGTTTCTTATTGTACGTCGCATCACATTATATTGATCTAACTTTATGTTTCTTTTTCATGATCAATGAAGCCCTGACCAACCCTAAAATCCTACAATTTCGATACATATTAACGGTGCAGTATTTTGAGTCATTCAGAGACATCGAGCAATGTAAATATTAGTTTCTCATTTACAGACCAGGAACAGCTATACAATGAACAGTGTGGCTGTAAAAAAATCTTGGTTCATTAATAAGGGTACACATAAGGCGTGACATGCGTACATTCTATACCTAAACCACGCCATGTGGCAGGCGGTGGTGTTGCGGATCCGAAATATTATTTTTTGGCTGCGACCAAAACAACTGTTAGGACTTGCGTTCGCGAAGTAGACCACCTTTTTCACGGGAAACACGACACTTTGGCAGCTGGCATGCTTCCCTTCCGAAGTAACAAACTTCTACACTCTTTCCCCAATGTTGTCACTTTTATCTTCACAAAATTAGAATCCCATGGTCGCTTTAGAACTGCAAGGCAAAATATTTAATTATCCTAAGAGTTACTTTAACGCACTTTCATATTTTATTATTTCGAGAACATTCGTAATTTGAGACGCAGTTCTTTTTTTAATATACATGGTCGAACGTGACCCTATTTGCTTTAGCTCTCGTTAACGATACAATACTTCTTCCCGTCCAGAAGATGGATTCTAGTCCAACTTCCTTTTCTTTTCTAATGTATGGGTATTCTTCTTTCTTTCGACATTAAGTTTTTCCACGTATTTTTCATGCGTTACCAGTGAAATATCCAGATCACGTTCTAAGCGTACGTCGGAAAACCTTAAGTGTAAGGGAAAGAAAACCTGAAAGCACGTAAAAAATTGCACAAGCCACCACTGTAGAATACGTACTAAGTTTATGTGGGTTAAAAAAGCTTTAACCTAAAAAAATGTAAACAGTAATTGAAAAGTAAATAAATATTCGAAAAGAAAAAGAGCCAAGTCGCAATATTTGTTCAACGGTTGACTTTTGCAATGTTTTAACGATGATTACCGCTAGCTAATTTAATTTTCGACTTTTCATGATGTTGCCATCGATCTTCATTACACCTTGTCTCATATTTCTGTCATCGACACTCCCTTTTAAACTATCGCTCATGCTCGTAATTCGGCACTATACTCACACCCATTTTCCGCAACTTTAATCGGAAGTGATTCTAGATACTTCAGCAAGATCTTAAAGTATAATAATTTTCCATGCATTATCTCTAGAAGGAAGATTATGTTTAAATTGCAATTTGCAATTTCATGTATTAGAGTTGTTTGTTATTAGTTAACTGGTAGACCATTAAATAGTCAATCGAGAGGGTTCGACGCACATACATTTAAAAAGTTTTATATAATAAAATATCGGTCAAGAAATCACCAATATGTTTTGCATTGCAAAAGAAGGGCGGAGGATGAAACATTCATCTCTTTCTTTTTCTAGATCTATGGACGCTAGTAATTCGGCTAAACTAAACGAACATGCGTGTTGCATGCAAGGAAGCCGATATGATACGTGCCTTACTCCCTTGCAAACGAGAATATTGATTGCACGGCTTCATCCAACCGTAGGATATTTTGAAAGTAGGCGATACTATGCCCAGAGGAGAACTAACTGCAGAACGAGTCTGAACCATCCAATTTTCTCGTCTCGTGCGAATCAATTTAATCACTATAAAGCCATACGTATTAGTGACAGTACTGATTTGTCGCGACAGCATCACATCTTTGACACGCAACTTAACTACAGCTGGGATCAGTGATATACTTAGAACAGTTTAATTTTATTGCAGACCATAGGCAGATTCATTTAGACATGTTTGTTGCAGTTTACAATGTATACAAACATCTACACAGAATATCTCAGTAAGTGCCCCGATAAATGTTAACTTTTTGAAGAAAGTTATAATCCAATAGTATTATAACAAATTATTATTAATTATTACTATGGATTATTGAAAAATTATATGAATTTTGTAAAATGCCACATGAAATCAGTTTCCCTGGGGGTTTCTCCACAATAATAAATATTTTCCGAGCAAATTCTGGAAAATGGTAAAACATGTAAACGGATGTCAGAGTGTCTAGTCCATCGGACAGAGAAATCGAGAAAAACCTGAGGATTTTATTTACGATCGAACATTTTTTTCTTCTAGTATCGCAACATCTACTATTTTTCTACTTTATCTTGTTCATATTGTTTAGTCGAGAATGACAGATAGAAAAATCTGAAAAAAGCTATCAGAATTATCTATGAAAGAATCCAGGTAGAAGACATGTTGTCTGTTTTTTTAAGAATATATTGCAAAAATAGTACAAATTTCAATGTTCACTTAAAATTTAAATAAAGTCTGATATTTACCATTTTAAAAAGTTGATAAAAATTGTTTGGAAAAATTAGAAGACATCTCATCTGTAGGAAAATAATAATAAATATCAAATGAATAATTGTATATTTATTTTAAATAACGTTGATAGACACCATATAATTACTTATTTCATACATTATACACAAATATTTCTCTCTACAGAAAACATTAAAATTTTTCCAAAATATTTGCTTTAACTTTAAAAACGTTGCACCATGCAAGTAAAATTTTCACAATGATGCTGATAAGTTGGTACGATTTTATCGAATTTGCCTTTAAAATGATTCCAAGGAGATTGAATAAGGTTTAATATATATTTTATTTAAATTTTAAAAAAACATTAAAATTTGTGGTATTTTTAAGGGAGCAAAATTTTTAACTCTCATATAATTAACATTAAAAGAACTGAAGCAATAATCGATAAACAGATTATACGTCATACTCGTGATCTTCAGAGTGTGAGAAATCAATCATTGTTTTTTTCACGTCATAAATTTTATCTATGTATATTATGTTAAATTTCCCATTCCTATACGTAGATTCGGGACAAATTACAAAAAGACATGGTTAAATTGGTCGGGGGAAAAGACGTGGTCGGGAAAAACCGGAAATTTCAATGTCTGATCACTAGTCACCCTGGATGTCTGCAACCATCCGTTTCCATGGAAAATATTCTTTTTTAAAGTTAATTTATGTCGTACCGACATCATAGTTTTGTTTAATTTTCTCAAAAAATAGCTATTGGTTATTACATGGATGCAGCCAAGTAATACAATAATAAAAGTTGGAGTCTTTTGTTCACGAACGATTATTATATTAATACATATTCTAAAATAAAGAGCAGAAAGGAGAGCGAAGCTGGAGGCTTGGTTATTATTTATTATGGTTATTTTATCGTATACAGACGACAACGACAGACACTATCGTAAAACAGATGTTTTCGGATTCAGGGGGTCCCGAAACGTGGGGATTTAAAGAAATCCGCGAAATCCGTTTTCACATATAAACAATACCTTCTCATTATAATGAGAATGTAATATTTCTGTTCGTGTAAAAAAGATACCCACGTGGTTCAAAACAAAACAGGCAAGAGGACGATACTTTTCTTTCAAGACAACTTTTTCTCTGAGTGCAGCAATGTAAAAATTGTAACTTTTTATAAAAATGAGTAATTTTACATATAAGTACAAGTTTTTACAAAATTACTACGGGCATTTATGTATGATAAAACGCTAAGGCAAGTGATTTTTTAGATTTTGATTGAAATAAAATGAAAACTACATATGCGAGAAACTTTCAGTTTTTCCATAATTTCGTGTAAAAAACATGTATTGTAGAATTACATAATCGACGTGCATCGAAATTAGTACTTGCCTGTACAGTACCTTGAAGGGTTTAGTTAGTTTCATTTAAAAAGTGAGTACATTATTGAACTCGATTTAACTAGAAACGGTTAAAAATCTCAAGATACAAAAGTTATTACCCTATAGATTATAGATAACATTGGCACGTGCACGTGCCAATCCTCTTCAAAACAAACGGATATTCGTGTTCTCCTTGAATTGAATTCTCAAGTCAATAAAAGTATATATTAGCAGATTATTTCCTCACCAGTGTAATTGCCCATCCTCTTTATACGCATTGTCTCCAGTGACGTTGTTTATTCCAATCCTTGTGAACTTTTACGAATCACTTCGCAAAGCAAGCCCGATCGGTGAAAATAAATTCTTTCCAAGTCACTCACAACTACCCCATTTTTTTCTACCAGATCAAGAGTGTGCTGAGGAATCACCTTCCGGATTACAGAGCATCGATCGAACAAGACAGTAATCTTCAAAGAGTTAACTAAGCTTTCAAAGGTTAATTAAGGTGTCGCGTAAAGATGCTGGTACACATGTGTGCGAACACACCCATCTTGAATTGATTCTCCAGCATGTAGAGAAATCCCCAACTGCTCTTTCAACACTTTCAAAATCTGCCTTTCTTCTTCGACTAAACGAGGATGATTGCACTACACACACCGCTTTCTTCGATTTTGCCGAGTGAAAATTCTTCTACAATCTTGTGAACTTGAGTCACTGTCAAATAAAAAATAAGGGCTATTTGTTCCTTCTCACGATATTTTAATTCCACATGACTTGTTTTGTCACACTTGAAGAGCTTTTTATTGTCCGTCGCGTCTTTTACGTAATTTTCAACACTGTGCTCATCTTCCGCCTGTGTAATTTTGCATAAAGATGCAAGACGTAAGACTTTTCATTTAAAATGTTTTTCATAATTGAAAATTGCATATGAAACTTTGCTTATATAAGTACAGACAACTTTTCAGCATTACGACAATGTCAACACCACTACTCTTTTATCACTAGAATAAAATCAAGAAGTGCTGAAGATTACCACTTGAGTGCATTTGGCTGGTTCCACTAATTTCGAAACGTAATCCATAATAAAACGAGGAAACAGTTTTAACGACGCAGGTGGTGTTTCAAGATGATCAGTGAATATCAATAGCATGTTTCGAATATTGACCTTGCACACTTTTGACATTTCCACTTCAAAGTTTTACTGTTACGAGAGGTTTCACAAGTAATTTGAACGAAACACATGTCCACTCTTCGCGAAATGATTGGCAGCCCCAGGAACAATTTTCGCGAATATCAATAGGAAACAATGTGCGATCCACATGAAACTAGCGGTGAGGCAGTGTCGACGACACGCGTGTAACTGCGCACATATTTTACACAGTCAACTAACATTAATACCAACCGCTCTGGTATCGCGCCAGCGTGCAATAGCCCTTGTCACGCATCATGCTCACGCGTGTAAACATTGCGGGAAGTGGATCTCGTGCAGTGACATGTCTCGAGGTTACCGGGTGACACGTGTACCAGATTTCTCCAATGGGAAAGCGTGAGGGTTGAGAAAGTGTTTTCTCGCTTTGTTTGTTGTTTTCCAGTTCGTGAAAGCGTTTTCACTTTGTTTGTAGAGAAAAACTACTCTCAATTACACTGGTCATTGCACCTTATCGAAATTATAATAAATATCATTCAAGAATAATGGACATCATTTGTTTGAAAATAATAATTAATATGAATTAAGTTGAGTCTGCTCACTTCTTTCAACAACCCGGTTTTAATGACTTCTCCGCTAACTTCTACTTCCTCCTTTTTCCTCCTACTATTATTGACGCCTCCGCGCCAGCACTACACCACTACAGCCCCCATGAAACACGCCGTATGCGCAGATACTCGTTGCGCAGGCCAATGAGACGCACTTTGTGGGCTGATCGGTATGTCGCCACTGGCTGCCCTGGTCCGGTTACCAAAAACTCTGGGTGGCCAATGGAGAAAGAGAGCACCAAATAAAGCAGGACAAGTGAGATAACGGGACGAATGAAGGAGTGAGATGCAGAGAGAAAATCGCCAGAACGGCATGCACTCTTGTACGCAGTCCGTTCACTGTGGCGTAGTAAAAAGGTTGAATTCGTGGTTTTGCAATCGCGGCACATATTTTGATGAACATTTAATTATTTTCTTGAAAATGCAACTATTTTTTTTAACATGTCATCATTTTTGGTTAAAAATTCATTGTTAAAAATTCATTTTTTTTTTGTCAGGATTAATCTTTTTGGCTGAAAATTTCACTATTCCATTTTTATAAAACTAATCTTCTTGGTTAAAAAATTATCTTTTGGATTGAATGTTAAACTCTGTTGTTAAAAATTGTTTGTTTTCTTTTAAGATTCATGATTTTAGTTGAAAATTCATTTCTTTGGTTGAAAATGTAACTATTTTGATAAAAATTAGTTTTTTGTTGTTGTTTGAGAATTAATTATTTGGACTAAAAATCTAAGCATTCCATTTTTGCTTGACAATTGATCTTTTCTAACTGAAAATTCAACTATTTATTTGAATATTCATGTATTTTATTTAAAATTCGTCCTTTTTATTAGAAAATTAATCTTGTTTGAAAATTCATACTTTTTGGTTAAAAGTGCTACTTTTTGGTTTAAAATTAAACTTTTTTGTAGAAAATCCGGCTTTTTGGCTTTAAAATTGAACAATATGGAAGAAAATTTAACTATTTCCTTGAAAATTAACTTTTCTTATGAAAATTAAGAATTTGGGTTGAAAATTCAACTATTTCGTTAAAAATTGAACAATATAAAAAAAATGTAACTATTTGGTAGAAAATTTATCATCTTGGTTGAAAAATCATCCTTCTTGGTTAAAAATGGACTTTATTGTCAAAAATTCGACTGCCTTCTAAAAAATTCGACTTTTTAGCTTGAAAAGTCAACTGTTTTTGTTTGAATTTTAATATTTTTTGGTTGAAAATTCAACGATTTGGTTAAAAATGCATCTTCGTAGGTCGAAAATTCAACTATTTAAAAAAATCACCCACAACAAAATTATTAGACTAAAAATAATATACGTTAGAGACGAGAAATTTCATTTCCATCGAAATTTTGATAAATTCCACAAATTTCGATCTCTCTTTCCAATTGCATCCCATAAGCACTGCACTAGTCAGAAAATGGGACAAAAAACAGTATTATCCGGAAATAGAACGTCCGCTAAATAGCATTATAAAGTCATGTGAATATTACGCCGCAGTGAGAAGGAAATCAATTATTGTTTCTCCTTTGTGTTAAGATTAATTTTTAATTATCTAGAAAAGTTTGCACTAAGGAAAACTCAATCTACTTATTACAGCCATGTCATACACCAGATTACAAAATTCGTTGACCCCAACAAGAAATCCTATACAGCCTGAAATCCTATACATAATGAAATCGTATGAAACAGTGTGTGTTTTATTATTACCCTAAGTTTTATTAATCAGTATGTTAGATAATAATAAAAACGTAATAATAAGCAATGACTTATTTCTCACCATACTAATAATTTTGATAATAACCAAAGAAAAAATTGAATCTTACCATTACAAAGATTTTATGATATAATCACAGATTTACGGGCAATTTATAATTATTCAATTCTTGTTACATTAAATTACGATGTATTAATAAACTATTAAATAAACAGAATTATCGATCGCATTCGCACATCGTAAATATAACCTCTAAATGCCATATGGGTGCAGACGACACACCATCCACACATAAACGGTTGCCAGTATTGCAATTAAAAACCACATTTCTTATTTAATAACAAGACAATATAATATTTGTCAATAATTACGTTTCAACTGTCATTCATAAATTAAAGCACATGATGTACGAATAGCTCCCGACTACAACTTTGGCTATTTGTAGCGAAATTTCGGGGATGAGCTTCTGAAAAGCGCATACCTCCGATTAACTTAAAACTCCGTATACATATGTATTTTTACCCGCTGATTATGAAAATGATAGTGAAAATAGGTATAAATTTTATTTTCAAGGTCGAAACGGCAAAAAAATATGAACATGTTATGTTATCTGAATTTATTTCAGTAAAAAATAAAAATTTACCTAAAATCTTACAGTAAAAGTTGTAGATCCTTTGAAAATACACATTCTATGTCGAATCTATTTTTACTCTACTATTGATAGTTTTTGAGAAAAAGATCGATCAATACAAAAAATCACAGAAATACAGCACAATGTATAGCCGTGTGATGTAAATTGTATAAAAAAATCCTGGAAGGTGAATTCGTGCGCGTAGAATGGACAGGAGAAGAGAAACTTTTAAAAGCGGACATTGGTGGGAAGGAGACACCCAATATCTCGGAAATACTGTACAATGTGTAAGCGGCATGACTTAAATTATATAAAAAATTCCTGAAAGGCTGGTTACCCCCGCGTTAAACCACAGGGTTATCTTCCCGCTATTCCCTACATTATTTCTGTGACCAGTGACAGGGATGTCTTCCCGCCCCCCACGAGGTTTTGGTAAGGGGTATGAATGTGACCTGCATTATTTCTGTCAGCAGTCATAAGGGTGACCCCCCCCCACGAGGTGTTGGAAAGGGGTATGGATGTGCCCTACTTTATATATGTGATTAATCACAGGGGTGTCTTCCCGCACCCCAGGAGACGTTGGAAAGGGGTATTGATGTGACCTACATTACTTCTGTGACCGGTCACATGCGTGCCCTCCACGAGACGTTGGAAAGGGGTAAGGATCTTAACTTCAATATTTCTGAGACTAGTCACAGGGGTGCTCCCCCCCCCCCGATACGTTGGAAAGGGGTGGGGATGTCATGTAAAATAGTGGTATCTGGGAACTATTCGTACCGAAATTTCGGTACAAATACCCAAAATAGTATCTGGGAGCTATTCGTACCGAAATTTCGATTTGAAAAGGAAAGGGGTGGGGATGTCATGTAAAATAGTGGTATCTGGGAGCTATTCGTACCGAAATTTCGGTACAAATACCCAAAATAGTATCTGGGAGCTATTCGTACCGAAATTTCGGTACAAATAGCCAAAGTAGTAGTTCGGAGATATTTGTACCGAAATTTCGGTACACGTAGACACTTGCTTTGAAATAAGTTTCTTTGCTGCCGAATATTTCAAATCTTTCTTAAATTTATGTATTTTTCTTAGCTTGTCGGCCTTGTTTCAGATTGCATATAGACCTACAATGCACGGGAATTAACTATAGAGACTCCTTTATATTTTCGTGTTTGCTCCCTTAATATCTCATAGAATTCTCTAATATTTAAGAAAAAGGTGCAGAATAGTCTATTCTATCAGAAAATAATAATGACTCAAAATCGACAAAAATGCCGATAGACTCGGCACATACTGCATACAGTGTCTTACACGGCACGGTCAGCACATAGACTCATATTGAATGAAGGTGTCGATATCATCAGTCAAGGACGGATTTTTGTAATGCAATCAAGTGCTATTAAGAGCAGTAAACCTAATTTGACATGTTTGCAAAGTCGAGGTGTTTGCCCTGCCAACCACGGGCATTCACCATCCAAGTGTATGATGGGATAACCTACACCTCAAGGTGGGATCCGAACCACCAGAACCTCAGTAAAAGTACTTAGAAACATTTCCAGAGGGAGCAGCTCAAGGATTGGACCCTGGACTTATAACCTACAATCTTAATTTTCAATTTAAAAGGACCAATTTTCTACCCGAAGAGACGAATGTTCAACAAAACAGTTGAATTTCCAACCAAAAGAAATTAATTCTGAAACAAAAATATAATAGTATAGACTTTTCAGTTGAAAGGAATGAGCTTTCAAAAAAACGAGAAAACGGACAAAAAGGAGAATTTTCTGGAAAACAGGGGAAAAAGAGGAATTCATTAAAAAAGGGCGAAAGAAAGCAAGTAAAAATCTATGCAAAGAAATAACAGATGTTATTTCGGAATAAAAAAATGGTGCCACTCAGCAAGAAAAGGGCTCATTTTGTCGATCGCAGTTATATTATTATATGTGCCCTATTTGTTAAAATTATACTTTTATGTCGCCGAAATGACCGGAAGTGGGTGACTTTTATATTTGAAGACAAAATATATAACACGTGACTTTATGGTTTTTTAATTTATTTACAAAACATTAGAAGTATTCTTGATGTATAAGTTTATTCCAATTATTAGCAATGAATTATATAAATTTAGGTTACCTATGTACAAGTTTTTGTTCTCAAATACATATATATAATTTAAAAAAAGGTTAACAACCAACGCAGGGTCCCCCTAGGAGGACTGCAATCTAAAAATGACACCGGCTCCCAGTAGGACCGCAGTAAATCCCACTCATGGTCACGTCTCACAACCGTGAGATGGGTGGTCACAGGACACGACGAAATCACAACGACAGGCCGGCGAAACCCTCGTGTGTATCCATACGCATGCAGGCCGAGGTCCTTTTGACCCCCATGTCCCACACGCTTAAGCCTCCCCACCAACTACAAGGTGTTACAGCCCCTAGGGTAGGAGGAGATTGATAAAAAAAAACAGAAAATCAGCACAGCGATAAAAAATCAAGACTTGTCTTGATAAATCAGGACGTGTAGTCACCCTAGGGGGAGGGTAACAGGTTCTATGACCATTTATGACGTAGGTTTGAGGGGGGTGAGGCGCAGAATGTTACATCACACATGGAAAATTCAATTCTTTTGTTAAAAATTCATCTGTTTGGTTTGAAAACTCATCTCTTTTGGTAGAAATTTCATCTTTTTGGTTTAAGAATCAAAATCTTTTCTTTATTGAAATACCAACTATTATATTTTTCGTTGAGAATTAACCATTTTTAACTGAAAATTTAACTACATACTGGGTTGAACTTCTTTCTAAAAAAATTAATTTTTCTTGTTGAAGAGTTATCATTTTAGTTGAAAAATCAACTATTTTCTTGAAAATTTAATTTTTTTTGTCAAAAAATCAAATATTTTGTTGAAATTCCAACTGCTTTATTCCCCATTTATCTTTTTGGATAGAAAATTCAACCTTTCAGATTAAAAATAAATCTATACTTTACAAAATCCGCCTTTTTGGCTTGAAAATACAACTATTTGGCTGTAAATAAAACTGTTTAGCTGATGATATATTTTTTTTAATTAATTATTTGGTTGAAAATTCAACTTTGTAGGTCGAAAATGTAACCACGTTATTCCAAATTTAACTATTTCATTAAAAAGTAAGCTTTTTTGTTCGAAAATTCAACTGTTTTTTTTTTTTTTTTCTGAAATCTCGTATTTTTGTGTTTGAAGTTCATGGTTTTCTGTTTGAAAATTCGACCATTTAATTGAAAATTCGTCTATTTCGCTTGAAAGCTTAACCATTTGGTTATCAATTTAACTGTTTGGCCCAAAACACAAAATTTTTGTTTGTTGACAATTTAACTATTTGGTTGAAAATCATCATTCTTGGTTGAAAATTAATCTCTCCGTCTTTAAAAATTAACTGTTTTCTAAAACTTTCCACTTTTTATTCTGAAAACTCATCTTTTTCGTCGAAGATTCATCTTTTTTGGTAGAAAATTATTATTTTTTGTTCTAAATTTAACTATATTTTGTTGAAAATGCAATATATTTCGTGACTTAAAATCTTAAGCGTTTCATATATTGAATTTATAAATGTATTATCTAATAAATAATATAATAATTATTATATAATTAATATATTATAATGTTCAAATATTATGTTTTCAAAATACCGTTAGGTAATTTTTTACAGGACCCTAATTGTCAAAAAAATGTATGTAAAAATCATAAAAATATACTGACTAATAATATAACTGCAAAAAGTTAGAATATAAAATTCTTTAATATTAAACACTGAACGTTGCAATTTCTAATAAACTATTTGGTTGTATTCTTGAAATTTTTTGTATTATAATAAACAAAACAAAAAAGAATAAAAACTTTTTGAAATTCGTGCCAAGGTACATACACGGTCGGTAAGAATTCTTTTGCCGACTGGTGAAGGTGACGCTGTGATCGAATGCCAAGTTTTGCTTTTGGGGTTATGTTCTGTAAAGATGGCATAAAAACCTGAAAACCCTGAAAACAAAAGTGCAATCAAAACGAAGTAAAAGTGACGAAAGTTAAAGAAAATCGCACTGAATAAATTTAGTGCAAGTGTAGTAAATCCTGGTTTTCAATAAACATGGGTGTACCCGCATTTTTCCGATGGCTGAGTCGAAAATATCCATCCGTAATTGTCGAGTGTATCGAACAGAAGGTATGTTCAAATTTGGTTTTTTTAGAGCGACATTTCCGTATTTAATGTATCATTATTTGTAGCTTGGAACATTTAGAATGTAAAATTATCAGCAAAATCTTAAATTTGATCCACCGGGTCTTTTACGTACATATTTTATTTTAATTAATTTCCAAGATGCCGAATTTGAGGTTAGGGTATTGTCAAATGCGGGTCTCATGCGTCTTATGTTCTTCTTCGCGTCAATTTTTAGATTATGTATATCCAGATTGACGCATTTTTATACATAAAAAGTTTTTGGAATTGCGTATCAATAGTATGACTCATTCATTTATTGCATTAACTTTATATTGCTCTTAAATCATTTCAAATAACAGGCCGTGCTTGTGAAATCTAAAATATTTTACTTTCGTGGCATAAAACAAAACTTCTTCAGAATCTTAAGCAATTTAAGTCATTTAATTTATGTGTGGCTTCACCATCGGAGTCCGGGAAATTACAGTAAATTTATGTTTCGACCGGGAATTTTACAAATTTCTAGAAGAAGATTCTATCGAATCACTTGAAATATCACAAATTTCATGTCACATGGTATAATGCAATTTTAAATAAGCTCGGTTTCAACTCTTTTTTTAATGTTAAATTCAATTGTTAACTTTTCAATTATGAAATCATTCAGTTTGTAATGAGTAATTCTAAAACCTTTAACATGAATAATTTTCCATTTTAGATTTTCATTTTTAAGCGTACATTTTCAATTTAAAGAATTTTAAAATGCAGTTTTCAAGAACGCTAAAAAATTAAAAGTATTCGAAATTGAAATTTTTTGTTTAAACTACGTTTTTTAACTGTAAATATACATTAATTATTAAATTTAAAAATGAAACTATAGTTCGAGTAATCGAGCAGGTATAAAGGATTTTAATTTAAAATTGTACAATTTGGAACAATTTACATTTGAAACTACAATATGTTAAACGTTTAAATTCTAAATCCAAATTTATACAGTTTTGAATTATTTAAATAAAATTTTGACATCATGATATTATTTAAAATTGTACACTTTTGAACAATTTGAATTTGGAATGACATAGTGTTGAACGTTTAAATTCTATATCATAATTTATACAATTTTTAATTATTTAAATTAAAACCAAATAGTTTAAAATTTTTTTGGTATGACATTATTCCGATTTTAACATTTTATATTATACAATTATATAACATCAAAGGATTTTAATTGAAAATTGTATAATTTTGAAATTTTTGGATTTGAAACGACAAAATGTTGAATGTTCACATTTTAAATTCAAATTTATATAATTGTGAATTTTTAAATTAAAACCAAACAGCTTTGGATTTTGTTATCATGACATTATTTGAAACCAAATAGTCTTTAATATATGTTTAATTTTAAATTGTAAAATTTTGAATCATTTAAATTTGAAACGACAAAATGTTCCAAGTTTACAATCTAAATCCAAATTTTTTTTAATTGAAGTTACTTGTAGTCACCATGTATCTAATTTTGATAATTTAAATATTAATTATATTAAATAAATTTATTTATATGATAAATAAAATTAATATTTACATACATTATCAAAATTATATCCATGATGACTGAAAATAATTGTAATTGAATTTTGGATTCATAATTCAAACGTTTAACATTTTGTCGCTTTATTTAAATGTTTCGAAATTGTACAATCTTCAATAAAAATTCTTTATGCCTAAATCATTATAAAATAGAAACGGTTATTATTGGAATAATGTCATGTTAATAAAGTTGAACATTTTCTGGTTCTTCAAAAGTATTCATCTCAGGTTCTCGAAATAAAGTGTTTAGTTTGGGTGGAAAATGACCACGAATTTTTTTCTACCGGGAAAAGGGGATATGAAAGTTAATTAATTTATTTTTTTTCAATGATGAAATCATTCAGTTTACAGTGAAGAATTCTAAAATCTTTAACTTTAAAAATTTGCCATTTTAGATCTTCATTTTTAAGCGTACATTTCCAATTTAAAGAATTTCTTCAAAGTGCAGTTTTGAAGAGTAATTAAAAATTAAAGCAGTTTGAAATTGAAAATTTGTTGCAAACTAAAGATTTTAAGTTGACCAACTGTAAATATACATGAATTAATGATTTTGAGAATTCAACTGTAGTTCGAGGACTTAAACTTCAACAAAAATTGATTTTACAAGACGATTCTGATTCTGTTCCAATTCTTATTAAGTAAATAAATGTAAACGTCTGATTGATACTTCATAAACTATTTTCATATTTTTAATAGTTTCAAATTAATAGATGGAATGGCATGATTTTACCGACAAATCAACATACGAAATGTTGAAAAATACCAAAAATACAAATAATTACCAAAATATACAAACGATAATGTTTATTAACGAAATTTAAATATTCCCAAAGTAAACCATAATGAAACTAGAAAACTTCAGAAATTTTGAATTCCGGAAATTGTATCATTACCGATATTTTGAAACCCGAATTTATAAATTCCCGGTAATTTTATTTTTTCGTTAATTTTCATTTTTTGAAAATATTCTATTTCAGTAATTATATTTTCGGTATTTTTTAACATTAAGGATTTTGATTTTTTGGCAAAATGATGTCATTCCTAATAAATTCATAATAAAAGTTTTTTAATTAAAAAAGAACAATTTCTGAATATTTAGCAATATTTGAATGTTCATTCAAAATAAGCAATTATAAATAAAATATTCCTAACTAAACAATTTGAAACTGAATTTTTTGAAATAGTCTTTAATCGTTACAATTTCATAGTACTAAATTAAAACTTTGAACGTTACAATGTTAATTTTTCTATATACAAAAATCTTAATTTGTAAGTGAAAATGTTGAATTTTAATGTATAAAGAACAATTGAACAATTATTAATTAGAAACGACTTGAAATTGCATATAATTTTGTAATTTTAAATATTTACAAGTTTATTTATTGATTTATTCTTCAATTTAGAGCACTGAAAATGATAGCGCAGATTTTAATTTCGCAGTTTAACGGCATTTAATTTAGAATTGTTCAGTTGTAAATGTAAATTATTAAACGTTTGATTAAAAAATTTGTTTAGCTTCAATTTTCAAAGTTTAAAATTCAAGAGAGTTCCACTTTGAGTGCTTCAATTTGAAGTTCAGTTTTGATTACTTTAAATGGAAAAAAATTTCAGCTTTAAGCGTTCGAATTTTTTTGTGAACCGAGAAAAAACCGGAAAATGCCCAGGAATTTTATAGTCGATTGAAAAGGCCATCCTGCATTTCTTCTAGCAATTGTAGAATTGAATGAGTTTGAAGGAGGAATTGAGTGTAATCCAATTTAAATTTTAAAATTGATTAAAGTATTACTTGGAGTATTATTTGTTTTATTTCAGGCAGTGTCAGTCGATGGCGTTCAAGTTCCAACAAATTCTGCTGAACCGAATCCCAATGGGGTCGAATTCGATAATTTATACTTAGACATGAATGGTATAATTCATCCTTGTACACATCCCGAAGACAAGTAAGAAAAAATTCAGAAAATCAACAAGAAATGTCAATATTATTTAACAAAGTGGCTAAACCTACGCCTACACGAAGTGGACAAGTTTACGAAGTGTAATGGTGTCAGTGCTAGTGCTGTCAAAACTATATTTTTATTTTGATGGTAGTATAAGTCTTTTATTTTTCAAGTTTTTTTTTAGTTTTCTAGTTCTCAGAAAACTAAATAAAATAGTATAATATATTCTTAAAAAAGAGAGGAAAATGGATTTTAAGGGTATACTATCATCACGTTAATTAATTATATTTATTAATATTCAATTTAATTATGATGTTGAAAATTCAATAATTTTGTTACAAATCTCGCAATTTTTGGGTTCAAATTTCCATTATTTTGGTAGAAAATTAACATTTTTATTGAGAATTCATCTCTTTGGGTAGAAATTTCATCTTTTTGTTTGTTAATAATGCAACTGTTTGGTTGTAAATTAATATTTTGTGGTTAAGAATAGTTGATAATTCAACCAACAACAATTTTATTTTTAATAACAATCAGTTAAATTCAACCAAATAGTCTAATATTGAATTTTCTAAATGTATTCTATTAATTCAGTTCTAATTTAACATCGGGTAGGGAGACCGGCAATTGTTAACTTTAGTTTTGGTTCATAATTTTTGTAACGAAAGCATTGATTTGCCAAAGCAGCAATATCGCCGTTTTCGTGAAAATTGACTTTGATATATCTGCCACAAGGCATATAGGAGTTTCGTGAAATATACTTTAAATCGGCCGGCAGTTCAGGCAGTAGGGGTTAGGCTCCATAACAATTTTTTCCCATTTTTTTCTTAATTATTAAATTTGTTTATAAATATAATTTCCTTCAATAATCATAAAAAAATATGCCACTAATAATTTTTATGATGCCCTTTTTCACGGAAAAACTGACTTTTTAACTTAATCGTGTTTGGCACGAAAAAGGTTATTTTCTGTAAAGGTTATTAATTGTTTTTATAATGTTTATCAAAGAAATTATTGCTTCTGAAGGTGCGAAATATGAATACCGTCTTGACCTGGATGATGTTTTTTTTTTCAATTAACCTATTGAACAATTTTAAAATGCCGGCGAGAAAATCCGGAAATTATATTTTTAAACATTTTAATAAGTACAAAATAAAATAAAAAAAGTGTAGGCAGCTAAAATCGAATACGCAACTTTTCGGCTGTGAAGCCAAAAAAAAAACAAGAAAAAGAGGAATTTTCTTGAAAACAGGGGAATAAAGAGGAAAAGTTAGGAACAGGTGAAAGAGTGTGAAGTCTATGATTTAATAAACCACAAAGAATTGCATGCTGCGCAAGGAAGCAACTGATGTTATTTTAGATTTACAATATAAATTGTTTTTGTGATGCAGGATCTAAAATATAGATTTTGGATTTTCGATAGGAAGTCATATTTCAATAGTATTACTATCATACCCTGAGAGTCCAGTTTCGTCTAATTTACGAATTTATTTAGTTTTCTGAGAACTTCAAAACTAAAAAAAACCTTGAAAAATAAAAGCCTTATACTACATACTTCGTGCTTTTACCAAATCAAAACCAAAATATCGTCTTGACAATAGTAATATTGTTCTTTAACAATTTTGTGATCTGAAAAATTTCCAGGCCGGCCCCAAAAAATGAAGATGAGATGATGGAAGCTATTTTCGAGTGCATCGATCGATTATTCCGAATCGTGAGACCCAGAAAAGTTCTTTACATGGCCATCGATGGAGTTGTGAGCAATTAAAAATACATCTTTTATAACTAATGTTATGACCGATATCATATGAAATCGGTCTGTCTGATCCTGTTGATCTGACGGAATTGTTTGGTAATGAAATATGTTGTTTTCCTAGGTAAAATATGTACAGTGTGTCTATTCATCTGTAAACCCGGGAAAACCTGGAATTGTCAGGGAATTTTTTTAAAGACAGGGATTTTTTTTCGAGAGCGTGCATAAAATTTGTTTGAAATTCTAATATGAAATTATATAACAATGTTTTTTCATTTGTAAAAGTAGCTTCATATTTTTGTTGAAAATTCAACTATTTGGTTGAAAATTCATGTATTTAGTTGAAAATTAGTCCTTTTAGGTAGAAAATTAAACTTCTGGCTTGAAAAATCATCTTTTTGTTTGGGAATTTAACAGTTTGGTTACAATTTTGTTTCTTGATTAAAAATTAAAATCGTTTTTGGTTAAAAAAATATAATCTACTACATTTTTCGTTGACAATTCATCTTTTCTTGGTGAAAATTCAATTACTTGTTTGGAAGTTGAACACTTTTATTAAAAAATCAGTTTCTTGTTTGAAGGTTTATTACTTTTATTGCAAATTTATTAATTTTCTTAAAAATCTGTTGTTTTTTATTGAAATATTTCAATCCAAAATTATTTTAATTTTAAAGCAAAATCAGTTGAACTCAGTAACAAAAAAAAAATCAACAAAATAGTTGAAATCATCAACCAAAATAAATTTTCAACCAAAAAGTTGCATTTTCAACCAAAGAAATGAATTTTGAACTAAAATTATAAATTTTCAACTAAACAAGTGTATGTTTAACAAAGTAGTTTAACTTTTGACTAAGTAGTTTAATTTTGAACCAAAGAAGATTTTTCAGTCCAGAATAAATAAAATTTTAGGAAAATTATCATTTGAAGGCAAAAATCATTTTTAAAACAAAATAGAAATTCGAATAACTATTGGAAAAAGTTTAGAAATATTTTATAAATGTTCGGAAATCCTTCAAAGTTGAAAAGTATTTTTAGTCTTAAAAATTGCAAAAATTCCTGAATGTCTTTTAAACTGACTCGAATTAATCCTAAAATTGTTTAAAAATCTTCCGGATTCATTTTGGACAATTTTGGATTTTTTTGTAATTTTTTAAAATGTTTTTAAATATCCTCTTTATATTAAATTAAAAAAGGATGTAATCATTTTAAATATTCTCAGGAATCTTAAGAAAATTGGTTTATTATCTTGAAAAATTTCAAAATCTTTAAAATTGTATTTTGAAATCTTGAAAAATATGCATTTTATTTTAAATGAAATTGTTCTTGTATCCTTTCAAAACTTCTAAATATCTCTTAAACGTATTCAAATTTTTTCTAAAATTTTGTCATCTTGAAAAATGAAATCTTTTTAAATATTTTCTTCAAATTAATTTTTCACACAAAAAGTTAAGTTAAAGTTTCCCTGGAATCTTAATAAAAAAGATTTTATTATTCAAACTTTTATTTTCAAATCTTCATAAATCTACAATTTGTTTACAATTTGTCGATACCGGTAATTTTTTTGATTACAGGTACCGACAATTTTTTTATCGTTGCCTACAGTCTATAAATTTCGTAAACTAAGATATGCTAAGTTTTTTTCCATAATTTCATTTTTCTTATCTGTTTGAATGAGTGAAAACATTGACAAATTATAGTCTGGTAGCAAAATTTTGAGAACAGAATTATTTCCCAATATTAAAAAACAATTACTATTAAAATTTTCTCCCTTATCAATAATATTAAGAAATATTCAGAAATAATTTTTATCATCAAATAAAATTAATTATTTGGCAATTTTGATTTACTAAATTGATGTTGCATAAACTTCATAATCTTTATTAATAGATAAATACATATAACCTCATTCAATATGGCCAAGGGGTTATGAATAGAAGCCTTTGTAATTTCTAAAACATTTGATCAAATGTTAAGAACAGAATTGTTGCCCTTATGATTAAAGAATCATTTACATTTTAAATTTTCTCTCTTAGAAATAAAATTTTAGAATCAAGCTTCCTTATTTGTAAATTGCAATTTACAAAATTCTCGAAAATTTAAAAGGACAAACTGAAAACAGCTCTTTGAATTCATATTCACGCAGCATGCAACCAATCATGTATTCAACAACAACCAGTTCGAGAATTTCGTTCCACCTATTTTTCTAGATAGTATAATTTATAATTTTCCGCAGGCTCCAAGAGCAAAGATGAATCAACAGAGATCTCGTAGATTTCGTGCCTCGAAAGAAACTTCCGAAAAAATCCTAGAAATCGACAGAATTCGAAGTGATTTAATGTCGAAGGGAGCCTATCTGCCACCAGAAAAACCAAAAGGAGAACATTTTGATAGTAACTGCATCACACCGGTAATTCATTTTATCCAGAACTATATCACAATTTTCCAAAACACATGTTTTTCATTATTGCTCATTATTTCTCATTATTTAATGGTGACAATTTTAGGGTACACCATTCATGGCAAGATTATCGGCCTGTCTGCATTATTATGTTCACGAGCGTTTGAATAGCGATCCTGGGTGGAAAGGAATTAAAGTGATTTTGAGCGACGCTAACGTCCCTGGTGAAGGAGAACACAAAATTATGGACTATATTCGTCGGCAAAGAGGTGAGCAAGATATACATTTATAACAAGAGAATATTTTTATTTTAAATCAATAACAGTTACAAAAATACGAAATTTCACCAAAATATTTGAATCCTCAGCCAAAACAGATTAACTTTCTTTTAATCAAAAAATTTGAAATTTCTACCATAAGAGATAAATTTTCAAATAAAAAAGAAGAATTTTCAACAAGATTTGAACTTTCAATTAAGAAAGATCTTTTAGTCGAAAACAAATTTCATCAAAAATGTTAAATTTTCAAGCCAAGGAGAAGAGCTTTCTACAAAACAGTTGAAGTTTCAATTAAATAATTGAATTGTCAACCAAAAAGACTAATACTTTGCTATCAAATTCTGGAATTTTCATCAAAAAAGCTCATTTTCAACCAAGCAGTTGAATTTTTAGTTAAAAAAATTAATTTTCCACTAAAGAGATGAATTTTCAACTAATGAGTTCAATTTTCAACCTGAAAAGATGAATTTTCAGCAAAAAATGTAATAGTTGATATTTCAACCAAAAAATATTTTTATTTGAAATCAAAAAAGTTGAATTTAACAAAAAAAATTCGAATTTTCAACAAAATACTTGAATCCTCAACTCAGATTAATTTCCAACCAAACAGTTGCATTTTAACCATTAAAATTGAGTTTCTGCCAAAATGATTAATTTGCTACCAAAAAAGTCGAATTTTTAACAAGATACATAAATCTTCAACCAAATAATTCAATATCCAGCTATACTATATTTTCAACCAAAGAAATTTATTGTTAACTAAAGTGATTAATCTTGAATTAAAAAAATAAATGTTTAAGAAAGTAGTTATATTTTCGACCAAATACTTGATTTTCTACCAAATTTTTTAATTTTCGAGTCGAAAATATGAATTTCCTACGAAAAAGTTAAGTTATGAACCCAAAAATGTGCATTTTCAACAAAAAAGTTAATTGGAAACCGAAACAGATTAATTTTCAACCAGACAGTTGCAGTTTTAACCAAAAAAGATTAATTTTGAAACCAAAAAAGAAAACCAATTTCAATCAAATTATTGAGTTTTCAAGTCAAAAAGACGAATTTTAAACAAAACAGTTGAGTTATCAACCAAAAAGATGACTGAGAAGCCTGTGGTAAATAAATAGGAATTTTGATCATTTACAGACCAGGGTTTCCACCTTTTTCGAAAAGCGGGAATGGTACGGGAATTTTTTATGTTCCACACATGGAGCAGCATTGAAACTTTTTTCAGATCGCCGTATTTGATTAAATTTTCTACCAAAAAGTACAAAGTGACTTTGACATGTTCAAACGATACAAAGACGAGACAATACATAAACTTGGTAATTAGAGAGGGAGATTTTGGCAACAGAAATTAAAACTAAAAAGAAAGAAACGTATTGTGAAACTACGAAGTTTATTTAGTTGTTTCATTACGAACATAAAAGTTTATTACCAACTGACAGCTAAATAAATATAATATCTTTAATAAATATCATGTTTTGCGCGTTATAAAAATGCGTCTGAGAAAATGATTATTTTCTTAATTTTTATAGTTACTAACTTTTTCATTGTTTTGGGAGTCTGGATGTACAGAACATTCTTCCGAAAGATTTATTTTTATACACTGCTCCATAAAAGACATTTCATCTCATCTTACAAATGACAAGAGGTTGTTTTTATACATTTGAGGCTTTTTTTCTGATAAAAATTCGCTATAAAAAAATTTGATATGCCTAGAGAATAAAAAATGTGAATGCAGCAAAATTTTTAAATACCTCAGAGATGTATATAATTAAAAAAAAAATTATATTTATGTAGCCAAGCGTAAAAAGATATTTTGAACATTTTGAACAAGCTTTATCTACTTATCAAAAACATACCTTTAAGAAAATTGTCAAGTCCAAGCAATCAAAAACGTTAAGAAAAGTGTTTACTAGTCTTTTTTGCGGATTTAAGGACTTTTTAAGAGATTTTAATAATTTGCATTGAAATCAGAGGATTTTAAAGATTTTAGTTTTTTTTTTATTTCCAAGTAATTTTCAAAGTTTTAAAAATTTTCAAGTGATTTCAAAGCATTTCAAAGGATTTGAAATATTTTAGGGAATTTTAAAAGATTCCAAGGAATTTTCAATTGATTTCAATAATTTGAAGGGATTTCATAGGATTGGAATTATTTTAAGGTGTTTTGAAAGATTCCAAGGCATTTTCAACTGTTTTCTGTAATTGAATGAGATTTCAAAGAATTTAAAATATTTTAAGGCATTTTAAAAGATTCTAAGACATTTTCAAGAGATTAAAAAAACTTCAAGGGATTTCCAAGGATTTAAATGATTTTAAGGAATTAAACAAATTTTCAATGCGGTTATAAAAAAATTCATAGAATTTCGGAAGATATGAAACGAGTTTATAGAACCTATAAGGTTTTAGGATATTTCAAAAGATTCCAAGGGATTTTAAAAGCTCACAAAGTATTTTAATAAAATTTCCAGGATTTCAGAAAAACATCATCAGATTTCATGTATCTGCGCGTGATTTTATAATATTTTAATGGATTTCGAAGAATTTATTGGCAAGAATTAAAAGATTTCGTGGGATTTCAAGATATTTCCACAGATCTTAAGAATTTCAAAGATTTTAGGATATTTTAAAAGGTTTCAGGGAATTTTTAATAGATTTCAATAATTTGAAGGTATATCAAAGGATTTCAAAGATTTTAGGGTATTGTTTTTAATTCCAAGGAATTTTCAAGAGCTTCAAAAAGCTTCAAGGAATTCCAAAACATTGGAAATATTTTAGGGTATTTAAAAAGATTCCAAGGAATTTTCAATCCATTTCAGTAATTTCAAGGGATTTTTAAGGATTTCAATGGTTTTAAGGGATTTAACAAATTTTCATGCATTTGTGAAGAATTTCCTACAATTCCGGAAGATATGAAACGATTTTACAGAACCTATAAGGTTTTATGATATCTTAAATTATGTCAAGGGTTTTTCTAAGATTTCCGAGGATTTCAATGATTTTAAGGGTTTTTAAAATCTTTCAATGTATTTTTATAAATTTTCAAAGATTTCAGGAATATATTTTAATGTATTTCAAAGAATTTATTCACAAGAAGTGAGGGATTTCCTAGGATTTTTAAGATTTTCAAGTATTTGTTTGCATTTATTTGAATTCTTTTATATTCCACTCTGAATTATTTAAAATTCTTTGGAATTCTCTTGATTTTTTTCAATTCACTTGAATTCTTGTAAATTCACTCAATTCTACTCAATTCAATGGATTTTTCTTATTGTTTAATTTATCCTGAGACGTTTTAAACTCACCATACATTTTTTATCATTTCATCCAATTCTTTTGAATTTGCTTGAATTCTTCTAAACTCATTTAAAACTTACTGAATTCAATTAGTTTTTTCATATTTTTTAATTGTTTTGAATTTACTTGATTTTTTTAAGTTCCTTAAATTTCTCTAAATTCACTCGAATTTTATTAAAATCAATTGAATTTTTATGATTTCAAACATTTTTTTCAATTCCTTTGAATTTAATTTGAATGGTGTCTTTTGTGACTTTTGGTTACTTTTTTTTTCATTTTTTTTTTTCAAGTTAGGCTGTGGCAGGCCCTGAGAATAATAAATTAAAAATTTATAAATTGAAATAACCAAATTTTTAATTTAATTTTTAAAAGATTCTATATTAAGAATGTTGCAAGATTAGAATGTTGGTCTTTAAATAATAATGGTCAGGGAAAAGTCGGGAAAATGAAAAAATTAAGTTTTTTGGCCACCTTGAAAAAGTTGTCCTGGAACTTTGAAATCCGACTTCTGCAACAACCCTGCTTACATAGTTTATTTATTTACTTACAGCTCAACCAGATCATGATCCCAACACACAGCACGTTCTTTGCGGAGCGGATGCAGATTTGATAATGTTGGGACTCGCCACCCACGAGCCAAACTTCACAATCATTCGTGAAGAATTCAAGCCCAATAAGCCGAGACCCTGTGACATTTGTGGACAACTGGGTCACGAAATGAAGGATTGCACAGGAGCAGAGCCAAACGCTCCGGGTGAAGAAGACGGTTTTGGATCCGAGTGCCAATTTATTTTCGTTCGATTAAACGTCCTTCGAGAATATCTGGAGAAGGAACTCCAAATGCCGAATTTGCCTTTCAAATACGACTTCGAAAGGGCAGTTGACGATTGGGTTTTCATGTGTTTCTTTGTAGGAAATGATTTTCTACCTCATTTGCCCTCCTTGGAAATTCGAGAGGGCGCGATTGACAGACTCGTTAATTTATATAAGAAGACTGTATATAAAACGGGGGTATGTGTTAAATTTGGGAACTTCATTTTGGATGCTTACGATATTTTGAAAATGTTTAAATCTATAATTTGTTTTGGTTTCAGGGTTTTTTGACGGACAGTGGTGACGTAAATCTGGATAGAGTTCAGATGATAATGTCTGATCTAGGAAATATGGAAGACGAAATTTTCAAGAAGAGACAGCAGAATGAAATTGCGTTCAAGCAGCGGGAGAAAAACAAGAAAAGGAGGATGGAATCAATCAGTAATTTTAAACCTAATTGGGTTCCTTCTGGACAATTTGCACCCACTGTGAGTGTTTATATGTTACATAGAAATGTAATTTAATTAAATTAATTTATTTTTATTTTTAGTTATAATTTGTAATTCATAGCAAGGTGTCTAGCGTTCTGGAAATTCTTTAAAACTTGGAAAAGTCTTTAAATTTTGCTCACGGTACTGGAATTTGGATTTCCTTAAAGAAAAAAATATGTTTATAAACTTGTTCTCTGCTGAACGAAAAAAGACTGCTGAACCGTTTCTTAGGTTCATTTATATAATAATTTATAAATGCCATTTTTCATTTGATTTCTAATTTTTTGTTTTGTTTGAAAGTAGAAAAACTCACCTTTTTAATAATAGATTGTTCATTCTATCCTGGTGAAAATAACGAAGTACAGTCGAAAATATTTCAAAGTTTCTAATTTATTCTCGACTTTTTTTCTACTTTAACAACAATTTAATGACGTTTTTTGAAATCTAATAATTTTTTGCTGTTTTGAAAAAAAATCTGACAAAAGTCAGGAACTTTCTATAAGAGGCACTTTAAATAACTGTCAATTTTGATCTGGAATTTTTGTATTCCGTTTATAAAAGTTTATATGTTAAACGTGTTACAAAATTTAGATTCTGGTCCTTGAATATTAATGGTTAGGGAAAATGGAAAATTGGTCAGGGAGAAATCAGGTCATTTTGAAAATGAAATTTGCTGTCACCCAGATATAATATTCTTGTTATAAATTTATTTGCTAATTCAACAATTTTGTTCAAAAGTTATGCTGTTTGGTTGAAATATCTACTATTACATTATTTGTTGAGAAATCATGTTTATGGTAGAAAATTCATTACTTGGTTGAAACTTAAACCACTTTGTTAAAGAAGCATGTTCTTTATTGAAGGTTTATACTTTTAGTTAAAAATTCACTTTATTTGGTGGAACATTCGTTTTTCCTGTGGTTAAAAATTAATTTTTTAAATTAATAATTTAACTATTCAAGTTAAAGATTCATCATTTTTGTTGAAAATCATTGTTGCCAGGATCTATTCTAGGAATAATGTTCATAATAATCCACAATGTGAGGTTCACAAAAAGTTCCTTTTATTGTAAAACGTAGAATCAAACTACATGTTGCTACGAAAAGATTTGCGAGCTAGAAAACAACTGACTGATTGATCACATGACTAAAAATATGAAAATTTAAGAACCAGATATCAGCACTTCCAAATCATCCCTAATGCTTGTTAATTGGCGCGTTTTACAAAATCCCTGACAAAAGTTCATCTCATTGGTTGAAAATTTAACAACTTTGTTGAAAACTCTTTTTTTTTGTTGGTAAAAATTAAATTTTTAACTGAAAATCTAACTTTAATTTTTGGTTGAAAATTGATTTTAAATTGAAAATTGAACCACTTGTGTAAAAGTTGAATCACTTTATTAAAAGTTTGTTTTTTTGGATGAAAGTTCACCTCTGGTCAGAAATTTAACTATTTTGTTGAAAATTCGTTTTTTCTTCGTTTAAAATTAATCTTTTATCCAAAAAAGTAACTTCCATTTTTGGTAGAAAATTGATATTTTTTAGTTAAAACTACTTCCCTTTGGTTGAATATTTAAATATTTTGTTGACATTCATTTTTTTAGTAGAAAGTTAGTAGAAGAAAATTAATCTTCTTGGTTGAGAATTTGTCGTTTTGCTTGACAATTCATTTTTGCAGGTTGAAAATTCAACTATTTGGTTAAAAATTCAACTAGTTTGTAAAAGATTTAACTCTTCGGTTGAAAATTTAACTATTTTGTTGAGATGCCATTGTTTTGATATACCAACTATTATATTTTTTGTTAAGTAAATTGATTTTATTGGGTAAAGATTGTTCTCTTTGGTTAAAAATTTAACTTTGTTGTTGAAAATTAAAATTTTTTTCAAATTTAAATTATTTTTACATTCTCATCCAAAGAAGGTATTAGATTTGTGTAAAATTTGACCCTCCCCCCTCGGTTTTTGTCAAATGTCCACGTTTTGAGACCCCCTGAACCCACAAAACAGGCTTTACGAATGTGTCTGTCTGTCTGTGAGCACGATAACTTTCGAAAGAATTGACCTATTAGATTGGCCTTTGGTATACTCTTTTAGTCCAGGAATGACCTTCACTTTTTTGAAAAATATTTTACCTGAGGAAATATCCAACCGTCCCGGGACTTTTTAGACACCCAGCGTTGAACTTGGTTCAAATGGTTCAAATTTATCGCTTGACGTCCTTTTCAAAATGGAAGTCGTCGTACGAATCCGTACGGACCATTTGATTGGTTCACTTGTTTTAGACGCGCGTGGCGGAACCATAGTTGTTTGGGTCATGGGTATTTCCACTGATCTCTGGTATTTCTAATTTCTATGGGCATTTCCATGGATAAAATGGCCATGTTACTGTCACAGATGTTCGCTGATGTCACACCACACTCTTTCGCGATCGAAGCAATGATGTTGATTTTACTTTTTAAACAAAAGCAGAAAGTGTGAGGAGGATTATTTCAAGTGTGAACACTCAAATTATTTTGTAAATACTGTAAAAAGTTTGAAAAATATGTCAGTGATTGATCAAGTTTAGGTTACATAAATACAATGGCAAGTATGCACGGAGAGGTTAGGAATCCCTCTACATCTAGCGGGGCTAGAGGTATTAATAATTACTAAACATTCCTTATTTTATTTTGATATATATTTATTTTTTATTTATAATTAATTTCATTACATTTTTCAAACATGCAATGGTAATACTAATGTAATTAATAGTTTTATAACTTTGATCACAAATTTTGAATCCGTCAATATTTTGTAAATTTGGGACTGTTCTTCATATTTAAAAAAATTCTCGTATTTACTCATAATGAAAGTATGAAAGCAATAATTTGTTGCTCATCATATATAGAAACATCAGAAGTTACACTGTGAAATTCAGCTTATAAAGTTCTAAATACCAGAACTTGTAATTTTATACTCGTTTTTCCATCATGATTTTTCTCGAAACAGAATAATTGGTTTCAATCAAAAATTTTTCATTCTCATTCAACATTCTTATATATCTCGATTATCAAATGCTGCAAAATTCTAACCTCAACATTCTTGGTCGATTTACTCGTAATTAGTAAACTTTTTAAAATAAAACCTTTTTTTACCCCTGTTCAGAAACTCAATATCTCGGTAATAAGATTTTATTTTTACATTTAAACTGAAAATTGCATTTTTTATTGCAATCAGCAGGCGAGCCTGCTTGAATTTTGGGTTAATGTCACTTTGAGATTGCCAAATTTCACATCTATTTCCTCGACACTGGATGACTTTTTCCAATCAAGCTTTTACGGCTTTAATTTACGAAAACTTTAGCTCGGGAGTGGACTTTTGTTCTATCTTTAAAAAGTTATTAAATTTTTACATAATATTTTTTCGCTTTCCTACAAAATTCCGATTTTGTTGGGTGTCATGTTTTGTATTGCCACATTAGAGTTATCCTAAACATACTTTTTATTTCAGGTGATAGTCAGTTGCGACCGCCCATATCTTATGAAGATATCGCAATCAAACTTATAAATGAGAAGCTTCTGCTAACAGCATTAGAATTGCACGCAGAATTATGCGAGGCAAACAAGGAGTTGCCAATCCTAAGGGATTTCTTCGCAAACCCCAACAATTTTATGACTCAAAATATTAAACAGGAACCCTTTCCAAATTTGCGTACGTCTATGCATTTTTACACTACTCAAATTGTTTAATATTCATTAAAAAAACGCTCATTATTTCATAAATGATTCCAAATTAGCTAGATCTGCTAGCCAGGCAACATTAGACTCTCTCGACATGACGAGGTTTTCCGAAGACGGTGGAGGAGTCGACGAAAGAGTAGCAGTTTTAGAATTTGAATTAAGAAAAGCTAGGGAAAGTATCAACTCCCTTCGGGCAAATCTCACAGTTGTTACAGGTATTTCATTTAATTGCAGTACTATTTATTGCATTAAAAATCTATTACATGGATCACAGTCCGTCCGTCTCTCCCTTAAATTTCAAAATTTCCTTAAAATACCTAAAATCAAGAAGTCTGTCCCCTTTTTTCATCCTTTCATAAAGTTTGGATTCAGTTTTCAAGAATTAAAAACAGAAATTCAATACATTAGAGAACAAGACGCTTTCAAAGAGGTTATCTTCGTTGATACCATTTCAAGTATTTCTCAAGCCACTTAATTATTTGCTAATTTTGTTGATTCAAAAGACATCGACTAACTGATGGCTAATGCTTCAGGCGAGCAACTAAACCCGAAAGATAAATAAATTCTGTAGGGGGAGTAAAGGCATATTTCACTGATTATTCATGTTTTAATTATATAAATTTAAAATTTCTTGTTTACATATGAAAGTAAAAGATAATTTAACACATGGTTACTCTATTTTCAGTTTCAATAATTAAATTTCAAAAGTTTGTAAAATCATATATTATAAGAGAAATTTTGAAAAGTATTTATGTATTTTAAAAAGTCCTTTCAGATGTGAATTTTAAAATCAGTTCGAGAAGAGGTCGACAAGCGACTTCAAGTAAGGGTTTAGTAGGCGTAGATTTAAATAATAATAAAATAGTCATTTTTTTATTATTAAACAACTAATACCAAATAAATAAATATGCAACATAGCAGATGTGATGTTCTATCTCAAGAATTCCAAGGTCTTGCATTTGAACCATCTGCGAAGAAAATCAGACAAAAACAAAAACTTGCAGCATAGGGGTCTGAATAAAAAAATGTCCTGATTTTCTTATTTTTTAACCACTGATATAAAAAAATCTGTAACTTAGCAAATATTATGTTTTATCTCAATTCTATATGCCAATAGCTTTAATTTAAGCCTCAATTTTCGTATACCTTTCCCTTTCCAGTAAATGATTGTTAGCTTAAAATTAGGAATTTTAATAGGAAGTACATTTTTCCCAAGATTCCCAGTACTTTGTATACTCCGTAGTGGTCACTTTGTGGGACGAATACAAAACCTCAAGGTCGTGACTTAAATAGTTTTTTTTTTGCGAAGTAAGATACGGACATATGCTAGCACGAGATTATAAGGTTTTCCCACTATACCCTGAAAATGGATTTATTACGTTTCTTCGCTTAATCCTCAGTCGAAAAGACTTCTTAAAATTAGAATATTTTTTCAAAATGCACTTTTCTCCAGAAAACATCAAGAAAGTCGTAAACATTAGATGTTGTGTAGGCTGCGTATGTTATAACAACAA
Source organism: Andricus grossulariae (assembly GCA_011634705.1). NCBI lineage: Eukaryota > Metazoa > Arthropoda > Insecta > Hymenoptera > Cynipidae > Andricus > Andricus grossulariae. Next base: position 118,880,117 of record JAABKJ010007545.1, read on the forward strand.
AATTTTTGAATAACGAAAATAATATGCAAAAAAGTAGCGTATTAAGACCCTAAAATAGTAGAATTACTTTAGAGGTGATTGTTATAAATCTGGGTTTTACATGTTGGTAAACTTAATTTTTAGCTGACATTAAAAAAGGTTTTGAACATGTCAGAGTTTTTGTCTGATAAAAATATATTAAAAAAGCAGGGTTAAATTCTTAAGGAAACAAAAACAAAAAATAGGAGGTTTTTCAAATAATCATTTTTGTGTTTTTTTCTCTTCTTCAAATTATTTCTTTCTAGCATTTTTTAGTTCTATTTTTTTATATATTTTTCAGTCTTTGATCTTGAATTTTTTTCGATGTATTTTCAAAGTAATCTAAAAAAACACAAGAATGACTATATAATATATGAAAAAGTTGATAAGAAAAGGCTGTACTCGTCCTTACAGGGCAATTTCGTGCAATTTACGAGATACCCATATGTTATACAAAGTTTTTAATAATAAGTGAAATTTCCTTTGAATCCCATTTTCACGGAAAAATCCCCTCTTAATCTAAAATTGAACTACTGAATCGCTGTGATCCCTGCTATTATGTAGTCAGGTTTGAAGTATAATTATTCTATACTTAAATTTAGAATGCGATGGAACTAGTCCAGATAAAAGTTCAGAAAATAATGTCACAAAGGAACCGTCCATCAAACCACATGAGCAGAGAGCCTTGAATTACTTAGTGAATGAATATTTGCTCGCTCGTTCTTGCAAATTAACTTCGATCACCTTTAGTGATGAGAACGATGATCAGGATTTTGAGGATTGGCAAGATGTTGGTTTAAACATCCCAAAGCCACCAGAATTGTTACAAATTTATAGAGAATTTATGAGAGCAAGTGGACATGATAAAGCACCTTCTGTAGATATGGCCGTGCAAACTGATTCAGAGTCTGAAAATATTCAAACTAGTGAAGAAAATGATGTGCTCGAGGAAGTGGTAATTCTCAATTCTATGTTTAAAAATTTGTTTCCTCTTTAAATATTTTCTTGATTAATTTAAAATGGTCTGGAAATATTTTAGTTGAAAGAGGTGAATCGTTTGAAGGGAGAAACAGTTAGATTAGAACAAGAAAAAACAGATCTTCAGAACATTTTAACGAGCAGAAATTTGCCAACTGTATTTGAGGTAAATGATCAAATAAGTGCCTTCGTGTACCGTAACTTATTGTTTATACTCAACAAATTATTGTTTGTTTATTCCAGGGTAGTTGTGGGACATTACAGACATTTAATTCGACTTCATCAACACCTGATAAATTCGAATTGTTGGAATCTCCGCCGCAAGACGTGTCTACTATCACTCAGGATCTCGAAGAGGATAGTGTATCTATTGTCGTCAGTATTGGTGAGACTGATCCTGGTGAGAAGGACTGGACCAGGATTCAATTTTCAAACGCTGATATTACCGAGAGTTCGGCGAACTTGTTAAATTCACCATCTAGGTGAGCATCATTTAATTAATTAAAAATTCTTTTATATCAAGATGATATTAAGTATTTTATACCTAAATGAATGATTAAAATTCCAGGCATTTACCTGCTAACTTTAAAAAAGAAGTGATGGAACACTGCCTAATTCCTTTATCAGCTTCTATTAGCATAATCGAAGAACCATTAAAAGACGGGATAACGAAAGATACTTTAGTAGGAATTTTAACGCGTACGTTACCGCGAATAGCTCCCAATGTTATTTTAAATAAACGCGAAGAACTGATACCGTTGATATTGAGCACTGTCAGGCTGCAGAGCAATTCTGCCGAAAAGGATAAACTTTTGCAACTTTTGTTCAGTTTGAAAAAGAAACCACAGGAGGATGAAAGACGAGTCATTTTGGCAGGTAATTTGCAAATTTTGTGTATCTATTCTGCTTCATTCACTACCGTGTCTAAAATGAAAATTCCAACTAATTCAGAAAATAATATATTGAGTATGCAAATGTCACATATATGTCTGCAGAGCGAAAAGAGTGGACGTAGAAGCAATCTTCGCGCATGTTCATAAATCTGTATTACCAAAAGTACATAACTATTTAACCATTTATCCCAACCGATGGCGCTGATATTTTTAGAACAGTTGACTTTTTAGCGGGGATAAATTTCTTTAACCCGGTCTCTAAGAAAGAAAGTCTTCTTCTTTTCGCTCTATAGCAGGGGTCTCCACAATCCACAGGTGTAGCCTGACACAGGATTGACTGGCAATTTTCAGAATATACCAGTTTTCTTTCAACGAGAAACTGAGAGAAGATGTATGACCCTTTGAAAGAAAATCTTAGTTGGAAGGGTTTGGTTTATAAACCTGAACCTCGAGTGTCCCATTTATTCCTGCCGTGTCAAAGCTGAGTAGATCCGACCTATTGGTCCGGAATCGCCAATACATACAGGATCTACCTTTGGAGACCCCTGCTCTACAGGCATAGTCTAGTGGAATTGTCGTGCATGTGCGAAATAATAATTTTTTAAATAGGTTTAGTGGCAATGGCAAGGCTAAACAATGGTTTGACTGAAAATGAGGAAATTTTGAATCTCTGTTGGGAGCAAAGCCAGCATAAATACACCGAAAGAAGGTTGTTGGCAGCTGAGTGCTGTTCGGCACTTGCTCCATTCACTTTGAGTGGAATCAGAAATTCTCTTATGCTCTCGATGCTTCAGCAAATGTTGCTAGATGATAAGGAATCTTCAGTTAGAACTACCGTAGTGAAAAGTCTTGCGTTACTTGTTGCTCTTATGGATGATCCTGATAAGTATTTTCAGGTACTGTTTAACAATTGGTTGAATTTCATTTTAAATCAACATTGTAATCCAATGCTGCTGAACTTGATTGATATGTATTTTAGTGCGAGGAATTAGCGGTAACAGCACTGAATGATGTGGCCTTGGAAGTCGTCGACGCAGCTTCTTCTGTTCTTATACCCATATTGGGTCAGTGGGCTCTTTCTTTACAACGCTTATTATCTCATCTTCTACCTCGCATAATGGGAAAACTGCATAACCAGTTCAAATCAAGCCATCCTTCTAGTAATAAGGATTACTCTGATGGAGAGAGAATTGTTGCTTCTATTGGAGTCTTGCAGTATCTTTTACCTCTAGCAATTGTTTGCACTGTAGATAATGAAATTGTTCGATCTTTAATTCAAGAAGGGACTTCAGCAGAATTACGTAAGGATAAATATATTTTTTTAAACTTTGGTGTCGCACGTTTATACTTCAGAAATAGATGTTTGGAATTCTAAAGGGTTTGCTAAATCACCAGGAATCAGATTTTTAAAATAATAATCCAACATTAAACATATTTTTGTCTCAGAGAAACATTTTACAAAAGAAACTATTCAAAAATTCCGATATGGACGGTATAGGATTACTGGATTATTATTTCAGCCATATACATCACTCGTCTATTGTTGTTTCTCTAAATTGACAAATAATTACCATAAGGTAACCAACTCAGGCAGCAGCTAAGGGTCCGTTCCAAAAGGGCATATACAATTATTTCGCTGGGAGTGGGAAGACCCCTGGAGCGCAATGAAATTTTACATCTAGATATAATCTTTAAAAATTGAAATTCGAAAATGTTTCATATAACTACCAGGGGTCTTCGCACTCCCGGTGAAATAATTGTATGTGCCCTTATTCGATCCGACAGCTCAATCCCCCCCCCCCCCTCTCACACGTAGCGATTTTTCTGTAGTTAGTTCGTGTTCATGAGTTACAGGGAAAATAAAAGTTTTTAAATAAATGATAATCTAAACAATTTAGAATTATTTTACAAATGCTTCAAAAGTTCAAATTTGTTGGTCTTTAACTTATTGCAGATGTAAAAATAGGATTCAAGTGTTTTTTGCAAAAAAGTGTGCAAGTGTGAAGAAGAATGTACATTGTCCAAGCTGATTCTGATTAATGAAATTAAAATGGTTTTTACAGCTCCAGAATTTTCAAGCCTGTGTCGTTCGGCAATCATTAATCCTAAGGTATTTTACGAAAGCGACTTAGATGTGGGCGTGCTTTTAAACACTTTCTTCATAAATACGTGGGAAAATGATACGTGGCCGGAACTGGAATGGCTCACAGAAAAACAGTAAATTTGTCTTTAATAAATTCTCTTACGATTGGTTTATTTGTATATTCTCTTTTGTAACATGCGATTATATTCCAGCATACCAGAACTGCTAGAAATATTAGCTTCTGTAAATGTTGCACAAGAAAGTGTCCTAAACGGTCTTTTAACCTACCTCCAGTCATTATGTTTAGGATTCGGACCATACATTATACGATCCAAGGTAAATACAATATTATAGTGCAATCTACAATATTTTTCAGAGTATTGATATTTCTATATTTATTTCATCCTAAAAATTTATATTTCAGATTCAGTCAGTGTTTATGCTTCACGTGGATGAACTTGAAAAGCAACTATTGGAACTTTCCTCTGATAAGAGAAACCTCAGTCTCTCTTTGATCCCAGCTTATTTAATAGTTCTTTCAACTTTAGACTGTAGAGAACTTTCAATTTCCTTGAAACATTTTCTCGTTGCATTGTCTATGAGCGGAACGAGTATTGCTAGTCTGCAATTGGCAGTTGTCAGATTATGCAGACAGGCAGAAGTGCAGGAATACGTTCTTAATGGACTTTGGGATGGTTCGTAATCCATTTCTGAAATAAAAATAGAACTCTCCTTATATTAAATAATGTTTTAACGATCTGACATTATATTCTACAGGAGTCGTGCATCAAAGGTCCAGTGTAAAATGTGCAACAGCTATATTGTTTGGATCTGTTATACCCCTTGTTTCTGATCGATTAGCAAATGCGAAAGTAGCTCCTGCGATTATAACACTTGCTACTGATTCTGACGCGTGAGTTTATATTCTTATTTTCACACTAAAGGATTGTTTAATGTCACTTGTTGATTATTATCTTTTATTTTATCCTTTTTGCATTCATTTATTAATCGTGAACAGAACTGTAAGAGCTGCTGCGATACCAATTCTTGGTCGTCTTGTAACGGAATGCGGGTCTAAAGAAGCGAGAGAAAAGGCTCGATTGACTCTAGAGACAATTGCTAGAGAACCTCAAGGTGTTCCGTCCTCATTAGCAGTACCTTTGGTTTTAACCTTAGCTTCCATTGCACCGAATTGTCCACAAAAATACGTTGAAGATGGTAATTTTTCTTATTTCTGCTATTCTCATTGTATAATTAAGAGCATGAAAGTGAGAAAACTACTAATTTCACCTGATTTTGCAGTGATAGCAACGCAGCTAACTGGCATTACGGCTTCGGCTCTGCAACAAAGTCGCAAGATTGAATTGGCAAACGCTTTAGTCGATGCTTACTCGGTTTTAGTTTATTGTCCCTTGAGCAATCAATGCGTATCTGGCGTGCTTTTGCCTGGGTTAAAATACCTTGATACTTTAATTAGTACAGCTCTACCTCAACAAAAGGAAACTATGCGGTCATTGTTGAGAGAAGCAGAATCTCGACAAGATCTCCCGAAGCCGATGGAAAGGTAATTGAAGACAATTCAAGCTGAGATGAAACGCCAAGAAAGTTATACTAAAGATTTTTTTTTCATATTTACAGATCGGCTTCGACTAGTTCGGGCTTATCATTATCGTTAGCGACAGCGAACGTAGGACAAGGTGTAGAAGATATGCGTCAGAGAGTGAGTAAAATATTTCAGCAAAAGACTTCTCCAAGTTTACCAAGTATTTTTCGAAAGAAATAATTTTTTGTTATTGTTATGATTTCGGAAGAAAGTCTAGTTTTCTCTGAATTCAGAAATATATTTTTAATTAGATGTAATATACCAGTTGTGGGTTGATCTAAGTTATCTTTCATTGAACATTTCGAAAAAATGGAGTTTCATTTCAAAATTTGAATGATCTTTTAAAGTCTCTGGATACTTAAAAGTTAAGACATCTGATTCAAAATATTATAAACTTTCAGTTTAATGTTTAATGTTTAATGAGGAGCCGTTGGACCGAAAGAGAGCGTTAGTTGAATATCAGGTTGCGTCATGCGTCCAAATCCAACAGGAGTGATTCATGCGGCCCTGCCTGTTTACGTTTAAATTCCCTCGATTTAGGATCAAGGCCAAGGCAAGCCATGCCCGAAACCGATCTTATATCGGGAGTTGAGTGTATTTGTTTTAATTAGGTACAGCAGAAATATTTTTATACCTTTTAAAAAGTGTTAGGTTTCAAAATTTGTCTTTATTTACAATTTGTAGTTTCACTAGCACTGAATATTTGTTTTCTCGCACATTGAGTTGTATGTTTTTAAATGTGCCCGTTATATTAGGAATCAAGATTTTTGAATTTCTAATACGGTACTACTCAAATTTCTTCCTTCTAAAGAAATAGTTTCCTTCTTTTTACTTTATTTTGAAAAAACTATGTAAGGTTCCCGCTTGGTCATTTTAAGTCAATTTTTTTCACAAATTGATTTTTATAAAGTACAAATTTGAAAATAAAAAATCCTTTCATTTCTTGAAATATCTACTATTGCGTTGAATAATAAGCCCGAAAACAGTTAAAGCTCTGAAATGATCACAATACATTTTTTCGCGGAAATATAAACATAGGATTTCATCTGCGATACATGGAGATTAATCCCAATAATGATAAATATGGTGTTAGAATTCGGGACATCTAAAGGGTGGCACGGCAGAACCAGTAACGTAACATTTGTCCGATTTTCCAGAGGAACAAAAAAGGTTCTAGATTAGAGTAGATTTTTACTCCATCTATACAATCTTGCGGATTTTTTCTATATCTAAAATCTACAGTCTATAGCCGGATTTTTATAAGAATCGTTCGCATTTGCTTGAACTTTTGGCAAAGGGTGGGGCAAACTGCAGAAAACCAAAACTCCGGAGTGCAGCCGGTTACCGACCGATGATTTTGGATGTATGTACTAGAATTGTAGACATTCGATAAAATTGAGTGCCCACGCTCATCCTCACCGTCAAACCTCCCACTCGAGAGTAGTTAAACACAGTGAAAACGCGACTAAGCGAGAATTGCGAACGGTCACCCATCCGAGCGCTAACCGCGCCCGTACATTCTTTAAGTCTTTAATTCTTTAAGCTACTGCCATTGGTGGCAAAGAAGGTTCTATAAAAACTTACTTTCGATTTAAAAAAAAAAACATAGAAAACATATACTCAAAATTGCTAATCCATTTCGGTAGCAATACAATTAGTGATGGACGTTTACCATTTTGCTCGTGCTCGAGCATGAGCAAGATCGAGCAGAGCGAGCAAGACCGGTCATTATTTAATTTTAAGGAAAGACAACGTGTTTAAACTATAACAAGTAATTGAAGTAAGAATATGAGACATCTATTGTATTCGTATATATTTTTCAGCTCTTAGAAATGTATATAATATTTTAATAAATAAAGAATTGCCTCTTCGACTGCTCGTAGCAGACGATAATTCAGCTAAAATATTCGAATTTCGGCGGGTTATTTGAAATAATGTTTCAAAATATGTGGTTTGTTTAATGAAAATGAAGTAAATGTTGGAATTTGAATGTGAATTATGAGATATTATGGCATCTTATACTTTGTGGTAAATAAATTAAGTGCAGGAAATATGAATTTTCAAGTGCAATCTGAAAATGATGTAGAAAAAAATTAGCTTTTAGAAATTAAACATTTCGGAATGTACTTTAATGTATAACATTAATATTTATGTAAACAATTATTATATTATAATATAATTGTTATTATGTAATTTTTGTTTAAATAAGTTATTTTTGTACTTTTATTCAAAGAAAAAGTATACTATGTACTGTCATTTAAAATATTCAAAATATACTCATAGTATATTTTATTAAGAAGAAAGTATTATTAGTTTTACCATTTTCTCGCATAATAGTAGATTCTACTATAAAACGGAATTGTATTTTAAATTACATTTAAGCCTTATGAACGTTTAACAACTCTAATAACAAATTTATCAAGGTTATACATAAATGTAAACGATTAAATACATTTTAAATGTATTCATATTCTTATTTCTAAACACATGACATACAAAAATTAATACATACTACTTAAAGTACTTGCCAGAAATGATTGCAGTATTTCAATCTGAAACTCCAGTCATGTAAAATTAATTAATTAATGTTGGAATTGCTAAATTGATTACAAAATGTACTTATCCAATTCATTGGAATAAAATAATACTAATATTTATAGAATAGAATTTCAAATAATCCGCTGAAATTTAGCTATTTTCTCCTAATAGTCGTCTGCTACAGAGAGTATTAAAGAGAATGGAAGGTGACCGTACACTGGACACTAGCGCACTCGCCGCTTCGGGGACAAAGGTCGGGTATTTCAACGGGAAGTTTACTTCCCACAATGCACGAAGAGGCAATGGCATGATCCATGGCCATGGGCAATAGCGTCTGGTCGTTCGTTTCAAAAGAACATTACGTTCTTCGACGTGAGATCGTGGGCTTTTATGAAAATAAGGACACTATATGCTCCGTTCGGGGTCACTTAGCGATCTCGAACAAAAAGCGTTGTGTTCCTTGCCCTTCATCAAATTGCATAATTATCAAAAGGAATGAATGCTCGAGGATCCGGCAGAATAAAACAGTGAATTAAGGTATAAAATTCAAAAGGATTTTATACGAATTTGTATTTCTCACAAGTATAACCTAGACTCTAGAAAAGGTTTCGTCTAATTCACGGGGCCTTTTTTCAATCGGTCACATCCGATACATCAATTTTTGTAACCAATCGGTCGCAATCAGCAACTTTTTAGTTTGTTTAGTTCAGTCCCCGAAACTGTGGGGGCGCTGAAACTCGTGTACCGAAAAATACATTGCGCTCTTATGGCACCTTCCACGCTCTTTAATACTCTCTGCTATGACCTTTCAGCCACCTCCATTCGGCGCGACATGATTTTAATTATGAAGACAACGTCAAATTGTATTTATTTCACTACGAAAGGAAATAACGCTCAGTAAATATTTTTTTAGATTAAACAATGTTATATATTGGTCCTCTAATGGAAACTTAAACTAATAATTTTCTTGTAAGAAATTTCAAGCTTAAAAGAAAGAATTTAGACTAACAATCTATAAGTACAAGTTCTTTGACTTTGTATAAAAAATTATAAAATATTTGGTTATGTGCTGGGCATGCGCGCTACGGTCTTTCAGCCGCTCCGATTTAGCGCACTATGGTTTGAACTTCAAACACAAATAAAATTGGGAGTACTGGGACTACTATCGGCGCAAAAATGATAGGCCTTTGAAGCTTAACAACTCAGCCGCAAAAAATGCTAGAGTAATAAGTTAATAGTCATTTGAAAGCTCAAAGTGTTCCACGTAAATGAGCTTGAAGACGTTGATGTAAAAAGATTTTTGTGCTTTACAGACTGAAAAATGTAAAAAAAAGTAAGGAATTTCGGGCGCATTTAGGAAGAGTCCAGTTTAGAGCATTATTTCTTATGCAAGAGGCAATGGGGAAAATTTGAAAAAAATCATGAATATGAGGAAAACATTTGTGAATAAATTGCAGTTGACCAATTTGGGAAATAATAAAAATTGTTGCTTAAAATTTAAAAAATGTACAACTATACTATCTTCAGTTCCAATGAAGATATTAAAGCGATTCAAACTTTAAACTGTAACGGATAGGCTCTGTAATTATTTACAATATCCCGGAAGGATTTGATTGTTTTATTTTTTGTGAAAATCGCGATATTTTTAGACATTTTTTTTTTGTTGGAAAGCAAGTGCCAGAAAGCAGCGGGGGTGCCTTTTTTTGCTGCCGACCGCTGATGCCTTTCTTTGATCCGTGCTTCCGAATTGTTACCCAGGCATTGGCGCTTCTTCTGACTGGCAGCAAAAAAAATGCGTCCCCGTTGGTTACTACCCGTGACAGTTTGGTTTGAAGATTGAATCGCTTCAATATCTTCATTAGAACTGAAGATAGTATAGTTGTACATTTTTGTAATTTTAAGCACCAATTTTTATTATTTCTCAAATTCGTCAACTTCAATTTGTTCACAAATGTTTTCCTCATATTCATGAATTTTTTCAAATTTTTCTCATTGCCTCTTGTATAAGAAATAATGCTGTAAACTTGACTCTTCTTAAATGTGCCCGAAATTCCTTACTTTTTTTTTTACATTTTTCAGTCTGCAAAGCACAAAATTATGTTTACATTAACGTCTACAAGTTCATTTACGTGGAACACTTGCAGCTTTCAAATAACTATGAACTTATTACTCTAGTATTTTCTTTTGCTGAGATGTTAAGCTTCAAAGACAGATGCCTATAATTTTTGCGCCGATAGTAGTCCCAGTACTCCCAATTTTATTTGTGTATGCAATCGTTATGGTTACGTAGTTAAATTGTGTTACAATGTATTGTGAAACTTGTAATTTTACTTTCACGAAATTCTCTAATTATAAAGCACACGTAAAACGGCTTCACCATGGTAAGAACATAAAAAAGCTTTCTGTTCTCAACAGAACCCAACATTAAGCATAAACATTTTTCTCAATTTGCTTCTAATTTAATTGTAGCGGAGTTTGATAAAGTGCCACCTGATAAACCAGAAAAAAAATGGCATGGCAAAATGTGCTAAGTGCCATAAGGAATTTAAAAAGCACTATTATTTAAATGTGCATATGAAGAAAGTTCATAAAGGTAAGTGTTTTATTGTGAATTATTTACCATGAGGAGTACATTAGCATTAGGAGATTTATTATGTTTATTATTTTTATGATAACAATTATTTGGTGATACTGAATTTGTATCCGAATTCCAAATAATATTTCTAATTGAATATTTAGAATTTTTGGAAAAAAATAACAAAAATAAAAATATATATTATGGTAGTCAAAGAAAATGTGTGTTTGTGAATTTTGCAAACGCTACCCCTGAAAATTGTTTGAATCAAAAGAAATTTCTTCGAATCAACGAAATTTTTAGTTGACTGAGAGCCAATGAATATTTTTCTTTGAAACAAAGAAGTATTTTTCTGTGTGTATATAATACTAGTGATGGCTATACATTTGGTTGCAGTTTATGCTTTTTAGCTATCTAATTTGTAGATAAATATATAATTTCCCTCCAGTCATAAACGTTGCGGCTATGTATTTTATTTTTGCCGCAAAAATTATAACAAATTTTTTATATAAAGCAAGGGAACTTAATGCTAATCCTAATATTTTTTACATGTATATACTTCTTTTCGTAATAAATACTAGAGTGAAATTAAAGTTAGAAAAAAATTGTTCGAATAAGAGAACTTCTTGAAAATTGTAAAAAAAAAGTACTTATAGATTGTTAGTTTAAATTCTTTCTTTCAAGCTTAAAATTTCTTACAAGAGAATTATTAGTTTAAGTTTCAATTAGAGGACCGATATATAACTCTGTTTAATCTAAAAAAAATATTTACTGAGCGTTATTTCCTTTCGTAGTGAAATAAATACAATTTGAAGTTGTCTTCATAATTCAAATCATGGCGCGCCGAATGGAAGCGGCTGAAAGGTCATAGTGCGCATGTCCAGCGAAAACCCAAATATTCTCCTTTTCCATAGACGCTAGTGGCCTGATGCTGTAAGGGTCGAACACATTATCGAACATATTTAACGTGTGGGAAGGAGACCCTTCTGCTGAGTGAGAAGAGACATTTGTTTGCAATTTTTGGTGGGGCGAATTCGCACCAGTGTAGACTCGAACAAGGGAAGGCCTTCAGTTGTTCAGCGCCCGGAGGGTTGTAACCGGCCGAAAAAGATTCCTTGAGGTACCCACAACAAAGATCAACCCATCTTAGCCCCTACCTTTTCGATATTTTTGCACCCCAATTCTGCAAAGTTTTGAATTTTAACCATATTTATGCGGTTTTTCACATGTAGTTGAAGCAAATTTTTTTAACGTTCGTTTCTCCTCGTTGAAAAATCTTATCTAGTATTGCACTGATAGGTTATTATTGATGTTTTTGAGGATACTCTACACGCTTCTGATGTTACTTTTTTATTATAACATCATCTTCATGAAGAATTTAACGTCTTAATTGATCAACTTGTAAATTCTACGATAACACAGGCCTGCAAATAATGGGGTCATGTCAGTTGTTGGATAGCGGAGGGTCATTCCAGATGTAATTTTTTTGCGTATAATTCAAATATGGGGTCAAAATTGGCCTGTCACGTCAGGATTTTGAGATATTTGCGGTTATGCACCAAAAAAATGGCGTTGCTGGCTACTTTTGAGGTTATATGTAGAATGCAGAACATTTTCTTGGTCTTTCTCTTCAGGTACATTATTTATTGTAAGTACTACTCTTACTCTTTAATTTAAGATTTGCTTAGTACAATTACGATAAAGTTAAGCTAATTTGAATTTACGAGATATTCTCAATATGGTGGATTCAAAATTGCGAAGAAAAAGCTGCAATAATCATACACAATAATGAAAAATGTTTTTGGTTTATACTATATAATAGTTTATATTAATATATGAATATTATATAGTAGTTTATATTTATATAATAGTTCATATTTATTATCTTATTATTACCAAATCAAATCTTTGTAACTATTTAGATTAAAAAGTATTCAATTTTGTCCCGTCTCACTTTGGAATTCTTTTAGAAATAATTTTTTTTAGAGTTAAACATTTGTATTAATTTTGCCGCATCCAAGTATTATAACAATTTTATAAATTGTACGGGAAAAAAGTCATCCGCATAATATTTGATTATCTAATATAGGAAGTTATAACGTTGCAGTTATCATATAACCAACTTAAGAGCATGTGATACTTAGAAAATTATCGATTTTAGCAGTGTTAGGTTCCCCCGGTTTTTTTCCTACAATAATAAATATTTTGCCGCAAAAAATTGGGGAATGATAGCGAACATGCTAACGGACGTCCCCGAACTCTTCTGTTGTGAAATAATTGAAAAAAATTTAATTTTGCTGAATTTGATTAATAGAGGGGAGCGGGGCACGGGAGGCACCCTAACTTTGAGTGCATTTTTTAACATTATTACTTTTTTTATACAAGTTTTATTATAGCTAAAGAGATGAAATATTAATATTTAAATGTGAGATCTAAAATTTAATAATAAAATATATTAATATTTATATATTAATCTTAACAAAGTTGTTTTAAAGATGAGTTTAAGTTACATACATTATGCAAATGGTAAATTATTATTTACGTACAATGGTTCATAGGTACCACCTTCTTTTGAAATGAGCACAGTTCCATTTACAATAGCAGCATTTATAAAATCATTAGAAGTGTTTCTTGCTAAAATTCCTGCTGAAATACCTTAATTTTCAGTTAAAAAATTAATTTTCAACAACAAAAAAAATCAATTTTCCACCACAAGAGGAATAGTTAAATTTTCAGTTAAAAAATTAATTTTTAACAAAAAAAAATCAAATTTTGAACAAACTAATTAAATTTTGAACCAATTAGTTGAATTTTCAACTAAAAAAGATCAATTTTCAACTCAAAATGGAATAGTTAAATATTCAATTAAAAAATTAATTTTCAATAATAAAAGAATGAATTTTCAACAAAATAGTTAAATTTTTAACCAAAGAGATAAATTTTAACTACAATGATGAATCTTCAACTGGAGAAGTTTCATTTCTACTTTGAAAAATACATTTTCAAACAAACAAAAAAAACGAATTTTCAACAAACTGATTAAATTTTCAACCAATTAGTTGAATTTTCAACTAAAAATATACTTTTTAACTAAAAAAGATACTTTTTAACTCAAAATAGAATAATTGAATTTTCAGTTAAAGCATTAATCTTCAACTGGATAAGTTTCATTTTTAGTTAAATAAATAAATTTTCAACTAAACAGTTGAATTTTCAACAACAACAAAATATCACTTTTCCACCACAAATGGAATAGGTAAATTTTCAGTTAAAAAATTAATTGCTAACAAAAAAAAACAACAAATTTTCAACAAACTGATTAAATTTTCAATCACATAGTTTATTTTTAACTAAAAAAAAACAATTTTCAACTCAAAATGGAATAGTTGAATTTTCAGTTAAAAAATTAATTTTCAATGATAAAAAAAAAGAATTTTCAACAAAATACTTCAATTTTCAACCAAAAATAAATTCTTAACTACAATTATGAATTTTCAAATGGAAGAGTTTCACTTTTAGTTAAAAGATAAATTTTCAACTAAAAAATATCAATTTTTAACTCAAAATAGAATAGTTAAATTTTCAATTAAAGCATCAATTTTCAACAACCAACCAAAAATTAATTTTCAACAAAATTCTTTAATTTTCAAATAAAATAATGAATATTTAACTATAATAATTATATTTTTAGTTAAAAAATTACATTTTAACCAGACAGCTGAATTTTCAACTAAAAAAGATCAATTTTCGATAAAAAATGAAATAGTCAAATGTACAGATAAGAAATTAATTTTCAACAAAAACAAAACTAATTTTCTATCAACTAATTAACTTTACAACCAATTAGTTGAATTTTCAATTAAAAAAGATAAATTTTCAACTCAAAATGGAATAGTTAAATTTTCAGTTAAAACATTAATTTTCAACAAAAAAATCAAATTTTCAACAAACTAATTAAATTTTGAACCAATTAGTTGAATTTTCAACTCAAAATGGAATAGTTAAATTTTCAGTTAGGAAATTAATTTTCAATAATAAAAGAACGAATTTTCAACAAAATACTTAAATTTTCAACCAAAGATGAATTTTTAACTACAATGATGAAACTTCAACTGGAATAGTTTCACTTTTAGTTAAAAAATAAATTTTCAACTGAAAAAGATCAATTTTTAACTCAAAATAGAATAGTTAAATTTTCAATGAAAACATCAATTTCCGACAACCAACAAAAAACAAATTTTCAACAAAATTCTTTAATTTTCAAATAAAATAATTAATATTTAACTATAATAGTTATATTTTTAGTTAAAAAATGACATTTCAACCAGACAGTTGAATTTTCAACAAAAAAATATCAATTTTCCACAAAAAATTAAAAAGTCAAATGTTTAGTTAAAAAATTAATTTTTAATAAAAAAGGACTAATTTTTTATAAACTAATTAACTTTTCAACCAATTAGTTAAATTTTCAATCAAAAAAAGATAAAGTTTTAACTCAAAATGGAATTGTTAAATTTTCAGTTAAAACATAAATTTTCAACCCACTACTTAATTTTTTAATCAGAAAATAATTTTCAACTACAATAATAAATCTTCAACTGGAATAGTTTCACTTTTAGTTTGAAAAAATAAATTTTCAACCAAAAGGTTGAATTTTCAACTAAAAAAGATAGATTTTCCACCAAAAATGAAATGATAAGTTAAAAAATTAGTTTTCAACCTAAAAAACTAATTTTCAATAAACTAATTAACTTTTCAACCAATTAATTGAATTTTGAATTAAAAAAGATAACTTTTTAACTGAAAATGGAATAGTTGAATTTTCAGTTAAACTATTTTGTCAAACTATTTTGTTGAAAATTCGTCTTTTTTAGTTGAGTCCAACTGTTTGAAATATCAACATTTACATTTTTCGTTGAAAATTCAATCTTTTTGTTTAAAAATTAATCTTCTATCTGGAAAATTAAACAATTTTTTAAAAATTAATTTTTTTAAATATTCTTTATTTTAGTTGAAAATTCATCGTTTTGGTCAGAAATTTAACTTTTTTGTTATAAATATTTTTTTTTATTCAAATTTTTGTTCAACTGAATATTTAACAATTCCAGTTGAAGATTCATCATTTCAGTAGAAAATAATTCTCTTTGGTTAAAAATTTAAACATTTTGTTGAAAATTCATTATTTGTTTTGGTTGAAAATTAATTTTGTTTATAGAAAATTTAACTAGTCTATTTCTGGTGGAAAACTAATATTTTTTAGCTACTTTTTTGAAAATTTATCTTTTTTAATTGAAAATTTAACCACTTCGTTGAAAATTCATGTACTTGTTTAAAAATTCGTCTTTTTCGTAAGAAAATGAATCTTCTTGTTTAAAAATTCAACTATTTAGTAAAAATAATCCTTTTTGGTGGAAAATTAGCGTGAGTTTTTTCAGTAATTAAAAAAAATTGATCTTCGTTTCATTTACTTTCGCAAAAAAATATTTATAATTTTCTTTTTTGTGTCCGTCCGTTGTACTTTTTCCAAAGAGTGTAAGTTAGGGGAAATGTGTGGAGAGAAATTAGGGGAAGTAAGGGGAAATGCGTGGAGAGAAATTAGGGGAAGTGAGGGGAAATAAGGGGAGGGGAAGTGAGAAGAAATGAGAGGAGGGAAAGTAGGAAAAATGAGGGGAAATGGGGAGAGGGGAAGCAGGGGAAATAAGGAGAAATTATAAATGGGGAATTAGGGGAAGAGAGGGGAAATAAGGGAAGGAAAAGTGAGGAGAAAGGAGGTGATGGTAAGTAGGGGAAGTGACGGAAAACGAGGAGTGGCGAATGAGGGGAAATTATGGGTTTCGAAGGAGTGAGGGGAGGGGAATTAGGGGGAAATAAGAGAAATGAGAGGAGGCAAAGTGAGGAGGGGGAAGTAAGGAGAAATTATAAGTGGGGGATTAGGGGAAGAGAGGGGAAATAAGGGGAGAAAAATTGAGGAGAAAAGAGGTGATGGTAAGTAGAGGAAGCGACGGAAAACGAGGGGTGACGAATGAGGGGAAATTATGGGTTTCGAAAGAGTGAGGGGAGGGAAATTAGGGGAAAAAAGAGAAATGAGAGAAAGCAAAGTGAGGGGTGGGTATCTAAGGAGAAATAAGGGGAAGCGGTGGGTAATAAAGGATGGGGAAGTATGGTAAATAAGTGAGGGGAAGAAGAAGTTAGTTAGGGGAAAATAAGAGGGGAAACGATGAGTAATGAGGGATGGGGAAGTATAGTAAATTAGAGAGGGGAAGAAGAAGTTAGTTAGGGGAAAATAAGAGGGGAAGCGATGGGTAATGAGGGATGGGGAAGTATAGTAAATTAGAGGGGGGAAGAAGAAGTTAGTTTAGTGACTTAAGAGAGGGGCAGTAGGGGAAATGATTATAAATGAGGATGAGTAGGTGAGGGAAATGGAGGGCTGGGGAAGGAAGGTAGGGAAAAGTTGTGGATAAGGTGGCGAAAAATGAATTAAGGAGAAGGGGGAAAGTATGGAAGGTGACATGAGTGGTGGGGAAGTAGGGGAAGTGAGAGAAAATTAGGAATAGGTGATCAGGGAAAAAGAGAGGAAATTAGGGGATAAGTAATGGCATTAGAGGAAATGAGGGATGTGGAAAAAGAGGGGCTGAGTGCAGGGGAAGTAGGAGAAATAAGGGTTGTGAAAGAAGGGGGAATGAGAGGAGGGGAATTTATTGAAAGTGTCGGAGTGCTAGTAGGATAGTGCGGGTGAGTAGGGTAGGGGAAGGGCTGGGGAAGGGACGTAGGGGAAGGGGAGTGTTAGCTGGGGAAGTGACGAGAGGTGGAACTAGAGGAGGAAGATGTACGGGAAAGGGGTGAGAAGAAAAGTGTGAAGTGAGGGGAGGAGTGTATGGGAGGGATGGTAGGGAGTAGTGGGGAGTATGGGAGGGATAGTGGGGGAGGGAGAGTATGGAAGGGGGACTTCTGAACGATTTTTTCAAAATTAGGAAAAATCTATTTAAAAAGAATAAAGTGGGTACTTACAGAGTCGAATTGAGACGCACATCCCCACTACTGCCAGCTTTGAATGCCTGTGAATTCATCAGATTCATATGATCTTGTTTCGTGGATTGTAGCGTTGATTGGTGAACCGGAAGTGGTTGCTGGCGATGGGCAACCCCACTACTGCGCGGAAGCGGAAGTGTTGAAATGTGTGTTGGTGGTGACTGAGTTAGCGTTTTCTGCGGAAGCTGAGAAGTGCTTACAGCCCTAGATGGAAGTGGATCTCGACCAATCACCGATCCTGATTGAGATGCTGAAACAAAAATTTGAAAATCTTTTTTAAAATTCAATTTTTGACTCAATACACAGCAACACAAAAAAAATCTTTTTCCGCGCCTGGAGGTCAGAACATGTTTATTATATGTTTTTGGGGTCGCTGAATCCAAATCCGAGGTCCAAAAAAGCCTAGCACGTCAGGGTTCTGACATAACCTCAAAAACCCTCATAAACATTTTTCCGAGTCCGGGGGTCAGACTATGTTTATTACATGTTTTTGGGGTCGCTGAATCCGAATCCAAGGTCCAAAAAATTCCATAAAGTCAGGGTTTTGATATAACCTCAAAAAACCTCATAAACATTTTTTTTCCGAGTCCGGGGTTCAGACCATGTTTACTATATGTTTTTGGGGTCGCTGAATCCAAACCCGATGTCCAAAAAAGCCTAGCACGTCAGGGTTCTGACATAACCTCAAAAACCCTCATAAAATTTTTTTCCCGAGTCTGGGGTTCAGACTATGTTTATTGTATGTTTTTGGGGTCGCTGAATCCGAATCCGAGGTCCAAAAACCCCCACAATGTCAGGGTTCTGACATAACCTCAAAAACCCTCATATTTTAAATTTCCTTATTTTAAATTTAAATAATAATTTTCTCCTTCTGATGCCTTTTTTCTCAAAATAAAAATAAAGTCTGGCAAATTTAATAAAACGAAAATAGGATTTTTCCTCGAGAGGAGAAAATTTCTTATTCAATTTCTCTTCTAAAGTCACGAAAGTCTTCTTTTGCATAAGAACTAAGGACACGAATGGCATTTTCTTTCATGTGATACGCCCTGACAATAGTGGGTTGCCTCCTTTGAAAAAAAGTCTAATTACCTAAATTGCAGGACGGCAACTGTATTCTCTAATTTTCTTTAGTCATTAACTTAAATTATTTAATTAATCAATTTATTCAACTTAAAAATGTATAAATCCATTTTTTCGAAACACAAAATCTTAAAAAAAATGTTTTTCAACCCATTTTTTTTTAACAATGTTTTTTTGATTAAAAAAAAACACTTTTTAGCAAAAATTCGTATTTCTTGGTTTAAGGCAACTGTTTTTAATTAAAAATTAAAATAGAAAAAACACTGTTTCAAAAAAATAATAAATAAAAGAGTTGAGCCGTAAAATGTTCAAATTTTAAATATAAAATGTCCCTATGGCAATTCAGAAATAAATCGACAAAAAAATTTAATTTTTCGATTCAGACACAAAGTAAATACAAAATTTCCTTTTTTCCGAATAAAAAAAAATTTAAGCTGAAAGCTTTGATTTTGTAGTTACAAATTTAATACTTAAATTTAAATACTTTTCAGGTTTTAAAGTTTCAATTTTTTTAATTTATTGACAATTTCTATTACTTAAAATAATTTTTAATTCCTAGAGTAAACAACATATTTGTAATATTATTATCCTCTTTTATTTTTAAGGTATAGAGATATAAATATGTTTGTGTTCTATTTTTAAAAGAAAAAAATTAATTTATGATTCAATATTCATTTTTTTATTTAAAAATTAATTTTTTAAATAAAAATTTAACTATTAAAATTAAAGCTTTATCACTTTAGTTAAAAATTCATCTCTAAAGCTGGATAGTCTATTATATTTTTATTTCAGAATTCATCTTTCTTGGCTTAAAATTTCATCATTTGGATGAAAATTTAATTATTTTGTTTAAAAGTTAAGAATTTGGTTAGAAACTCATTCTTTTTGCATAAAAATTCAACTCATTTATCAAAATTCTCTATTCTGGTTTACAAATTGAATTTTGTCGTTGAAAATAAACTTTTTTATTGAAAATGTATATTTCCGGGTTGAAAATAAAAAACTGTTTTGTGGAAAATTCGTCTTTTTTAATTGAAAATTCAACAATTTGATTCAAAAAATGTTGTTCTTTTTTGGTTTGAAAATAAAAATTTATCTTTTTTTTGTACATTATTAAAGATTTATTTTATTAGTTAAAGATAGATCACTTTACTTGATTTTTTTTCTCAAAATTAAACAACTTTTTAAAATAATAATAATAATCATCATAGTTGAAAATTCAGCTCGTTGGTTGAAAATTGAACTAGATTGTTGAAAATTCGTTTCTTGCTTGAAAATTGATTTTTCTAACTGAAAATTTAACTATTTGTTAGAAAATTAATTTTTTTGGTTCAAAATTAATTTCTTAATTTAAAAAAAAAAAAATTTATTGGAAAATAATTTTTTTAACTGAAAATTTAACTATTTTATTTTTTGTAGAATATTTATCTTTGTTGATGGATATTTAATCTTCTTGGTTGAAAATTCAAATATTGTGTTAAAAATTATTTTTTTTTGTTAAAGATTCATAACTTTAGTTCAAAATTAATTTCCTTACTTAAAAAATGAAATATTTTGTTGAATTTTTTTTTTTTAATGAATATTTTTGACAGAAAATGCAGCTATTAGTATTATTAGTTAGTTGAAAATTCACTTCTAATTTTTTTGGGTTGTAAATTTAACTTTTTATCAAAAATTTGTATTTTTTGGTTTAACTCAACTGTTTTTAATTAAAAATAAATTTTTTTTTGTGAAAATATTAACTTGGTTGAAAATTTCAATATTCTGTTACAAATTTTCATTTTCTTGGTTAAAAATCAATTATTTTAACTGAAAATTAAATTCTTCCATTTGTTGTAGAAAATTTATCATTTGGATTAAGTTTTGGTTTTCAAAAAAAATTATTTCAATATAAATAATGCAATGAAAATATTAAAAAATGGTCATTTTTCACCTGTTGCAAAAATACAATTTTTGATTGATATTTAACAATATATTGTCAATAAATGTTCCTAAAACACCAGGAAAAGTTTTAAATAATTATTTAAGAAAAATTTTTCAATATTCCCATTTCTATTTTCATCCTGACTTTTCTCACGTATGAAAATATGGTTTTTAAAAATTTTCAAATTCAATATCCAGCGCATTCTTGGCTGACAAGCAATTTCAGGTAAACTAAAGTGGATTCTACTACCGACGCCTCCGTCTCGTATATTGCATATACGTCAACAGTAAGCGCCATTTGTCTTGTGTTCTGAATTCCGGCACTTTGCCGGAGCGTTATGCATTCTCGCACGGCAGGGAATCCCATAAGTGTCGGTAGACCTTGACAGCAAAAAAAAAAGGGTTGCATTTTTAATCAAAAAGGATGAATTTTCAACCGAGAACAGGAGTATCATATTACGTATCAGAGTATCATATTACGTATCAGAGTATCATATTACGTCTTACGAGTATCATATTACGTATTACGAGTATCATATTACATATCACGAGTATCATATTACGTATTACGAGTATCATATTACGTATTACGAGAATCACATTAAGTATTAAGAGTATCATATTACGTAACACCCCCTGTCTCACTTTTCAACGCATTTAAAAAAAATTCTTAATTTTTGAAATTTTTTAGGGGAAGAAATCGCAAGAGTATCATATCACGTATTACGAGTGTCATATTACGTGACACCCTCGGTGTCATTTTTTAACGCATTTTTGGTATTTTAAAAAAAATTGTAGAAGAAACAAACGCAGGGGTATCATTTTACGTATTACGTGACACCCTCAGTGTCACGTAAAATATGTGAACGCCCCCAAAATTGGAAAAGTGAATATTTGAAAATGAATCTAAAATGGTTTAATTTTCAACAAAATAATTAAATTTAAACCAAACATATGAATTTTTAACAAAAAAAGTATATTTTTAATCATTTTATCATATATTCATATTACGTAACACCCTTAGGGTCCTTTTGTAATGCATTTTTCTAATTTTTTTAATTTTTAGAAGGAAAAACGCAGGAGTATCACATTACGTGTTACATGTGTCATATTACGTGACAACATCGATGTCATTTTTTAACACATTTTTTGTATTTAAAAATTTTTTTTTAATTTTTTGAGGGAATCAAACGCAGGACTATCATTTTACGTATTTGGAGTACCATATTACGTGACACCCTCAGTGTCACGTAGAATATGAACGCTCCCAAAATTGGAAAAATGAATCTTGAAAAATGCAGCTGAAGAAACTAAAAAACTCAGTTGAAATGAGATTTAAACTCTAGAATTGACATTACGAGTATCATATTACGTGACACCCTCCGTATCGTGTAAAATATTTGAAAAAATTAAAAATATGTGAATCTTGGAAAATGAAACTAAAATAGAGTTATTTTTCAACAAAACAAATATCAATTTTCAACAAAAAAAAGTTTATTTTTAGGCGAATAGTATAATTTTTTACCAAATTTTTGAATCCTCTAACAAACCAGATCATTCCGACCCAAACAGTTACATTTTCAATGAAAAAATAATGAATTTTCAACCGAGAATAGGAGTATCATATTACGTATTGCGAGTATCATATTACGCATTAAGAGTATCATATTACGTAACCCCCTTGGGGTCCTTTTTTAACGAATTTTTGTAAATTTTTAAATATTTCAGGCGAAGAAAACGCAGGAGTGTCATATTACGTATTACGAGTGTCATATTACGTGACAACCTGGGTGTCATTTTTTAACGCATTTTTGGTATGTTTTTAATTTTTTAGGGGAAGCAAACGCTAAAAATGGAATACTTAAATTTTCAAACACAGAGGCGAATCTTTAAAAAATATGAACTTTTTAATAAACTAAGTCAAATTTTAATTATAAAAAATAAATTTTTAACCAAATCATTAAATTTTAAACCAGGAAATATGATTTTTTAACAACAACAAACATATTTTTCTATGATAAAACTAAATTTTAATAAAAATAGTTTAATAGTTTATCAACCGAATAGTTAAATTTAAACCGAAAATATGCATTTTTAACAAAAAAGTTAATTGTTAACCGAATAGTTTAATTTTCAATCAAATTCTTGAATCCTCAACCAAGCCAAATTAATTTAGAAAAAAAATCATTTACATTTTTAATAAAAAAGGATGAATTTTCAACCAAGAAGATTAAATTTCGACAAAAAGAAAAGAATTTTTAACAAAATACATAAATTTTTAATTAAAAAAGATTATTTTAAATAAAAATATAAATTTTCAACCAAATGTGGAACAGTTACATTGTCAGTAAGAAAAAAATTAATTCTCAACAAAAAAAAAACAAAAAATTTTCATCAAAATAGTTAAATTTTCAACAAAGGAGATGAATTTTCAACTAAAATAATGAATCTTCAAAAAATGAATTTTCAACAAAAGATTTTAAACCCAAAGATGATTTTTTAAGCCAAAAAATTAATTTAAAAAAATGGAATAGTTAAATTTTCAACCAAGGAGATGAATCTACAACCAAAACAATTCATGATAAAAAAAAGATGAATTTTTAACTAAATATTTGCGTCTTTTTGATTAAAAATTCAATAGTTATTCTATCAGAAATTCGTTTTTTTTTTGTTAAAAATTAATTTTTTTAATAACTAAAAATTTATCCATTTCATCCTCCGTTTCAAATTGATATTTTTTTGTTAAAAATTTAAATATTTGGATCGAAATTCATTTATTTTGTTAAAATATCCTTTTTGAACGATAATTAATCGTCCAGGTAGAAATTTTATCTTTTTGGTTAAAAATGAAAATTTTTTTGATTAAAAATAAAAAATTGTTATGGTTGAAAAATCAACAATTACATTTTTTGTTGAAAATTTATTTTTCTGGTTGAAAATTCATCTCTTTGGTTAAAAATTAAACTATTTCATTGAAAATTCGTTGCTTTTTAACTGAGAATTGAACTATTCAATTTTTTGTTAAAAATTAAAATTCCTGATTGATAATTGCTTCTTTTTAGTTGCAAATTTATGTATTTTGTTGAAAATTCGTCTTTTTGGTTTTAGGGGAATTTATCAGGGCATTTTTTAGGGAAAAAAACGCAAGAGTATCATATTACGTATTACGGGTATCCTATTACGTGACACCCTCAGTGTCACGTAATATGTAAACGTTCCCAAAATTGAAAATTTATCTGTTTTATTCAAAAATTGCCAAACTCGTTAAAAATTATTCAATTTTTGTTAAGGATTTAACTATTCTGTAGAAAATTCGACTTTTTGGTTGAAATATCAACTATTACATTTTTCATTATGAACAAATGATTTTTTCGGTTGAAGGTTCCAAACTTTAATTGAAAATTCATCTCTTTGGTTGAAATTAAATTTTTTTATAGAAAATTAATTTTGTAAACTAAAAATTTAACTATTCCTGGTCGAAAATTGATTTTTCTTAGTTGAAAATTCAGGTTCATTGTTACAAATTTGTTTTTTGGTAAAAAATTATTCTTTTTTATTTAAAAATTCATCTTTTCATCTGAATTTACAATTGATGGTCCTCAATTCATTATCTTTCATATCTGCTTTTAGAATAAAAAAATAAAAAAACAGTATAAATTCTCGGGGAAATACCTGGTGGTAAATCAAAGCGCCATTTTGCACGGATAATTGGTTCCTAAATGGCTTTTTTCCTCGGTGGGGAATTTCGAAGCACAAAACCGACGAATAGTTTCGTGGAATGCCTGGCTTGGCTGGTTTGTTCGTCTGGAAACGACGTCATTATTTCTGTCAGAGACAGATTTTGAACGATTCTGGGTTTCCTTCGACGCTGAAAACTTCTGCTCGCGTGAACGCGACAATAAGCATTTGAGCAATTAGCGGACTGCTGTTACGATTGACTGAAATTCAATAAATTCAATATTGCGTCCACCAGGCCGTTTACAAATCAAACTCCGAAGTCAACAGTTTGCTTCGACATGAGATTGCATAAAATTACGCAGGAGTATCATATTACGTATTAGGGGTATCATATTACGTAACACCCTCGGTCTCATTTTTTAACACATTTTACCATTACAAACTTTTTTTTCAATCTTTTAGGGGAAGAAATCGCAGAAGTATCATATTACGTATTACAAGTATCATATTAGGTAACACCCACGGTATCATTTTTTAACGCGTTTTAAACATTTTCTTAATTTTTGAAATTTTTTAGGGGGGAAAATGCAGGATTATCATATTATGTATTACGAGTATCATATTACGTGACACCCTCGATCTCACGTAATATGTGAACGCTCCCAGAATTGGAAAAATGAATATTGAAAAATGGAACTAAGAAAACTAAATAATATAGTTGAAAAGGATTTTAACTCAAGAACTGATCATGGATTTTGTCGAAAAACGAGAAACGTTTTAAAAAAAATTTGAATTTTAGGGTGGGAGAAAAATTTGAATTTTCCTATATTAGGCTAAAAATCTCTATGGCTCTGAAAAATTAATTTTTTTTCTATTATTGGACGAAAAGTCTCTATGGCTCGGTAAATTCATTTCTTTTCTTTCTGAATGTGTTTCTTTAGATCTAACAAGGGGTTATCATATTACGTATTATGAATATCATATTACGTAACACCCACGGTCTCATTTTTTAACGTACTTGAAAAATTTTCTTAATTTTTTGAAATTTTTTAGGGGAAGAAATCGGAGGAGTATCATATTACGTATTATGAGTGACATATTACGTAACACACTTAGTATCCTTTTTTAACGCATTTTTGTAATTTTTGAAATTTTTTATGGGAAGAAATCGAAGGAGTATCATATTACGTGACACCCTCAGTGTCATTTTGTAAGGCATTTTCGGTCTTTTATAATTTCTTACGGGAAGCAAACGCAGGAGTATCATTTTACGTATTACAAGTATCATATTACGTGACACCCTCAGTGGCACGTAATATGTGAACGCTTCCAAAATTGGAAAAGTGAATTTTGAAAAATGAAACTAAAGAAACTAAAAAATTTAGTTAAAAGGGATTTAAACTCAAGAATTGATCACGGATTTTGTCGAAAAACGAAAAACGCTCAAGAAAACTTTGAATTTTAGAGTGGGAGAAAAATTTAATTTTTCCTATATTGGCCTAAATATCTCTATGGCTCTGAAAAAATCATTTTTTTTTTTTAAAGACGTTTCTATAGATTTACCGAGGGGTTATCATATTACGTATTACGAGTATCATATTACGTAACTCTCTCGGTGTCGCGTAAAAAATGTGAACGCTCCTAGAATTGGACAAATAAATCTTGAAAAATGGAACTAATAAAACTCAATAATTTAGTTGAAAAGGAATTAAACAGAAGAATTGATCACGGATTTTGTAGAAAAACGAAAAATAGTGTAGAAAATTTTGAATTTTAGGGTGGTAGAAAATGACAAATTTCCCTATATTGAGCGAAAAATCTCTATGACTCTGGAAAATCATTTCTTTTCTTTCTAAATGTGTTTCTTTAGATTGAGCAAGGGGTTATCATATTACGTATTACGAGTATCATATTACGTGACACCCTCGATGACATTTTTTTGCGCATTTTTATAATTTTTTAAGGTTTTCAGTGGAAGAAAACGCAGGAGTATCATATTACGTATTACAGGTATCATATTACGTAACAACCTCGATGTCACGTAATATGTAAACGCTCCCAGAGTTGGAAAAATGAATATTGAAAAATAGAATTAAGAAAACTAAATAATTTAGTTGATAAGGATTTAAACTCAAGAATTGATCACGGATTTTGTCGAAAAACGAAAAAACGTTTTGGAAAATTTTGAATTTTGAGTCGGAGAAAAATTCAGATTTTCCTATTGAAATAGTTAAAAATTGTCTAAGTTAAATAAATAAATAAATCGTTTGTTTCTACTTTCTCTATTTTTCGTACCAACTATTTCAATATTTTAACATTTTTTATTTCCATACTGATTTTCTTATGACTTTCTAGAATGATTTTCTATAATAATTTTTCTGGAATCGCGAAAAAATTATAAGCAATTCATCATAGGAAAATCATTATAGACTTATACTAAATTTCCTGAAATATTTTTTGTAAGGGGGATTACAAGGTATTGTAAAAGATTGCATAGATTTGCCTGACATTGCATAGGATTGAAATCAGAGTGTACACTATATTGCAGGGGTATCATATTACTCAGGGGTATCATATTACTCAAGGGTATCATATTACTCATTGGTATCATATTACATAGGGGCATCATATTACTCAGGGGTGTCATATTACGTACGTAATATGTAAATTTCCCCAAAATTGGAAAAATGAATCTTGAAACATGAAACTGAAAAATGTTTGTGGATAGAAATGAATTGTTTTTCCAGACACAGACTTTATAGAATCAAGTGCAAAAAGGGTGTGAAAGATTTTGATCATTTCGGAGCGCTTTTGAACGAGATACGAGGTAGGGTAAATCAGACTGTACCTCCCCCCCCGGGGGGGGGGGGGTGTACGACGACTGCGTGCCTTCATGGAATACATGGGATTCTCTCGTGAAGCTCATGCATTTCAAATGAAAGCTGCTACTCTACTGCGCACATGGCAATGCACACAAATTCATACTGCACTCACTCCCAGCTACGTTAATATTCATTCTACAGTTGCGAGTTGCAAACTCGCTCGTTCGTTACGTCTCCCGCTTTCGACCTTTTCTCTTCCTCTTTTCGAAAATTTCGAAAAGTTACATTTTTTATACCCAATTTTGCTATTAAGGGGTCATAGGTAAATTGGGTGATTTTTAACAAAAAAAGACGATTTTCCAACAAAATAGTTGAACTTTTAATCACATAGTTAAATTGTCAAGCTAAAACGACGAATTTGTTTGAAGAAAGTTGAAAGATGACGTTTCACACAGGGTATACGTAATACGTAATATGATACCAATGCGTAATATGACACATAGTTATACGTAATATGATACCCATACGTAATATGATACATCGCAATACGTAATATGATACCCATGCGTAATATGACACATCGTAATACGTAATATGATACCCATGCGTAATATGATT
Organism: Andricus grossulariae; assembly: GCA_011634705.1. Taxonomy (NCBI): domain Eukaryota; kingdom Metazoa; phylum Arthropoda; class Insecta; order Hymenoptera; family Cynipidae; genus Andricus; species Andricus grossulariae. The sequence continues at coordinate 118,907,955 of JAABKJ010007545.1, forward strand.
CTCCTGCGATCTAGTGTACACTCACTGCAATATTATGCAATCCCATGCAATATTTTATAATACCTTTTAATCCCCCCTTACGAAAAAATACCTATAGGAAATTTAGTATAAATTTATAATGTTTTCCTATAATGAATTTCTAATCATTTTTTCGCGATTCTAGAAAAATCATTATAAGAAAATCAGTATTGAAATAAAGAATGTTAAAACATTGAAAGAGTTGGTACAAAAAATAGAGAAAGTAGACATTAATAATTTTTTTTTTTCAAATTAGATTTCCAAACGGAATTTAAGGCTTTTAAAGACATTTTAAGGTTTTCTGAACATTTCAACTAATTTTAAAAGATTTAATCAGTTTTCAAAAGATTTAAAAATATTTCCTCGGATTTCAAGTAATTTCGAAAAATGTCGAGGAAGTTTAGAGGAGTTTTAAGATTTCTAACCAAAAATAATTGTTTAAACAATTTGTTATTATTGTTAATAATATTCTCTTCGCTTAATGGTAGAAAGTTGCGTTTTTTTCTGAAATTTTTAACTAATTGTCTATTTCTCACTTGGAGTCACTTAATAATCATTTAAGTTGAGAAAAAATAATTGTTTAAATAAATTATTATTGTTAATAACTATCTTTACCTATATTAATGTGGATTCGATCAAATTTCCCGGCGTTATTCAGAAAAATTCGAATAAGTATTTTTTGGACCACCCTACTGTTTACTAATAAGCTGTCTGACCAAAAAGGTGTCATCTACTGAAACAAAAGAATCACTTCCAAGTAGAAAAAGTTGATAATGGTAAGCCATCACAATTATCATATTTTCGTAACTTGAAAGCGTTCAAAGTTTGAAATAAAATAAGTTTGACAATGAATGCACCCAATTTGTGAAAATTCAACATTTTCTAAAGTCAATAATTTTTTTGCAGTGTCACTGCCCCCAGCGGCGCGAAAGTAAAAAAAACGTGTCGCTACTTGTCAGAATGCCAATATTAATCCATTAAAGCAACGAATGACCATTCACTCTCCAATGTCTGTTTTTATTCGATTTTCTGCCGCTAACATCTGCTCGTTTTTCTTTTTTCTGCCTCGCTTCCGTTTTATCAGCGCGAAAAATTAAATTATTTATTTTTAAAAAATGGCTTTCCTACCATAAAAGATGATTGTTCAACAAATTACTTGAATTTTCAACAAAATAATTCAATATTTAACTAAAGAAGATGAATTATCAACAGAAAAGTGTTATAGTTGATGTTTCAATCAAAACAGATGAAATTTCAATTTTTTTTTAATAATTTTAAAAAAATACTAATTTTCAACAAATAAAGATTTTTCAGTTATGAAAAAAAAATTCATCGTATTATTTTTAAATTTGTTGTTTTTTTGCTTAAAAATTAATTTTTTAAACTGAAAATCCTCCTTAAAATGCAATTTATTTCTGAATGTTTCTAAGCGTTATTGATAAAAGAGAAAATTTAAATTATAGAATTTTTTTAATATAAGGAAATAATTTTGTTCTTAACATTTTGCCATCGCACTATAATGCCAAAATACGAATTTTCTTTACAAAAATTGAAGGTCTCGAACTATGGTCAGGAGTATCTACTCCTGACCATAGTTCGAGAATCACATAGTAGCCAAGTAGTCGGACTTAATTTGAGAATTCAATTTTCTTCAATTTTCAACAGTTTCAAATTTAACTTTTGAGAATTCAATTTTCAATAGTTTAAAATTTAACTTTTGAAAATTCAACTGTTGAGAATTCAATTTTCTTCCATTTTCAATAGTTTACAATTTAACTTTAGAAACTTCAACTGGTTTTCAATTTTCTTGAATTTTCAATAGTTTCAAATTTCACTTTTGAGAATTCAATTTTGTTCAATTTTCAACAGTTGAAAATATAAATTTTGAAAAATCAACTGGTTTGAATTCAATTTTTTCAATTTTCAAAATTTAAATTTTTTACTTTTGAAAATTCTACTATTGTGTATTCAATCGTGAGAGGCGTTTGCGGGGGGATTTGCGGTGTGCACTCAGGCGTGACAAAACAGAGAGAGAGAGAGAGAGAGAGAGAGAGAGAGAGAGATGAAACAGGAGAGACAAAATAGTTTTGAGTCTCTGAATTTAACGTCAAGGTCAGCCCCAAAACCGGCGCTAAATCCAGGTACGACTGTATTATACAGTGATTTTCACGAAATAGCTATTTGTAATACAAGGACCCTAAGTGGCACTTTCGGCAGAGCGTGAAAGTTGCGCGCAGTAAGAGTTGGAGTCGAGGCGTTGCCGAGACGAGACGAGTACTGCACTTTACACGAGGCAAAGTGCCACTTAGGGGCCGAGTGTCACATACTATTTGTTATCGCACCAGCTAATCATAAGTGCAAACAGGTTGCATAGAGTCCTAATCCAAAAACCTAAAAGGGTTCAGAGACGGAGTCCGGCAATGTGCATAGGAAAATAAATCGATACTAAAATACCCTAAGTACTCTTAGTACCCTAAATAAATACCCTAAATACCATAAGTAAAAATGTTACGGCCTATGCTAAAAAGGGCTACTGTAGGTATCGTTCGCACTACCTAAAATCGCACTTATGATAGCGGTGTGATAAAAAATTAGTTTAGATATGCAAGCGACTAACGTAATGCAAACCCAAGTTTTTTCCTAAGGTTTGAATGGTTTAAAGACTTTAAAGTGTAGTATACGCAATTAAATTACTTGAAATGACGTGAAGAAATATGGCTTGACAAGTGATCTTTTTCTAGTGCTTTATAACCACAAATATCACAAGTAAAGCGTCGTCCAATCGCTTCGTGTTGATCACGATTGTGCCGAGTTAAAGAAAATTTCGCAGCGTAACTTCGAGAACATTTGTCACAATTAAACCTCGCTTGCGATATCTGTAAGTTTTTTTTGAGATGTACAAGATCCACGTGACGATCCATGTGATTTTTTCGTTTAAATAGTTTGCCACAGTATAGACATTTAAACTGTGGCGTGACGTCACATTCGTATTTTAGATGATGAGTTAGATGTTTTTCCCGTACATAGCTCCGCGCACACTTTTCGCATTTGTATTTCTTTTCCGATCTCATATTTGTTTCTTGAATTTTCGCCTTCCTTTTCGCTTTTGGTTTTAAGTCACTGTTCGATAAATTTCCATAATCTGAAAGTTAAACAATAAGATTATTTTTTCTGAAACCTTGTGTTGGATAGTTTTTAAAGATATTTAATACAATGATCTGAATTGTCACCTTCGATAATAATTTCTTCCTTGATTTCTAAAGTTTCGACTTTAATACATTCAATTTTGCAATTAAAATTGTTTCGATTATCCTTAGGCAGTAGATCTTGATCTTCCCTCTGGTGTTTTAAAGGATATGCTTGATATTTCTCTGTTGACCTTATTCTTGTATCCATCGAATCACTCCCTGTATTCTCTGAAAAATAAAACGGATGTAAATTAGAATTTTTTCATGTTTAGATAATTGGTCATGATCCTATAGGCCTCGGCTTATGTTTCCAGAAGTTTCGAGTTGTTAACACTAAACTCGGCATCATTAAAACAAATAAATTTAGTTTACACGAATGGTTTTAGAACTCTACAGGTTTTAAACTTAATTTTTTATTTCAAATTCCTATACATGTTTCATATATTTACAAAGTTCGGTTATTATATTTTATCTGAAGTAGGCAAAATAAGCATCCTTTTCCTGACCGCGGAGCGGCAGTAAAAAAGCACTTTATTGTACCGCAACGAGCTGCAAGTAAAGTGATAGCAAGGAGGAAGAAGTGAGTGAGAAGTTAAAGAAAAGTGAAAGAAAAGAGTGAGAAGAATTCATTTCAAAACTACGTCAAACTACGACACAGATTTTGGACTTATAACGTCGCCCCACCCACGTGCGTACGCGGTATAATCAAGCGCCATTTTAATTCCACTCCTTGGGCAGATAAATTCTCGCTTATTCTGCCTATTTCAAATAAAGTATCTCATCCACTACGGCAGTAAGTTGTTTTATACTCGGATGCAGTTTTACTGTCTTGGCCTTCGGGTCGGACGTTAAATTCTGCATCCTCGTATAAAATTGAACTTTACTGACTAGGTAAATAATCAACTATTATATAAAGAAAATCTTTCAGTGAATTTGATAATAAAAGAATACTTACAATGCAGAACACTTATTTATTAACTATGGATCAAATATATTCATATTTCTATAATACTACAAACGCTTCTTAACTCAAATTATGAAAACGAATTCTGTGTACACAAACTTTAGAAGGAACTGAAAAGTAATTTCTTAATTTTATGATATAATAGTAACACTTGCTAGTAAACAAAGATGGCCAAGAAACCGTGCCTTCACAAACCTAAATTTTTACCTAATAAACAAAATGTATTGCAACAAATTTTACATTAAACGAAAGTAATTTGTGTCGATATAAAAGGAGAGTGAATTTAATGTTTCGCAATCCTTAATTAAAACAAATGGAAATCAGTATTATGCAGTGATTTTCACGAAAAGTGAATTTAGATATACAAGCATTTATTGTAATGCAAAAAACTTTTTTTTCTAAGGTTCGGATGGTTTACTTTAAAGTGTAGTATACGTAATTATATTATTTGAGATGGCGTGCAGTAATATGTCTTGTCAAGTGACCTTTTTCTAGTGCATTATAACCACAAATATCACAAGTAAAGTGTCGTATAATTGCCTCATGATATTTACGTTTATGTCGATTTAAATCATATGACCTTACATAACTTCGAGAACATTTGTCGCATTTATGCCTCGTTTGCGATATCTGTAAGTTTCTTTTAAGATGTACAAGACCCACGTGACTATTCATGTGATTTTTCCGTTTAAATAGTTTGCCACAGTATAGACATTTAAACTGTGGCGTGACGTGACAATCGTATTTTAGGTGACAATTCAAATCTTTTTTCCGTACATAGGTGCGCGCACATTTTTCGCATTTGAATTTCTTTTTCGGTTCCACATTTAGCTCTTGAATTTTTGGCTTTCTTTTGGCTTTTGGTTTTACGTCTCTGTTCGATAAATTTCCATGCTCTGAAAGTTAAACAAGTACATTTTTTTTCTGAAATCTTGTGCTAGATATTTTTTAAAGATATTCACTACAAATGTATCAAATTTTACCTTCGATAATTTCTTCCTTAATTTCCAAAGTTTCGTCAATGTCATATTCAATTTTGCAAATAAAACCCTTTCCATTATTCTTAGGCAGTAGATGTTGGTCTTGTCTCTGGTGTTTTAAAGAATATTCTTGATATTCTGCGGTTGAACTTATTCTTGTTTCCTTTGAATCACTCTTTGATTTATCTGTGGAAAAAACGAAGATGTAAATTAGAGTTTTCAAGTAGTAAAATAATTAATCAGTATAATTTAAGTCTCTCTTTATGTTTCCTAGAGTTTTAAGTTGTTAACACTAATGTGGACCTAATTAAAACAAATAAACTTTCTTTGTGCGTATGGTAGTATCTTTCTACGGGTTTTAAACTTAATTTTTTATATTAAATTTCTTTACATGTTTCATATCAATTGGTGCAAGTAAAACTATTCCATCATTTGGTGCTGACATTAAAAAGAAAAAGACTTTCATTTTTTACATTGTCTGGACAATATAAAAAATGATCGTCTACGTCTTTTTAATGTCAGAACCAAATGATGGAATATTCTTGTTTGCACCTATCGATATACACTCAGGTCCCTATTCTCTGCCGGCCTCGGGTCTGGTGGGCACACAATCGGAAACGTCTTTCCATGTCGAAGCTACTTATGCAGCCCTGACTGTCGGAGTGTCCAGGCCAACAAGGGACGCTCAGCCCCCCACCTCCCTGAGCGAAGCAGTCAAGAGTGAAGCCGGCGCTTCATCGGACAGCATAGAATCGAGACCTAAGTGTACTTACAATGATCGGGTATTTTCTTTTCTATACATAGCTCCGCGCACGTTTTGCGCATTTGTATTTCTTTTCCGATTCCACATTTGATTCTGTAATTTTCGATTTCGTTTTGGCCTGATGCATTTTCAACACTTTTGATTAATGTTTTCCATTATCGCTTGGTTTCACGTCTCTATTCGATAATTTATGTTTTCAAGAGTTTCGAGTTGTCAACACTAAAGTGGGCATCATTAAAACAAACAAACTTAGTTTACAGGTATGGTTTTATAATTCTACAGATTTTAAACTTCATTTTTTTATTTCAAATTCCTTTACATGTTTCGTATATTTACAAAGTTAAGGATATTTTATTTTCTATAAACAAGAATCCTTCGGTAAATTTTATGATAACAGACTTTTTACAATAGAGAAATGTTATTTTATTAACATTGGATTAAATAGATTCACATTTGTCTAATACAATAAAAATTTCTTCACTTATATTATGAAAACGACTTCAGTATAATAAATGCGTAAATGGAACTAGAAAGCATTCTCTTAATTTTATGATTAAGTAGTAAAACTTGCTAGTAAATAAAAAATGGTCACTTAACTATACCTCTTAAGCTTAGATTTTTCCCAAATAAATCAAACATATCAGAACAAATTGTATATGTAACAAAAGTAATTTATGTCGATATCGATGAAGAGTAAATATCCTATATTGCTACTCTTAAAACAAATGGAATTCAGTATTGTACAGTGATCTTGACTAAAAGTTAGTTCAGATATACAAGCATTCAATGTAAAAGTAAAATTTAATGTAAAAGCATTTAAAGTGTAGTGTACGTAATTACATTATTTGAGATGTATTGAAATAATATGTCTTGACAAATGACTTTTTTCTAGTGCATTATAACCACAAATATCGCAAGTAAAGTGACGTCTAATTTCCTCATGTTGTTTACGTTTATGTCGATTTAAATCATATGATCTTTTGTAACTTCGAGAACATTGGTCGCAATTATGCCTCTTTTGTGATATCTGTAAGTTTTTTTTAAGATGTACAAGACCCACGTGACGATTCATATGATTTTTCCGTTTAAATTGTTTGCCGCAAAATGTACAATTAAACTGTGGCGGAACATCACATTCGTATTTTAGATGATAAATCAAACTATATGGATGTGAATAGGTTCGAGCACACTTTTTACATTTGTATTTCTTTCCCGGTTTATGTCTTGATTCCTGAATTTTCTGCTCATTTTGACTCCACAGTTCGCTTTCAGCAGCAGAAATATTATCTTCTTCCATATCTACGGCACAGAATTTTGATTCGTATTTTTCTCTTGCTATTAAAATGTAGAAAAATTTAATTTTAAAGTTTTTATTTCATATTTCTAGTAAAAATATTGTAATTATACCAATTTTGCTGATACCTTCGATAATTTCTTCCTTGATTTCCAAAGTTCCGTCATTGGCATATTCAATTGAAGTATTGGCACTAGAATTGTTATCTTCTTCTCGTCCTGTTGATTTCCCCGGCTCACTCTTGATCTGCAGATCTAGAAAATTATAAAATCAAAATACCATTCGAAATTTTTCAAGATTTTAACCCTTATCCTGCAGCAGACAGAGATTTAATAAATAACCCATGCATAATCGCAACATACAATAGTTAATGACGTTACAGAAATATTCTATAATTATCAAGCTTTGGAACACTATTTCTATAAGGAGATTCGACTTTTAATAAAAAAAGTAGAGAAACCGAAAGGTCAAAGTTATACAAAATTACACAAAATCTATTTAACTTTATGCATGGTGACTGAGAAAGCGAAACAATTTTTTATCGGAAACCAAGTACAGGGTTTAATTATTTCTGACTTTCTTTACTATTTTCAAAAAAAAAGTTAATAGAAAAAAATGTTCAACTGAAGTAAAGATATTTACTAGAAATATATGTACTTTTACCTTCGAGTATTTCTTCCTTGATTTCTACATTTTCGTCCTTGTTACATTCAACTTTGCACTTAAAATTGTTTCCATTATTCTCAGGCAGTAGATCTTGGTCTTCCATCTCGTGTTTTAAAGGATATTCTTGATATTTTTCTGTTGATCTTATTCTTTTTTCCTTTGAATGACCCTTTGGTTTATCTGTAAAAAAAAACGAATATGCAAATTAGAATTTTTAAATAGTAAAATAATTAATAATTGCCCCATAGGTTTCGTTTTATGTTTTCATGGGTTTCAATCCGCTAACACTAAAGTGGATATAATTAAAACAAATAAACTTTGTTTGCATGTATGGTATCATATTTCGACAGGTTTTAAACGATTTTTTTATTCTAGATTTCTTTACATGTTTCATATATTTACAAAGATTGCGTATTTTCTTTTCTTTAAGGAAGCATCCTTTAGTACATTTAATAATAATAGACAGTTCATAATTTATTGTGGTCTTTCCTCTGATGTTCTAAAAGAGGTGCTTTAGGTTTCTTTCTTCATTGTATTCTTGTTTCCTTCTAAACTCTCTTCGATTTCCTTAAAAAAAGTACACACATATAAATTAGAATTTTTCACTGGATAGCTAATTAATCATTACCCCATAGGTCTCGGTTTACGTTTCCAAGAGTTTAAACTTGTTTCATAAAATTATACCTTCTCAAACCTAGATTTTTTCTAAATAAATAAAACGTATGCAAACAAATTATGCATTTTACAAAAATAATTTATGTCGATACCGACGGAGAGTAAATATAGTGTTGTGCAAACTTAAAAAAATGAAATTCAGTGTTATGTAGTTACTTTCACGAAAAGCGATTTTAGGTAAACAGGAATTTAATATAATACAAAAAAGAATTTTTTCAATCGATATTAGAAATTTCCTAAGTTTTAAAGTATCGCGTACTAAATTACTTGAGATGGTATTTAGAAACATGTCTTGACGAGTGAAATTTCTGGCTTTCTTTGTAGCCACAACAAACATCGGTATTTCTTTTCCGATTCCACACTTGAATCCTAAATTTTCGACTTTTTTTGCCTTCATGCATTTTGAACACTTTTGATTGGTATTTTCGATTATCGCCTGGTTTAACATCTCTATTAGGTAAATTCCCATGCTCTGAAACTGTAACAATACAATTGTTTAAAAAAATCTTTTGCTCGATATTTTTTAAAGGTGTTTATTACAAATATATGAAGTTATACCTTCGATAATTTCTTCTTTGATTTCCAAAGTTTCGACATTTTCATATTTAATTTTGCAATAAAAATATTTTCCATTATTCTTAGGCAGTAGATATTGGTCTTCACTCTGGTATTTTAAAGGATATGCTTGATATTCCGTTCTTGATCTTTTTCTTCTTTCCTTCGAATTACTCTTTGATGCATCTTTGAAAAAATTAATGATGTAAATTGGAATTTTGTAATATTATAATAATTTATCAATATCCTATAAGACTTGGCTTATGTTTAAAAGAGTTCCAAGTAGTTAACACTAAAGTAAACATCATCAAGCTAAATAAACTTCGTTTGTATGTATAGTATTATAATTCTACAGGTTTTAAACATTATTTTTTATTTTAAATTTCTTTGCATATTTATAATGCAGATTTAGTAGTAACACTTGATAGATTAGGTATAAAAGCATTTAATGCAATGAAAAAAAGTTATTTCTTAAGGTTGAAACGGTTTAAATTTTAGTGTACGCAATGAAATTACTTGAGATGGCGTGAAGTAATATGGCTTAACAAGTGACCTTTTTCTAGTGCTTTATAACCACAAATATCGCAAGTAAAACGTCGTCCAATTGCTTCGTGTTGATCACGATTGTGCCGAGTTAAAGAAAATTTCGCAGCGTAACTTCGAGAACATTTGTCACAATTAAACCTCACTTGCGGTCTCTTTGCGCTTGTTTTATGGTGTACCAGGCCTATATGCCTAGTCATGCTACCTTTAATCTTAAATAGTTTTTCGCAGAATTTACAATGGAATCGTGGCGTGACATCGCATCCGAATTTTTGATGAAAAATCAAACCATATTTATTTTTATTGGTTCGAGCACACTTTTTGCATGTGTGCTTCTTTTCCGGTTCCACATTTGATTCTTGAATTTTCGACTTTGTTTTGCCCCGATGTATTTTCAACACTTTTGTTTGATATTTTCGATTATCGCCTCGTTTTTCCTCCACATTCGGTAAATTTTCCTGGTCTGAAAGTTTAAAAATATAATTCTTTTTAAATTTGGTGTTGCATATTTTTGAAAGATAATTACTAAAAATACATGAACTTTACCTTCGATTATTTCTTCCTTGATCTCCAAAGATTCATCAACGCTATATTCAATTCCGATAATTTCTTCCTTGATATTCAAAGTTTCGTCATTGTTATATTCAATTTTGCAACTAAGATGTTTTGCATTATTCTTAGGCAGCAAATCTTGGTTTACCCTTTGACGTTTTAAAGGATATTCTTGATATTCTGTAGCTGATCTCATTTTATTTTTCTTCCAATCACTCTTTAATTTATCTGCAAAAGAAAAAACGAAGTTTCAAATAAGAATTTTTCAATAGTAAAGTAATTTATCATTATCTTACAAGTCTCCGTTTATGTTTCCAAGAGTTTCAAGTTGTTAATACCAAAGTGAACATCATTAAGGAAAAAAAAACTTTGTTTGAAGGTATGGTATTATAATTCCACAGGGTTTAAACTACATTCTTTATTTTAATGCGTTTACATGTTTCACATATTTACAAAGTTCGGGTATTTTATTTTCCTTGAAAAAGAACCCTTAAGTAACTTTCATATTGAAAGAACGTTTATATTGCAGACTTAGTAGTAACATTTGCTAGATTAGGTATAAAAGCATTTAATGTATTACAAAAAAAGTTTTATTCTCAAGGTTTGAACGGTTTAAAGTTTAGCGTACGCAATTAAAGTACTTGAGATGGCGTGAAGTGATATGGCTTGACAAGCGACTTTTTTCTAGTGCTTTATAACCACAAACATCGCAAGTAAAGTGTCGTCTAATAACTTCATGTTGTTCGCGATTATGCCGAGTTAAAGAATATTTCGCAACGTAACTTCTAGAACATTTGTCACAATTAAACCTCGCTTGTGGTTTCTTTGAATTTGTTTTATGATGAACCAGATCTATATGTCTAGTCATGCTACCTTTGACCTTGAATCGTTTTTCGCAGAATTTACAAATGAATCGTGGCGTGACATCACATCCAAATTTTTGATGAGCAGTCAAATATTTTTGCTGTTTATAGGTTCGAGCACACTTTTCACATATGTACTTCTTTTCCAGTTTCACATTTGAATCTTGAATTTTCGGTTCTGTTTTGCCCCAATGCATTTTCAACACTTTTGATTGATATTTTAGATTATCGCCTTGTAAATTTCCATGACCTGAAAGTTTAAAAATATAATTTTTTTAAATCTGGTGCTGGACATTTTTCAAAGATAATTACTAAAAATACATGAACTTTTACCTTCGATAATTTCTTCTTTGATTTCCAGGGTTTCGTCAACGCGATATTCAATTTTGCAAGTAATTTCCTTTCCATTATTTTTAGGCGAATGAATCCTTGATTTGTCTGTGAAAAAAAGTTTTAAATTAGAATTTTTCAATAATAAAATAATTTATCGTTATCCTATAAGTCTCAATTTATATTTCCAGGAGTTTCAAGTTGTCAACACTAAATTAGAAATCATTAAAACAAATAAACTTAGTTTACATGTATGGTATTATAATTCTACAGGTTTTACACTTCATTTCTTTATTTTAAATTTCTTTACATGTATCATATGTTTACAAACATCACGTATTTTACTTCAGAATTTTATTTCAGAAGTAACACTTGCTAGATCAGGCACAGGCGCATTTAATGTAAAACAAGAAAAGTTTCCTAAGATTTAAATGCTTTAAAGTTTATTGTACGCAATTAAGTTACTTGAGATGAGGTGCAATGTCGTACTATGTGGACACATTTTGCGTATTTTATTTTATTCAAAAAAGGACCCTTTCGCAAATTTAGTATAATTTGACAATAAAAGACTTTTTGTAATGCAGAAATATTATTTCATAGACTTAGAAACAAATATATTCATATTTGTTTGATACAAAATAGGTCCTTAACTTAAATTTAAAAAACCAATTAGGTGAAAAAAAAATTTTAAAGAAACTAAAGGCTTCTTTTTTAATTTTATGATTAATTAGTAATTAATGTCGATATAGACAGCGAGTAAGTGTACTGTTTCGCAACCTTAAATGAATAAAATTCAGTATTATGTAGTGATTTACACGAAGTTATTTTAGGCACACAGGAATATAATGTAATACAAAAAAGAGCTTTTTCAACAGGTATTTGAAATTTTGCAAGCTTGAAAGTTTCGCGTACTAAATTAAGTGAGATGGTACTTAGAAACATGTACTGACAAGCCAAATTTCTGGCTCGTTTTGTATCCACAATAGTCGCAAATAAATTGCGGTTTGACTGCGGCATGTTCTGATTGTTTATGTCGATTTAAAGCATTTAGCCAAGTGTAACTTCGCAAACATTTGTCGCATTTATGCCTTGCTTTCGATTGCTGTGCGTTTGATTTAAGATGTACAAGACGCACGTGGGTATTCATCTGATTTTTCCGCTTGAATCGTTTGCCACAGAATATACATCCGAACTGTGGAACGACATCGCACTCGAATTTTTTATGACGATTCAAACAATTTTTCTGTTTATAGCTTCGCGCACATTTTTCGCATTTGTATTTCTTTTCTGATTCTACACTTGATTCTTGAATTTTCGGCTTTTGTTTTGCCTGATGTATTGTGAACACGTTTGATTGATATTTTGCATTATAGCTTGGTTTTACATCTCTATTCGATGAATCTTCATAATCTGAAACTTTAACAATATATTTTTTTAATCTTGTGCTGGATCCCTTTGAAAGGTATTTACTACAAATACATGAAGTTCTACCTTCGATAACTTCTTCCTTGATTTTCAAAGATTCGTCATTACTATATTGAATTTCGGAGGTAAATTCCATTTTATTATTTATAGGCAGTTCATTGTGGGCATTCCTCTGGTGTTTTAAAGGGCATGGTTGATATTCCCTAGTTGATTTTATTCTTGTTTCATTCAAATCACTCTTTGATTTATCTGGGGGAAAAAACAAAGTTGTGAATTAGAATTTTTCAATAGTAAAGCGGACATAATTTAACCAAAATTTCGTTTACAGGTATGGCCTTATAATTCTACAGGCTCTGAACTCAATTTTGTACTTCTAATTCCTTTATATGTTTCATGTATTCACACATTTCGGGTATCTTCTTTAATTTAAACAAGAATCCTTTAGTCTATTTGATATACACTTCATAATAAAAGACTGTTCACAATGCATAAATATTATTTTATTCACTCTGGATCAAATAGATTCATATTTATTTGATACAAAAAATAAATCTTGACTTAAATTATGAAAACGAATTCAGCATACAAATTGTTTCAATGGAACTAGAAAGCATTTACTTATTTTTCTGATTTACTGTTAAAACTTGCTAGTAAATAAAAAAAATGGTCACTTAACTATACTTAACTATACTTAAATTTACTGTTTTGCAACCTTAAACAAATGAAATTCAGTATCATGTATTGATTTTCACGAAAAGTAATTTTAGGTATACAAGTATTCAATGTAATACAAAAAAGAGTTTTTTTTTTTAAAACTGATATTAGAAGTTTCCTAAGATTTAAAGTTTCGAGTATTAAATAAGTTGAGATGGCGTCTAGTAACATGTTTCGACAAGCTACACTTTTCTTTTGTTTTGAAGCCACAATAGTCGCAAAAAAATTGTGGCTTGACTTCTGCATGTGCTAGACGTTTATGCCGAACTAAAGTATTTAACGAAGTGTAACTTCGCCAACATATGTCGCATTTGTAAGTTGAGACACATTTCTTTGAAGTTGTCTTGAGATGTACGCGACTTATATGGTAATTCATGTGATGTTTTTTTTTAAATCGTTTGTCGCAGAGTTTACATTTGAACTGTGGAATGACGCCGCATTCGAATTTTTGATGACTAATCAAGACTTTTTTATACATATAGCTTCGCGCACACTTGCCGCATTTGTATTTCTTTTCAGATTCCACCTTAAAAACTTCAGTTTTCGGCATTCTTTTGGCCTGCTGTATTGATAACACGTTCGATTTATATTTTCGATTATCGTTTGGTTTTACGTCTCTATTCGATAAATTTCCATCATCTGAAAGTTCAGCAAACATTTTTCTAAATCTTGTGCTGGACCTTTTTCAAAGGTATTTAGTATAAATAGATGTAGCTTTACCTGTGATAACTTCCTCCTTGATGTCCAAAGATTCGTCATTACTATATTCCATTTCGCCGGTAAAGTCCATATAACTATTTATAGATAGATCATTGTGGGCTTCCCTCAGCTGTTTTAAAGGATATAGTTGATATTCCATTTCTGATTTTATTCTTATTTCCTTCCAATCACTCTTTGATTTATCTGTGAAGAAAAAACAAGGATGTGAATTAGAATTTTTCAATAGTAAAATGACACAGAAAAACACCGATCCTCAAAAGTACGCTGATTTGGTATAGTTTTAAGTTGCAACAAAAATGAGATAGCGAGGATGAGAATGCAGCTATGTTTATGTTATAATTTCACACTTGAAGTATTGTCATTTTAAGAAAAAAAAATCTTATTTCGAGTGCATAATAAATGAGCTGCAACAAAATTGATCCCGCTGTTTTTCTTATAACTGAGCATTATCCTATAAGTATCGATCTATGTTTCCAAGAGTTTCAAGTTCTTCACACTAAAGTATATATAATTAAAACAAAATTTAGTTTACAGGTATAGCCTTATACTTCTACAGGCTCTGAACTCAATTTTGTAAATTCCTTTATATGTTGGATGTATTCCCAAATTTCGGGTATTTTATTTAATAAAATAATAATCCTGTAGTAAGATTGATGCATATTCTATAATAAAAAACTGTTTACAATGCATAAATGTTATTTTATTGACTATGGATCGAATAAATTCATATTTGTCTAATACAAGAACAAATTCTTAACTTACATTATGAAAACTAATCCAGTATACGAAATCTTTAAATAAAAATAGAAAGCATTTTCTTAATTTTATAATTTAAATGTAAAACCTGCTAGTAATTAAAAAATTGTCACCTAACTATATATTCTCAAATTCAGATTTTTCCAACGATACCAAACGTATAAGAACAAATTCCACATTTAACAAAAGCAATTTATGACGATATAGACGGAGAGTAAATTTACTGTTTTGAAACTTAAAAAAGAATGAAATTCAGTATTATGTACTCATTTTCACGGGATGTTATTTTAGTTATACAAGCATTTAATGTAATACAAAAGAGTTTTTTTAGCTGATATTATACATTTTATAAGTGTTAAAGTATCGCACACTAAAGCTTGAGATGGCGTCTAGTAACATGTCTTAACAATGTACATTTCATATTCGTATTGTAACCACAATAGTCACAAAGAAATTGTGGCTTGACTGCTGCATGTTCTAAAAGTTTATGTCGAATTAAAGCATTTAACCAAGTGTAACTTCGCGAACATTGGTCGCATTTATGCCTTGATTTCGATATCTGTGAGTGACATGAAGCAATGTGTTTTGACAAGCTTGCCTTCTGATTTGTTTTATATTTGCAAGAATCGCAAAAAAATTGTGGTATGACTGCTGCATGTTTTAAACGGTTATGTTGATTTAAACCACTTAGCGAACGATAACTTCGCGAACATTTGTCGCATTTATGATGTGATTTTGATTTCTTTAAATTTGATTTAAGATGTACAACATCCACGTGGGTATTCATTGTACTAATCTGTTTAAATAGCTTCCCACATAATTTACATCCGAACTGTGGAATGACGTCGCATTCGAGTTTTTTATGACGCATCAAACTTTCTCTCCATTTGTAGCTTCGAGCACACTTTTCGCAATTGTATTTCGTTGTCGATTCCACATTCAGTTCTTTAATTTCTGACTTCGGTTCAGTCCGATACCTTTTCAATACTTTTGATTTATATTTTCGATTATCGCTAGGTTTTACGTCTCTATTCGATGAATTTCCGTAATCTGAAATTCAAACAATCATTATTTTTAACCTTGTGCTGAATCTTTTTGAAAGGTATTTACTACAAATATATGAAGTTTTACCTTCGATAATTTCTTCCTTGATATCCAAAGTTTCGTCATTACTATATTCAATTTCACAGGTAAAATCCTTTTTATTATTTATAGACAGTTCATTGTGGGCTTCCCTGAGGTTTTTTAAAGGATATGCTTGATTTTCCCTTGTTGATTTTATTCTTGTTTCCTTCGAATCGTTCTTTGATTTAACTGTGAAGAAAAAATTGAGATTTGAATTAGAATTTTCAACAGCAAAATAATTTATCATTATCCTTTAAATCTCGATTTATGTCTCCAAGAGTTTCAATGTCTTCGCACTATAGAGGACATAATTAAAAGATCTACAGGTATGATCTTATAATTCTACAGGCTCTAAATTCAATTTAGTATTTTAATTTCCTTTATACCTTTTATGTACTCACAAATTTCGGGTACTTTCTTCAATCCAAAAAAGAATCTTTTAGTACATTTGATATATATTTTATAATAAAAGACTGTTTACAACGCATCAATGTGATTTTATTAACACCGGATCAAGTACATTCATATTTTTCTGACACAACAAAATGTTTCAATGGAACTAGAAAGCATTTTCTTCACTTTATGAATTCGTACTAAAACTTGCTAGTAAATAAGAAAATGGTCACGTAACCATACCTTCTCAAACTTAGATTTCTTCCAAATAAAACAAAAGTATCAGAATAAATTCTACATTAACAAAAGTAATTTATGATGATATCGATGGACAGGAAATTTACTCTTTTGTAACCTTAAAAAAATGAAATTCAGTACTATGTATTATGTCTATTCAATACTTTTGATTGATATTTTCGATTATCGCTAGAATTTATGTCTCTATTCGATAAATTTCCATAATCTGAAACTTTAACAATAATTTTTTTCTAATCTTGTGCTGACTCTTTTTTGAATGTATTTACTACAAATATGTTAAGTTTTACCTTCGATAATTTCTTCCTTGATGTCCAAAGTTTCGTCATTACTATATACAATTTCGCAGGTAAAATCCTTTTTATTATTTACAGACAGTTCATCGTGGGCTTCCTTTAGCTGTTTTGAAGAATATGGTCGATACTCCCTTGTTAATTGTATTCTGGTTTCCTCCGAAACAATCTTTGATTTACCTGAGAAGAAAAAAACAAAGATTTGAATTACAATTTTCAACAGCAAAATTATTGATCATTATTCTTTAAGTCTCGATTTATGTTCCCAAGAGTTTCAAGTTCTTCACACTAAAGTAGACAGAATTAAAACAAAATTTCGTTTACAGGTATGGCCTTATAATTCTTCAGGCTCTGAACTCATTTTTGTATTTTGAATTCCTTTATATGTTTCATGTATTCACAAATTTCGGGTATTTTATTAATTTAACAAAAAATCCTACAGTAAGATTGATACACATTTTATAATAAAAGACTGTTTACAATGCATGTATGTTATTTTATTAACTCTAGATCAAATAGATTCATATATGTCTAATACAACGCACATTTCTTAACTTACGAGTACATTATGAAAACAAGTTCAGTATATAAAATGTTTAAATGGTCGAATTTCCTTAGTTTTATGATTAAGAAGTAAAACTTACAAATAAATAAAAAAAATAAAGAAACCTTTAAAAAACCTTTAAACTTCTATTTTAAGTATACAAGCATTTAATGTATTACAAAAGAGAGTTTTTCTAACTGATATTAAAAATGTTTTATTTCAAATTCCTTTTTACGTTTCATATATTTACAAATTTCAGGAATTTTATTGAATTTAGAAAGGATCCTTTATTAACATGATACAGATTGGACGATAAAAATCTGTTTACAATGCAGAAATATTATTTTATCAGGTCGGAATTAAATAAATTCATATTTGTTTAATACAAAAAATAAATGCTCAACTCAAATTATAAAACGAAGTTTAGTATACATAATTTTTAAATGGATTCTGAAAGCCCTTTTTTAATTTTATGGTTTGTTTGTAACACTTTTCAGTATATTAAAAAGTACACTGTAAACCGTTTTATGTTGGAAACTTCCAGTACATGTATTGCCAGTTTATTTCCGAAACGTGAGGTACAATACATGATGGAAATTTACAATATCTCAGAGAGTTCGCGCTAATGGAATATTAGACTTGCTTGTATTATACGAGGGCTGTTTGATAAGTCAGTGACTTTTTGAATTTTTTTGCGCAGTAACGTTAAATGCACCACTGATCCCGTCAGCGCCATCTATGAATAGACTACTGTTAAATTTTGAGCAAACTAGGTCATTTATTTTGTGTTTGATAGCCATTGAAAGCAGAGAACCTCGTGAATGTTAAGGAAAATGGAAAAAAGTGAATTTCGTGTGATAAATGTTCATACCACTACTACTATGTATGTAACAAAAAAAGTTGTTGAAGAGGAAAGTTCTTACAGTCATTTAAAATTACACAGAAAAGTCAATATGAAATAAGGAACAAACAGTAACATGATATATTACGTGTGCTTTATTCTGTACTCTCCAGATCAAATATTCTGTTCAAAAAAGAATAAAACCTTACAGTTTTGAAGGTTTCCACCATTGATTATAAAAAAGTATACACGTCATAAGTGTGAGAAAAGGACAATAACTTACTTGAACACATAAGTTTTAGAAAGACACGTACCTTAGTTTACTTTTAAAATGAAACCATTATAGACCTCATTTTAGCCAAAATCCTGTTCAAACATAAAAAATTGATTTTTTAAAGAAAAACTGCGCATAGTATGTAAGTATGTTGAAGAGGAAAATCCTTGGAAAACGGTAATGGGCTAGAATCGTAAGACTTTTTCGACTTATTTGAAGAAAATCGACTTTTTTAAGGTGAAAGGTGAAATATTTTGTCAAAAATTAATTTTATTAATTGAAAATGCGCGTGTTTCGTTAATAGCCAATCATTTTCAGTTCAAATTTTAACAATTTTGTTCAGAATTTATATTTTTAGTTTTAAATTCTCCTTTTTTGGTAGTAAACTAATGTTTTGATTAAAAATTCGAATGAAGGGTCAAAAGTTTAACTGCTTTGTTGAAATTTCATTTTATCAATGTTATAGAAAATTCTAGTTTCGTCGAATCTCTGACACTATGTGTGTCTATAACTATTTAGTATCATTTTGCCTTAAAACAGACACCCTAGTATTTAGCATTTTGTACAATATTTCTAGAACAAGGAGCAAGTGATGATAATTTTCTATATAATGAGATTGGTCAATTTTGTCATTAATTCCAGAAAATTATATCTTTTAATGATTCACTGAACAAAATAATTTGTTTAAACGTGAATAATTGTTTAAAGAATTTTAGATCTAATTAATATTTGGAATATGTTAATCAAAAATAGTACATCTGTCGCAGTGGAGAAATACGTGTAGTACTTCCCTGTAAAAAGGTAGCAATGGGAAATAAGAAAATATCTGCTGATGTCTCGGTGGCGTAATTGTTCAACTCTTCACTCATGGACAGTGAAGTTCCTGGTTCAAATCCAAGCTGAGGTAGAATTGATTCTCGATCTTCAAAATTTACTTATCCGAAGAAATCGTTTTAATATTGGAAGTTACATTAATTTGAAATTTTGAATATGGCAAAAGATACTTAGAAACTTCTAACTTAATGAAAAAAATAATTTATGTCTAAGACTTGAAAAAAAAAACGTTTCTATCATGATATCTACACAAAACTGCTAGTTTTTCTATTTTGGGACACTTTCCGCGCACAAAGTTTAAAGTTATTTTGCCAAAATTACTATTGAAGCATTCATTAAGGGCTGCCTGAACATCACAATTGGGTGCTGAGAATACAATATGTCCTAGGGTTGGTACGGACACATAGGTATTGCGTTCTACTAGCAAGGGGATGTGGTTAATCGTCAGGCAAAGGGGAAATAAGCCGAACATGTCCAAGTTGTTCTAGTGTATGCCTAAGTTGTTTTTAGTGTATTTTAGTCATATTTTTTATTATAAATTATTACAGTGTCAAGGAACTGCATATTTAAAAACTATGCCTCATTTTGGAACCTATTTTACAGGGTAACAAATGAGAAGGCGTGAAAACTAATTGATTACTATTTTTGAATAGGTACAGGAATTGAAAAAACTACATGATAAATAAATAGTGAAAACTCTAAAGTTTTATTGAGGAGCACAATGGCATAATCTTAAAAGATTTTTATATATATTTTAGAAACGAAGATCTGAGAAATCCCACGAATTCGTCTGGGGCAATACACCAAATGGTATAGGTGTTCTAAATGTGCACTTTCTGGATTGGGATGATAAACAAACGTTTTTTTGAATTAATAAAACATGCGATCTTTCACAGTATCAGAAATACCACGAAACGCTATCTAAATAGCCGATTTAAGTTGCTTAAGATTTTGGGTTTATGGGCTTAACAAATATCTGTAATGAAAGTTCACAGAAAAAAGTTGCATGGATTGAGATCTAGTGAGTGGGGGGGGGGGCATTCTACACCAACACCTGCAAATTTGGGGTATCTCAGTTCAATAACATGATGACCGTATTGTTTGAAAATGTATTCAAAAATTTTGTGGATGTCATGCGAGGATGCTCCATCTTGCATTAAATAGTGATTCTTTACTAAACTCTTTTCCTTACCATGAAAGAAGAAGTTTTGTCAGAGAAGGCATTCAGCCAAATCTGTTTGGAAAATTCTATCTGCTGCGCCATTGCAGCATGTGTTAGCATTTGATGTGCAGGGATTTTGAAAGTATGAAGTTTGAGAAAGTTCTTCAGGATTTTTCTCAATGTGTCTCTGTTCAAACCTAGTGCTTGCGCTGCTCTGCGTACCAAGAATATAGGTTTATTCTGAAAATATTCCACCACCTGAATAATCTTTTTGAATTATCATCCTGATAAGAAGATATCAGCTTAGAACACCCAGAAAAATGAAGGTGAATTGGGCCCAGTGCAGTTCTGTACGATGTGCGACATCCAGGGAAATGTGTGAACCTGACAAGTTACAGCCTTACCCAAAAACAAGAAATCTAATCCTTGCCCACTCCTTTCTTCAGTCTGGCGAATAAAGTGCGGCGGTAGTTATAAGTACCTAACAATCTGACGGCGACAGTAGTGAGATGCGATCACCCCTTTTTCACCCCTGTCACGTTACCGTTTACTCAAAATGTTAAAAAAAATCAATTCTTGATCTGCTTGACCTGTAGCATAATAAAAGAGGTATTCTAATGTTCATAAGAAAATTCCAAAACACAGTGAAAGGTGCGGGATTCAAATTGCTGAGCATATGCATGTTTTCTTTGGAAAATTGATATCCTAAATGACGCTCAATAAAAGTGATTCAGAATTTGAGTTGATTTTACCCCTTGCTTTTGTCTCACTGTATACGCGAAATTCATGCTATTATTTCATAAAGAAACGGCAACTATGTGTAATGAGACTTTGCGTGCTGCATTAATTAATTCAAATCTAAGCCGTTTTCAGGCTCCTGGTTTTCCTGGGCATCGTGGTCCGAAGAACATCATAGCCCTTTAGTTATCCAACTAAACACGCAGGGTCAGTTATATTATGTGAATTTAACTTGAGACAATTGATGTCAGTATTTAATTCTCTTGCTGCTCTTATTTCTGGGTATTGGAATCGCATGCGATAAATAGTGAATAACTATATTGATATTAATGCCTTAGATCTTCTACAAATAAATTATTCTATTATTTGGAGTCCTAGAATCCTTCGATAGTAAAATTTAGTGCCGAAATAGTTGTACTGAACGGGACCTTACGCGGCATAATAACAATTCTCTAATTGAAATGACGTAATTTAATGTGCTACAGTGGGCTCACAGCGAAGTGAACAATAGAGAGAGAGAGAGAGAGAGAGAAGCTCTGGCATGTAATTTAGCAACGTCTACTAACATATCACAGCTAAAAACTGAGCCCATGTAAGAATTAAAAGAAATTACAAACGACCATGAGTTTCATGCGATGGTCGGTTCTTTGTTTACTAGGGCTGAAGCTGTCATATCAGTAACTCCCTGACGTTTAGACCGCTCAACTTAAACCATAGTTTATGTAACGCGTGATCTCGGTTGTTTTTGTGAGAGAATAGAACAACTCATTGCCCAATGCGAATTGTTAATTGTCAGTTCAGGAATATAGCAAGCATTAGTAGTTCCTAAAAAGCATTTAGCACGATCCACCTCTGATTTTTAAGGGAGGTTCTTTTTTTTAAAGGAGATAATTAAGGATCTGAAAAAGTTCACAAGCATTTTGGCAGAACTTGTTAAAGAAGTGGATCAATGTTGATTAGTCAAGACACGTGATTGAATTTGAAAAATTTATCCTAGGATTTCTCGAATCTGCTACGTGACTGCTGAAGATTTAAATCTTAACCCTCTGACAACAACTTGAGGTCTTTCGAGATCCCGTCGCAACAAAAAACGCATTTCCGCTGTGGAAAGGTTACAGGAAGGCTTCCCGCTTCGAGTACCTTCACTTTCCGTATCACCTAAGCCTTTGCTCCGCGCAAAGTTGGACTTCGAGGTAAGTGAATTTGAGAATTTCAATGGAATAGTAAAAAACAAGTGAAAACAAAATTTTTTTTTGCATACTGGCTTTTGAGAAATATTTGGATTTAATCCCAAATAGCTAAAATCAATAAAGCAACTATCCAGTAAATTTTTCCAATAGTTGAGCGATTGTTCAAAATTTTATTGAAATTATTATGAAGAAATGAGTGAGTGGAAATGGATTCATGGTGATTGACAGTAATTCGTAAATTGATTCACACTAAAT
The DNA here is from genome assembly GCA_011634705.1 of Andricus grossulariae. Classification (NCBI taxonomy): domain Eukaryota; kingdom Metazoa; phylum Arthropoda; class Insecta; order Hymenoptera; family Cynipidae; genus Andricus; species Andricus grossulariae. Next base: position 118,930,865 of record JAABKJ010007545.1, read on the forward strand.
ATGAATCATTCATAGTCAGAAATAGTTTTTTCACTAAATCCATGAGATAAAATAATTGAATTGTTATTCTATGAACAAATTTGCTAAACAGTCCACCATATCAGGTATTTATGATTAAATAAATGAAGTTTTTCTACTGAATCCGACAAAAATGTCATAAATGTCAAATGGCTATTTTCAGAGGTAGAAACGTGATTCATTCAAACTAATTAAGCGTAAATGACTAGTTTGAAAACCTTCAGGAAGCTTAAATAACGATGAACAATTTCAGTTGTTTAGAACAATGATATAAACAAATTTTTATCGTCTTAGGAAATTTTGGAGATAAAATTGCGTTTTTATGATGTTGTTATCAGCTTATTATTTACCAATCACTTTTTGCTATCAATCGATAACAATTGATAATTGTTTAAAACTGATTATATAACGAATGCATTGTTTGGCTATTTTCAGAGGTAGGAATTTGGTTTTTGCAACGTAATGAAGTGTAAACGACTAACTTTCGAACTTTCAGGGCATCTGCATAGCAATCAAGAATTTCAATTGTTAACAATAATAACATGAACAAATTTTTATCATTGCCTAAAAAAAATGCCTAAAATGTAAATTTCAATTGTTAACCTAGAGGTTAGAAAATTAGTCATTTACAGTACATTACGTTGCAAAAACCAAATTTCTACCTCTGAAAATAGCCAAACAGTGCATTTGTTAATCACATTTGTTTGAACAAGGATCAATTGTTATTGAATAACTGAATCTGATAAGTAAGTGACATTTATTTATCATTTTTTTCGGATTCAGTAGAAAAGACTTTATTTATTTCATCATAAATACCTGATATGGCGAACTGTTTATCAAATTTGATTATAAAATAACAAATTATTTATTTTCTTTCATGAATTAGGTTAAAAAACGATTTTGGACTATAAATGATTCATATTTAGTGCGAATCAATTGACGAATCACCGTCAATCCCCTTGAATTCATTTCCACTCACTTATTAGTTTATAAAAATTTCAATAAATTTGGAAACATTTGTTAAGCTATTGATAAACTTTACTGGATAGTTGCTTCATTGATTACAGCTATTTGGGATTAAATCCAAGTATTCCTCAAAAGCCGGTGCACAAAAAACGAAGTGAGGTCTGCAATGACCCCACGTTGTTGTATGTGTTCTACGATTCCACGTTGTTGACGAAGGGTTGAGCAAAACAAAGATTTAAATCATTCAGAAAATAAGAATCTAAGAGTCTCAGATTCTGTGAATCGGAATATTGATCATTAAACGAAGGTATCACCACTATAAAATCAAACTGACTGACTCGGACGACAACACAAAGCGCAACAGAACCAATATACTCGATTTCGATCCTAATATCAACCCTGGTGGCACACCGTTGAAACTCGATTCGAGGCCAGGAATTTCGTCATTTCTCGAACAAATCATACTACAACAAGGTACAGATCACATCCCTCATTTTGAAGGAAATAACATCTCCTTGAAAAAGTTCTTGCAGGACATAGTTAATGATGCCGTCTACATACCGTCGAATAATCGTTCTCCTTTCATCAAGATATTGCCAAGTGAACTAACATGCGTGGTGAGGGAAACTGTAACGGGCAAGAAATTAAATACTGTAGATGAATTAGTTGAACAGTTAAAAAAAACTTTTTACACCTGCAAAGAGATTTTAATGGCATTTTCAGGAAATCATGAAATTTACGAAAACAAAGAAATAAACGGTTAGTGATTGTTATGATAAAACGCAGCGGCTGTCGGGCATGCTTCGCAAGAAAAATTCACTGTCGATCACTTTAGAGCCACACACAAGTCGGTGCAAGTGAAGAAAAGCGAACTAATGATCAAGCCAGCTAAGGATCTGTTTTTCATTCACGGACTTTTTGACGAAATAATGACCTTCGTGGATACAATTCGTGTAAAGGTCTTTGTGGAAGCATACGAGTAAGCTTAAAATGTCGCAGAAGTGAAGAAGTATAACTCCACTTTAAAGATATCGGTCCCCACCTATAGGGTGGCACAATAACCCTCTTAGGATGTGATAAACGAAACGGATAAGGCGAAACGAGCCAGAACTACTAGCCCATGGCCTCATTATAAGGAAAAGTCTTTTCATCCCGAGCAGGAACACATTCTCAAAGTACATGGTATGAAGAATGCGATGTTAAATCCGGTATACCCCTCGCCAATATTCCAGAAATCCTGGATACCATCCTAGCTATCCCTGTCCGCCTTTCCCATGGCAAGAGTATTATTTTCCATATCCATATTATCCATATATGGTGTGTGCGGATACTGAAACAAAGTAAAAGAACGCAAATTTACCACGGAGCATGGCTGCTGCCTTCTGGCATTACGGACGTCGAATAAAATTGAAAAATTACGATTTTATTATTGAATGGAAGATAGGTAAATCAAATCAATGAGTCCAGGCCCTGTCTCAAAATCCAGTGCTCGGTGAACAATCCGACCGTGATGTACTTAGAATCCAGTCCGAGCAAACCACTCCCCACCGTGCGAAAGGCCTCACAACTCTATGTGGCAGCTCAGGATAATCCGACCATCGTGAGGTCTAGACAGTTCATACCTAGTAAAACCCCCAGTGAAAAGTCTTCTTGAACGTGAACATCATTTGCAGAAGATAATAATGAAGATTCTGTTGCCCCCGTTTTTAGGAAAAGTCGAAGCGTCCTGATAGAAGTAGGACCTACGCAATCAACCTCTGAAGGCCCTGGCCCACCTAGAAGAGCAATCACGTGTATACTCCTAAACGCTTCATGGACACCTTTCTCACGCGATCCCTATGTTTATGTATACATCAACGGGTCAAGGGTTCCTGATTCAAAAATGATGAAGAATTTTGAATGAATTGAAAAAGCAAGATCCCTGCAGAGAATTTCATGATAAAGGATCTACGCGCAGAGTGAACAGCATCTTGAAGGCTTGTGACAAAAATCGAAAAACACTACAGGAGGCCGACGACATGAATAAACTATGACATAAACCGTAAATAGAAAGTCACTGATCTACGAATTCGATCGCAGAGATCCTGGTGGCTACCAAGCTTCTGGATCTACAAGACCTCTTGGAAAGCCGACCTCAAAAGAAACAAGTACTGATCACTCATTAAGTCGATACAAAACGAATTACATACTTGTAAAAACGATGAGTTTCGATGAACTTCACAAGAAGGACGTTATTGCTGGTCTATGGAACCTTTGCCTTGCTCTAGGAAAATATGAACAGAAAACATGCCCTATGGCAAATTTAGGGGGCTTCTTGTATCTCTGTCCCAAGTTAAAATGCGTGACACCTTCGCCTCTATTCTCTGATGTGGTAATATCCAGAGCACTCTTTTTTACGGTTCACAAAAACGATTCACAAAGCCCGGCCTGCTTGACCAAAGAAAAAAGTACATACGAAATTTTCGTAGTTGGCTAAAGAATAAACACATGATGGCCCGTACGTACGATCCAATGGTGATCACCGACACACCATTGGCGTATTTGACAAAGTGTCACTTGACACTGTAGGAAAACTCCCTACAACCCTGAATTGGAACCGGCATATACTAACTGTGCAGAACAACTTCAGCAAGTATTGCATAGCGATACCTATTCCGTTGCTACTCACCTCATCTCTTACAATGTTGCTCCGAACTGCATCCTGAGTGATCGAGGAGAAGCCTTTGTGATCTGAAGAGTACCAGGAAACCCATCGCACCTATTCGCATGACCTAACCATAGACTAACCGATAATCATAATATAATTATAATTATAAATATAAATAAGTGAAGATGGCTCGCAAGTTATAAAACGTGCCAACAGGCGTGAGGTATTTATGATTTAAGCCAGTCAAGAAGAAGCAAACAATGTATTATTCGCCTTTATCTACATAAAGCAACTGTATAATTATGATTAGGCATCTACAAAAAATTAGGCGAACCATAAAGTATTTTGTGAAACAAGGTAAACACAGGAATCAAAACTAAAGATAGAAAAGAAACAAAAAATTGAAAATATAATCAATTTGAATAAATTCCATAAAGTCCATGATTACCCAAGTATTATCTTGTTCCAAATAATTTCAGGGTGGTGCACTGCTCAAATCTTTCTTTTTATCTTTCCAATTTTTCTTTTTTATTCTGGGGCTAATAACATTCACAACAAAATAACTTCGTTAGTTATTTTCAAGAATCAAATAAATCCTATACTGTAATCAAATTTTATTTATTTAACGGTATGAATGAATTGTAATTGATAAATTTCAAATTAAGTAAATTGAAGAGTATCCAAACGCAAGGTTTGTTCATAGGGAAGAAAATAAAAGCAAAATTGTTAAATTCACCTTGAATGTATGGTTTGTGATTTTAGATCGTAATAAGAGAGCAAGGGGTTTATGCAAATGAGTGTAATTTTCTGGAGACTCACTGTTTTCATGGACATTCAAAAATATCAGAACTTCTTTGACACAGAAACAAACCTCTACTGGAGAATTGCAAAGGCACATTCTCATCGCGTACTGCGCGCTCGCCTTACAAGTTTGAGCGCGTCCAGGGCGCACGTCTATTGGTTCTCACCACATTTTTGCACAGAACTTTTAAAATAGACGTCAGAGCATCGACAACTCTAATTTTTTGGTTGTGAACTCTCTTTTTTTAAAGATCCTTCGGCTTTAACGAAAAAATTCTCATCGCGTTTCTCGTGCGTCGCACTCGATTTTGTCCAAAATGCAAACTCTTCTACATCATGTTTAACACTATTATATCGAATGTATATTAAATTTATTTCTGCATCTCGTCTCGTAAGTTCTTATTTATATATGGCAAAATAAGTTTTTTATGATTTAGAAAAGTGCTCCTTCTATACAAACAGTTTTTATAATAAAATTTTATCGCAAACTTTGTTGTATTTCCATAAATTCAATTTCTTTTTCTTTAAGGTCATTATTCACGATTTAAACCAAAAATATCGCATCTGAAAGAAAAGTGGTTCTAAGAAAATTTGTAGATATAATTTAGGCAAACAATCTCATGGAATAGAGTGTTATTGTAGCTGATTTTTCTATATTTAATCAAATTTTTTACGAACAATAGAAAAGATACTCGCCATATGTGAAAATAATTAGTAACAAAGTTTTAGATCCTTTTGGGGAAAAAACTTTTGGCTATTACTTTTTTGTGTGCTTTCTGCCATTTTTACAAAAAAAATAATTTATTTTGCATGTTATTTTTTAACGATCGAAACAAAAATTACGCGTCCTATCAGAAAATTATTTGAGACAATTTTGTGGCTCTTTTTTAGGTGAGAATATTTGGTCTTTTCCTTTCTTTCAAAGCTTCTGCGGATTGTCTAAAAACGTATTTCTTACATTGTCATCCGAATGTGAGGGTATTGGTTTCACGTGAAAGTTGTCTTTTGCGCATTTCATCAAATTTTGATGTTTTCAAACTCACTGATTGAGACAAAATGGATTGCACCTTGGTGTCTGTCTGTTATCGTTGTCGTCGTTATATGTATACGCAATAACTTTCTAAGGAATTAGTCGATTGGATCGCCCTGTAGTAAACTTTTTGAAGGCCTAAAAAGACAGAAGGAGTTTATTAGGCAGCCATTTTTGACAAACGGTTCTAGTTTCATCCATCGAAAATGCTTTCAAAAAAACAAAAAATTCCATCTTGCAGCCAAACTATATGAGATTTGAAAAAAAATGTTCGAAAGTAAAATCTTTCATCTCAAAAAGATCTACAAGTTTACTTCAGAACATTTTTTTGATAAGATTTTTTGTTTCATTCGTGCATTTTCTTTTTTAAATAAAAAATTACATTTTGCGGCAGAACTATGAGATACGGAACAAAATATTAAGGTGTGAAGTTGTTCATCTCAAAAAGGTCTGCAAATTTAATCGGACCATTGTTTTCATAAAAGGCATGTTTTCGTTTTAATCGTGAAAAATGTTATTAAGAATAGAAAATTTCATTTTAAAGCAAAATCATATGAGATGAGAGAAAAATTTTACAAAGTAAAATTATTTCTTTTCAAAAAGTTCTACATATTTATTTCAGAATATTTTTTGGTAATAAACATATTTTTTGTTTTAATCGTAAAAAATAATATCAAGAAAACAGATCCGTTTTGGAAATATCTATTAATTTTCTTTAAATCATTCTTCGATGAAATGCATAGTTTTTGTTTTAATGGTGGATATTTTTATTGAAAAACATATGTATATTCTCAGTAACACTATGCGAAATCCGAAAGAAATATTTCAAGTAACTATATTTTTAATCTCAAAAAGCTATAAAAAATTTTGCTAACACTATTTTTCGGCAAAACGCATAGCTTTTGTCTTAATCATGGAAAATGTTACAAAAATAAACCTTCATTTTCCGTCCAAACTGAGCAGAAAAAGGAAAAGAAGCAAATTTGCTTTTTATTTTCAAAAACTGTTGTTCATGTACATTTTCCGCAATAGCTGCCTTAAAAATCATTGTGAAATTAGGAAAAAATATTATTACTATAGTATAAAGCCATTTCAATTTCGGGGCAAGCGTGAATCACTCGATGAGGCAGGGGGTAATGTGTGGAAGGGGGTGTAGATTTTTAGATTGATCTAGAATTACCTGTGTTATTTATTTAAATAGCACGTCTGTTTTTCAAGACTGCACCGACCCTGATTGCTGATCAATGTCTTTAGCAATCACCCCAAGTGAAGAGCCTCACAATGTCATCATGTGAAGCTCCCAAATCGGGCCCATTAGTATCCGAAGTCTTTTGATTCAGAAATTATTCACTCCACTGATACTCTTTTTATAAACTATTTGTTGCTACGCTTTTCTGTCCTAGCATACCTCTTTACGTTCCTTCACGTCCATGCATTTTTGCATGCAACATCTTGTGTTTCTATGGCTTCTTATGTCTCTTCGAATTAGTATCTCACTCACACATTCTGCCAATTTTTTACGCGGTCTGCCTCTGGGCACACTGCCACTTACATTATCTTGGAACACTTCTTTCGTTAGTCGTTTATCTTTCATTCTCTCAACATACCCAAACTATCTTGAAGAATTTCTCTCACACATGTTAACTAGTGTCTTTTCTACACCACATTCTTGGAGGATTATCTTATTACTCACTTGGACCATCAGTGTTTTGCCGCATATCGTCCGCCGCAATTTCATATTAATCATGTAATTTTTACTCTCATCCTCTTCTTTATAAGTCCACGTCTCACTACGGTACAGCTCAAATGGTACAAATATATGTAGAATTAGGTATTATGCCTTTAGCTTTAAGACACTCATCCATGAATATAGTGAATAGCCATGAGGACATAACGCATCCTTTCCCAACACCTTGCATAATATCAAACAAGTCACTCAGTGACTCATTAACCTTTACACTCGCTTTCCTACCAGCATATATCCTTTTTATTGCATGTAAGAGCCAACCGTTGACTTCGTATTCTTTCAGGACTTCCCAAAATTTACTTCTATTTGCCCTGTCAAATGCTTTTTGCAGGCCAACAAATGCTCAGAAAACTATTTTCCTTACTCTGAAAATTTTTTCCGTGTTCTGTCTCAAGCTGAATATTTGATCCGTACATGATCTTCTTAGCAAAAATCGACTTTGGATTTCCCATATATTCCCTTTTGTTAGCTTCAACATTTTTTAAGTTCTTGATTATGTCCCTAACCTTCAAGTCACAGGCTCTCTTAATTGAGTTTTCCAACGTATCGTCTTCTATATCGCAGATGTGGTGTCCTATAGCTTCATCCCTCTCAATAATTTCTTGAAAGATTCTTTCAAAGCATCTAGTAACCCGTCTGTATCATATAGCATTTCACACTTACTATTTTTCATGTTGACAATCTCTGCACTTTTAACTCCCATGATAATGATCGTCTTCCATTTATGAAACAGTTTCTTGCTTCCTTCAAAGGCGTTTTGCATTTTCTTGATAAGGGTAAAATAATGTGTCAGTTTATTTTGTACTATTCAAATCAGCATTTGCGGTACAAGGCATAACGTTTATAAGAATTATTTTTCAGAAATATTCTAAACGAGTACGAAAGGGGAAATTTCAGTTGTCAAGGTCTTGACCATCAAATTGACATATGCAGTATACACGTTAATGTGTGCGAAGCGCAATGACCGACCACAAAGTGTAAGATTTAAAAGATACGTGCCCTAGTCTAGTCTTGAAATCGTTTTTTATGTAATGTTATATTTTTTCGCTATCGGCGGGTCCAAATAAAATAGAAGAGGTTAAAATTGTTCAGCTAGAGTAGATCAAAATAAATTTTTCAACTGTATGGTTTTCAATAAAACTACCATAGTTTCCATTTTAATCGAAATTCTGTCAAAACACGAAAAATTATTTTTTGTAAGTTAATCAATTTACATGAAATCAAAGTACAAATCAAAATTTGCATTAGGATGTGATTTTTGTGGATTGTGATCATTTGTACGCTTTGATAAAGGTGAAGAAATAATAATGAATTCGCAATAACGGTGAAATTTATCATCATTATCAGTATAATGTATTAAATTATATTCTGGAGCAGTGTAACCAAATTTTTTTCCGCTTTTTTTAAATAATGTAGGCCTTGGAATAACTAAGTCCAGGCTCAATAAAAATTCAGGACCATTTTTCAAATTATAGGAAGAGAGACATTTTTCTTTTTTGAGAAGAAAATTGATTTTAGGAATCGAAACTACGTTTCAAACATTTTCAAATTTTTGTTATATCTTTGTCCCTGAGATAAAACGTAGTTTACGAAAAATTAGAAACTCAGTTCTCCCCACGTGTTCATGGAAGTAATTTTCGATTTGAAAGCCTTCTCTGTGAGCCAAAAGTAAAAATTTTCATTTAATTTGAATTAACAACGGAATGCTTTATTAGCTGATCGACTCTTTGCTATCTGCCACGTTTTTATGGATTTTTTTTATATTTAGGAAGTAGTAAAGTTCTTCCTAAATATTCGTTTTGCAAACAAAAATTTCCTGTTCCAATTCAGAATAATAATTATTGTCAAATATTATATTTCTTTCAAATGTTTTCATTTATTGGTAAAAATTGTAATTCTTTTAGAAACTTTCTTGCTTCAGATCTGAATAATTATTTTTCTCAAAAAACCACTGTTCCAAATCAGAATTCAACATAAGCTGAATTTTTAGCTATGAAGTAGTTTTCTGTCATGAGAGAAAATATTGCAAACCAACTGTTGAATTTGCAACAAAATAATTATACTTTCAATAATATAGTGAAATTTTTCACGAAATAGCAGAATTTTTAACTAAAAAATATAAGTATACAATCAAACATGGTATAGTTAAATTTTAAGTTAAAAACATAAACTTTTAACCAGAAATAAATAAATAACGCCAAGAGAGTTACTGGCCATTTTTTAAAAAAATATGATCCGAGGATGGTGATAATTATTCATTGTAATTTAGAATCCACGTTAATAAATCGATTTTTAACTGTACTTAGGCCTTTTTAAATATAAAATTAAAAATTTAGGCCTGTATAAAGAAGGTAATTTTTAACGAAATATTTTAATTTTTCACCAAACCGTTAAATTACAAAACCAAAAAGACGAACTTTGAACAAAATATTTGAATTTTGAACCAGAAAATATGAATTTTCAACAAAAAAGTAAATTCACGACAATAATGAATAAGTTTGATTCAATTGGAATATTTGAAGCATCAAATTTTGATAGTAAAAAATAAAATTGAGAATATACAAATTTACAAATTTGTTATAAGCTATTGTTATAGAAATTTATTGAAAATAAGAAATTTACTTTCTGGAAAAATGACGCAAGCTACAATAAAATTTCATGTAACAACGTTTTCCACCTAAATTATATCTACAAATTTGCTTAGAACCACCTTACGCACCTTGCAGACCGTTTCGCTAACTGGAACGGCTTCGAGTGGGTTTTATGCTACTTCGCTGTTTGGTTGTCAGTTTCAGAATCCCGTTGTTTCTTGCGATCCGGGCCCTGTCTCGCATCTCGATTCTGAAAAAACTCTCTTTTCATGTGGTTAAATATTTCTTTAAGAAAGCATTTTTCAGTAACATGACCCTTCCTTTCGCAAAATGTGCAGCTTCTCTAAATGCGATACCTCATTTTCAATTATTGTGGAAATACGTATTGCATTTTGCAGAGTCGCGGGATTTCTTAGTGAAATACGATTTTTGATTTCTGGCTTTGAACCTCGAATAAAACAAGAAGTTGCATTTCTATTGGCGCCGAGTCACATTCCAGCGACTGCTTTGATAGGAAACGCGATCTCGATTACTTCGACGGTTCTACGAAGTATTTCGCTTACTCTAATGCCGTATTGCGAAACGAATTCACCATTCTTTTGCAAAACGTTTGACGTTTGAGCTTGCAATTGGCTACGATCTTTCTGAGGACTAAACGCAAGTTGCGAAGTATTGAGAAGTCCTTCTAGATTTGCGGGTTCGCTTGCACTTTGCAAATAAGCATCTGCATCACCTTTTACGTGAGTGCTGCTAAGCTTATCTAAAAATAATCTTTCTCCTGAATGTACAGACTTCTCAACGAATCTACAGTCACGAATAGAAGCTCCAACAGTTGAAGTGTTACTGTCAAATCTAAGAACCAATGTGGTTGCAATTTTGAAGCTAACGTGACGCGATTTTGTAAGCAAAGAAATCATGCTAGGAGGACGAGATGCTGTTGCAGAGTGGGTCAGTGGCGAAATTAGAAATAAGGTCATTGACACTAAGATGTGGAATCAAATTGGAAATTTCGCTGTTGGGTGAGGAATAAATAAAATATCAAGGTTGTTTTGTTGGAACTGAGTTCGTCCATTCAGGCTCTGGCAAACTTGAGACAAGTATCAAATAAGTAACTCGAGAATTAGGAGCAACGTTGCTCAACTGAATAAGTTCATGCAGAACCGGTAGAGAAGGAAGGTGGCTAATTGGTGCTTGACTCATGGAGCAGGGGGTCTGCGATTCTCAGGTTCTGAGTTATTTGCACTTTTCACTGAGCACAGTTTGTAGCTTCTCAGATTCTGCACGATGTTCTTTCTGCTCAGCGTCGTCGGCTGCAGGGGATGTAGGTCACTGGGTCTGCATGCGGCCCTTGGCAATGAAAAATCTCCAAACTCCTTTTTAGATGCGATACTGACAAAGTGACAAATGTCAGCCACTGTGTCAGCTCACCATTGAGATGACCCACACCCTCGTATTTACACTGCGATAAAGTTATCGAAAGCCTACGACGAAAAACCTTCACGTCGAGGGAAAAAACGTGTAGGAAGGGTAAGAACTTTGCTGAAATACTAGCAATGTCCTAATTACAAGAATTGTAATAGCACGATGTATTTCTGGTAATTTTGGGGCTACTAGGTCCGCTTTAATAGGTTGAAAACCTGTCTGCTGTCCTGGCGATGTCCTTTGGTCCCTGTCGTCCGTTGATGCTGGTCCTGGCGACTGTCCTGGCGATGTCCCGACGATATAATATTTTGCCAAAAAAATGTTCTATCTTCGGCCATTATCTTTCCAACTTTTTATTTAATTTTTTCAAGTTTTTACGATAACACGCTCACTGACACTCATGACTTGTCTTCAATTTCCAAAGCTGAAATTTTTATCACTGAAGATGAAGTTCTTTTATTTAAATATAAACCACACATCACTAACTTTCGCAGAATCCCACAACGCTGTCACAATTTTTGTAGCGTGCCCGAGAGTCGATCTAAGAGGAATCTATTATTTAAAGCAGCTTTCTATCAATTGAACGTTGAAACTTAAGAAAGTGAACAGGTGCTAAATTACAAATGAAGAATTGAACAGGAATTTAACTTCAATTTGAATTTATTTTCAATTTTATACAAACGATTATTTGGAAATGCCTTGACCGCAGTTCACGCGTATACTAACTATAATAAATTCTACAAATTCAAAGTTAGACAAATCTATTTATAGGTGGAAAATAGCGTACGTCAATTTAGTTTGGCGATAGAAAAGTAGTTGATCCATAACCTCACTTCCGACAAGCGGTGGTTGTGGCTGTACACTAAGACCATTATTATGCTCACCTCTCATGACGGGCGACAAAGAGTGAGAATGATGTTCAAAACCCCGGTTGGGCGGTAGTGATACGGACCTACGGTGTGTCGGGGAATATCGTGAAACACTACGTTCACGGGAGCAACTGCGACTAGACGAATGCTTCCTTGAGCGCGATGGCCGACTCTATCTAAGTAATCAAAGAACAATAATTTGATTATAAGAGGATTCGTCGTGTCTCATAGGCAGCGATCAAATCAGTTAGATCGAGGAAATAAAACACGCTAAGAATAAATAAATAGATGAATGAATGACTGTCGGCCATAATGCGACGTATCTCTCCGATAGCGTTCACGATTATCTAGCCGATGATGATATGACTCGACGCTTGGTGAGCGACGGGAACCATGACGTGAGCAAGAACGCATGACAGCACGCCTGCGTTTTTCCATTTTTCTCTCTAAACGTTCAATTTTTCTCCTGATTTCATAGCTGGATGATTTGCTGCATCTCTTCCTTTTATGATGAGGACTTCTTTCGGATGAATATTCACTTCTTTTTCCCATCTTTGTAGTTTATTCAACGTAACGACGTGGATGAAACCGCACAGAAATACACAATGAGGGTTTCCCCTAGCAACGTGTAAAGGGCGCTAGTGGATCACGCGGGCAACTTCAATTTGCTTTCTTTTAAATATTTTGGATAAACCGTGTAGGATTGGCACTACTACATTATGATCTAAAGGGCGAGACGACGAAAAATAATTTAAAAAAATATGAAGCGAAATTTTCTCACATGGCAACTTTAACATCATTCAGCAATGGAACTACAACCAACGACTAGGTTTTCTTAATAGAAGTGAAAAATAAAGGTGTTGGAGGTAATTTTTTAATTGTGGCAGGTGCCAATGAGATCTTTAACTGGATAGTGCTAGTGGCAGTCAGGCCCGAGTGCCCCACGACTGTGAAGCACCATGCCAGGAAATGTTCGAAAGTAAAAACAAACGAAGATATTTTTCATTGGTTACTTCTTATATCGTGTCCGAATTTTTCTAGTATTACGCTACCAAGAAAAAAACCTGAATAATTGCTAAAACCAGTTTTAGAGCTTGTAATAATACCACATAAAAAAACGGAATCATCTTATGAAGAAAGTTAAGACTGTGATGATAACACAAGCTCAAATGAATGTGAAGAATTGGAGGATTCTGTACTTTAATTTAAATTAATTATTTTCAAGCAAAATTGAAAATAACACTTGGTAATAGAATCATGTTTATCACCGATTTATGGAACGTTTCCGTATGTTTTTTCCGTATAATACAAACTTGAAGGCAAAAATGTTCTTTTTCGCGGTTTTCAGAAAACCCGGTTTAAGAGGTAAAAGAAAAACAACATTTTTTGGCTGTTCCTGAAACCTGTTATCAAATAATTCGGGAATGTTAACGTTTTCAAATTCAAAATGTCAATATGTTTTTTCTTACGTTTTTAATATATGATCTTATATTTGATCAATATGATCTCAATATATGATTATTATATATAATATGATCTTTACAATATGATGTTTACATTTTTTATGTGATATTGAACATTTTATCTTCAATATCTCCGAAAATATTGATCCTATGAAAAAGGAAAGTTTAGTTTCAGAATCAGCGCTTCAAAATACATAAATAAATGTAATAAAAATCAAATGAACACGAATTTTTTAAAATTTTGTAATATAGTGTAAGGGGCCATTCATTAATTACGTAAGTTCGATTTTGACCATTTTTACTCCCCCCTCCCTACACGTAACGATACATAAGATTTCTTGATACCCCCACACCCCTTTCTTACATAATATTTAACTCACACTTTTCTATAGAGTTGAATAGTTACATATCATTAGAAAAACTAACACGCGATTTTTTAAATTGTAAAATGGGTAGTTTGAGTAGAATTAATGTAGCTACTGTGATCGTTCGAATTGAAACAATACTTGACGTAGTAAGATATTACGTAAGAATGCCCCCCCCCAGAAGTAAGGTCGTGTAGAGATTTAAAAAAAAAAACCTCCCCCCTGTGACCCTTACGTCAGTACAGACTCACCTTTCACTCGATACAACTGAATAAGAGGTTCGAAATCAGGAATTAGAGAAAGTATTGTAAAATAAATTTCATGCTCTCATAGGATCTTTTTTTAATTTGGCCAACGCATTAGATTTGCCATTTTGAATTTTCAACTTTTTATGACTTTTTATGATTGTAGTCATATTTAGAATGTGTTGGCTGTCATATTGGGTCCGCCATTTTAAATTTTGAAATTTTAACAACAGATTTGGAATCAGGGACCCGAAAAAGATGTACAAAATAAATTTTATTTAAATCGGATAATGATTTGACTTTTTATCACCTTTTGTAACATCCGGACCACTGTGAAACGGATGACGAGACATGTAAACTCGTCTCCAAATATGAACAGTTCGCGTCACTACCGGTTCTTACAAAAAAAGAAGCTGTCTTTTTTCAACAGCATTCCCTCAAGGCAGGTGGTCTTAGGAGAACCAGCAGAATAAAACCCTGCAACTAGCTTCTCTACGTCCCAGATGAGGTTCGGGAGTTGGTGCTTTATGAATTACACGACTCAGGACTTGCCGGAAATCCGTGTACGGACGAGACCCTTCAGGCCATCCAACAGCGCTTTTTCTGCCCCAAGATGAAAGAGGATATCAGGGAATACGCACCAAGTTGCCATCTTTGTGCTTGATGCAAACCGCTCAGGACCGCCCACCGTGACCTGTAACGCCTCCGAGGATCAAGAAACCCTTGGGAAACCGTCGCCCTTGATATAATAGGTCCTTAGCCCCGATCGGACTGAGGAAAAACTTGCCTTTTCCCTGAGTTACGCTAAAGCCCCTCAGATTATCGCAACAGTAGAACGCGAGGTTTTCCGTCGTTACGGTTATCCCAGACTCCTACTTGCCGATAACAGGCCCTACTTGACAGGAGAAAATCGGATCAACGCTTGCCAAAAATAGTCCACGTCCTGCTGGATTACCCCCACTCATACGGGACGCCCGGATCCATTAGGTGAGGCATCATCAGTTCCAGTCCCTGAGAAAAAAAGCACAGAAAGAAGCTCCTAAAGAATCCGCACAGGATTACGAAATCGGAGACCCAAGTCTTTGTCCGAAACCACTAACTCTCGGATACCCAAAAAGGTTTCAAAGCCGCTTTAATCCCACTACGCAATGGGCCCTTCACTATTCTGGAACAGATTAGCTGTTACGCGAAAGGGAAGCCCCACTGCCGCTCCAACAGAGTCACATATACCTTCAGAAAGTAGCCCCATACCCGCTCGGGAACCCAGACTCATCGCTACCTCAATGTTCGACCTCCCTGTCGACCCAAGCAATCAGGAAAACTCGATGCTATCAATGGACACCCCTGATATCCAGGTCTCCCCAAAATATAGGCCCCCATGAAATACCCCTTATATCCAGGTCTCAAAAAACTCTAGGCCCACAATAGACACACCCGATATTCAGGTCTCAACAAAATTGTAGGGCCACAATGGGTACCCCTGATATCCAGGTCTCACAAAATTATAGGCCCTCAATGGATACCCCTGATATCCAGGTCTCACAAACTCAAGACCCCAAATGAATACCCCAGATATCCAGGTTAACCAAAACGAGGACCCCCTTTCTCAAGATTCCGCACCACTGCCTTGTCAGGCACCCTGACTGCGCACCGGACCCATGACTCTCTTAACCCCTCGAGTCTACCGACGACACACAGGACGCCCAAGAAAAATGTCCCAATCAAGTCCGATGGTCAGTCCACAACTCCAAGTCCCTCCGGTCCAGGAAGGTCGTAGAGGGCGGCATCTGAAAAGGCACGAGACTGATCCGTTGATCCAGTCTCTCGACAAAGACCCTTTGGGACAGAAACGCCGTCGAGGGTGGCTACGAAAAAGGCATCAGATCATTCAAGACCCTGTGGACCAGGAACTCCGTCGAGGGCGGCCTCCAAACCGGCCCCAGGATGCTGACACCAGGGAGGAGAACTGTGTGAAGACGATACCTGATTACCCGCCTCCAAAGCGATTCTACAATCTCCGACCTCGGCGTTAGATCCATTGTAAAAATATATATAGTTCTTAGTTTTAAGTTTTTCTACCGGTATAGATGTAAGTATTTTTTGTTTTAGGCTCAGGTAACGAAAGACCTTGTGGATTGACGTCCGCTAAACTATATTCATGATTATAATTATTATTTATAACCATGAATAATATTTAGCAAACATCATTGATTCTTTGATACTTCGTCGCCTGGGCGTTTTAACCTCACCTATCATTCGACTTAGAATAAACTAAGCCGCGGCACTCAGTCGAAATTTCAAGTCCCTCTGACAACCGACAGTGCAAGAGCGACTTCGGTAATTGTTACACACTCGTAAAATTTCTCTTGGCGAGAGCGCGCAAATCCCGCGAAATCCCCAACCTACAGCATCGCCAAAAAGACCCTAGCATGAAAACTTTTGCGCGGTGATCGCGGCCCAATACTGGGATACTCCCACTCACTTGCGCTGTGAGTTGCACGCCCCCGCCCAAGATAGCCAGTAAGTATAGTAGTCCAGGCGCCCTATGAAAAAAGGCTCATTTCACGCAGAAATTACTACCTGAAATTTGACTTCGGATTATTGTAGTGTTAGCATGTAGAACAAATGCTTATATGTTTGACAACAAGATTTCGGAAGCACTGTGTATGTATATAATTGTTAAAGATAGGAAAAGCAGGCTTTTTGTTTATTGCAACGAACCTATGTGTCTGTCAGAAAAAAGTTCAGTTAAAAAACGTAGGTGTCACAAATATCTACAAATTGACGTATTGAACGTTAAGATATATACGGACGAAATTATTTTCTGGGGACTTTTTTCAAATTGGGACTGTATGTCAAGTTTGGTTTCACAATTTTTTTCCACTTCGTTTATGAAGTAGAGCCCTGAAAGTTTGAAAGAACAGAAAGGTCCAATAGGTTAGACACTTTCACACGTATTCAGTTGATCGACATAAAGTTAGAGCGTCTACAATGGGCTTGTGTGTGTTCTTTGTATGGATATCTCTTTATATGAATTTATCCGTATAATTCCTTAAGATTCTTTCATTTGTTTACTTGGAACAAAACAAAAACAGTCCGAAATTGCCCTTTTTAAATATGCAATTATTTTTGCAATAATTAAGCAACAAGTTTCAAACTTTTAGAAAATATGCCCCTTGACATCCTTAAAAAGTGTGCAAAACTTTAGCCCAAAATGATCATTAGTTTTCGTGAAAACTAATTTGTTATTAAAAAATGGACTATTTTTTAACGGAATTTCTACAGATTTGGCACTTTAGTTAAAATCCTATCGGCCAAATGATATCCTATCGGCTGAAATAATTGCATATTTAAGAAAAGGCACTTTCGGATGGTTTTTATTTTTTTCCAAGTACCCAAATGAACGAATCTTAACGTACGACACGTCATTTTGGAGAAATTTGTGAGACCTACATTTTTTGACTGTACTTTTTTTCTGACAGACACATAGGTTCGTTGCAATAAACAAAAAACCTGCCTTTGCTATCTTTTACGATTTTTTACACACACAGTGCTTCCGAAATCTTGGTTTCATACATATAGGCTTTTTTTCTACATACTAACACTACAATAATCGCTAGTGCGCGTGGAGATACACAAGAAGGCGGTTCCAACGGTATCGGCAGGAGGATTCATCGACACGGAGAAATCGTTCTTCATCACGGAGAGTATCAATCCCGAGTACCCAAAGCTCTCCATCGCACAGGAAAATCCCGTCGTTGCTACGGAAAAAGTCGCTCCCGTACCGACGAAATTATCGCCAACATCGAGGAGAGTCTCTAAATTCCCTTGGAAGCCCACGGAAGCTAACCCACTGCTCGAATACGAGCTTCTTTCCCGCCAATTGTGCTACCACCCCTGTCTTCCGACAGGCAGGCCAGAGTCTCAACACAAGGGAGGCACGACCGTGCCATCCACACATCACCGCAAGCGGGTGACATCACCCGACAATGTCGCACTCACTCTGCGCGTCTCTTTCCTTGGACCACCCCTGAAAATCGCCCTGATCCTCGGAACGCAGATCCGTTTTACTTGGATCTCAACCCCGGCAGCCCGTCGTGGTTCCTCTCCCCCCAGGATTCGACCCCTACAACTTTAACAAGGTAGGGTAGTCCCGTGAGACGGTTACCAACGATCACATACGTCGATACGTGCGCTAGTGAGTACCCTGAACGCGCGATCGGACACGAGCTCTCCCCCGAACTCACCGCTCTACTGGGTATTATTGTAGACGAATATCACCCCCAGTTGCCTTGGAAGCCACCCTCATACCTGGAGTGCCCCCCTCCGCGTTCGATTATGAAATCGAGTTCATTCACAGACAAGACAAGACCGTCGGTACCTCCTTTAGTCTCACGGCTATCTACACTTACACGTCCTTCTGGCCAAACAACCGCCTCATTACGGACTATTCTTTTTCCCTTACCATCCGATTTCCCCCAGGATTCCGCAGACGCTATTACATTCTAACCAGCTACCGCACCTAACACCACGTGCAAAAGGGTGCGTGAGAATGCAATCCGCGTGACCCTCGCGTGACCCTCACCAACTAACAAAAAACTCGAAAACCCCATCGATCCTTCACAGGTCCACCAATCGTTTCTAACGTAGATTCATTTACTGTTTTTAACCTTCCCTCTCGAATTAAATAATGTAATACCACTTTATTTAATATTTAATATTTTAACCATTTTGATTCAGTCTCAACCCTCAGACTGACCTTAATTCCTGGATTTAAGCCAGTGATGTGCATAAGTCGAACGCGGTGAGTCATGAGTTGAATTTTACGAACCGGCTCAGCTGAGAATTGATCCAAAAAATTCGACTGATAACTTAAGTTTAGATTGAGTAGAATTTTTAGAAACCGACTCCAGTTAAGATTGAATAGTTTTATTTACACTTTTATATCAAAGCGCTTCACTGGGCGTGATGCAATTAAATTTACTAAAGTGTTTATTTTAAAGCTACTAAATTAACTGAAAGCATCTGTATACTATAATTAAATTGACTTATTAACGCTAAATCCAGAATTTTCAAAATCCCAAAATTTCAAATTCAGGAAATTATAGTAAATTCGCGTAATTTGCAATTAACAAAATTTCGAATTCATAAAAAAAATATTTAAATTTAAGATTTTTCATCTGTTATAATAATATTTTATTTTATATCGTGTATACTGCATACATTTAAATTAAAATGAGCACTTCAAAATTGTAAACGATACACGTATACCTGTAAAATAAAACATTGCTTTAAAGATCAAAATATTAAATATACATTTTTTTTAATTTTGAAACTTCGGTAATTTGGAATTTCGGGAATTTACTCATTTTCATAATTTAATAATTTCGAAAATTTGTAAGTTCGAGTTTTTATTTATGTCATTTTGGGAATTTAATCATTTCGGCATTTGGGCATTTCTAAATTTTCCTAGTAAAATTAAGATAATAGGGTCATCCACTCAATTTTTTTTATTTTTGAATATGAAACTGTTCTCTCTAAAATCACTAATAATATTGCTAACAGTGTACATTTGCAGAATATACAGTTACAGAATTTAGAAATATCAGATCTTTTAGATTTTAAAAAAGAAAATTGATGAAATTATGAATTTTGATAATCCGTTTTGATTAATTTTATTTCTTTACTAGTTTTGCCTTTTTTGTTTTTTCTGCTTTTTTGACGTTCGATATACTGGTACTGTTACTGAGTAAAGCAAAAAGTTAAATTAATCAAAATAGAGCAGAAAAATCATAATTTCATCAATTTTTAAATTTAAAATCTGAAAACACTGGACAGAAAATTTAAAAAAAATCACAGATGGCCTTTTTGAGAAAATTCACTTTTCACTTCTCTCGAAAAATGTACGCCGTTTTAGTATTTTTTTATTTAAAAATTTTTTTTTTAAGAATTAAAAAGAGTTTAGATTGCACTACGAGCTGTCACAAACAGAATTAAATTATGTCAGTTTGCTCCCAAGATACAACTTCTTAAAAACTGGTTCCATGAAATTCGACTCAACCTAGACTTGAGTTTAGAGCCCAGTTAAAGAAACTTTAACATTTTTTTTTTGTTTTTCAAATATGCTAAAACTTTTTTAAAACCGAAGCAAAAAAGAGTCTTGATAATTAAAAAAAAATCGTACTTGTGAATTTTATTTTTCGAAGAAATGAGGTTTTCAATATTAACAATAAACTGCATATTAAAGCATTCAGAATGGAACCATTTTAATATTAAAAATCTTGCAAAACATATCACAGAATAATACAACAAAACATTTTCAAGAAAAAAACTCATAAAAACGACTTTTTTTAAATATCAAGCCTTTGTCTTGCTTTCCTATGGTCAGGGAACAAAAAAACTAAACGTTGAAGTATGTTAAATCGGATTAGAATAAAGGTATAAATAGGGGGAAAGAAAAAAGTGGGTCTAGCGATTTTTTCTTTCAGGTCCTAAGGTAATCGTTATGAATACAAGAAACGAAAAAAAAATCAGGACTGCTAGCACCTTTGGGTTGATCTCAATCATGACTAACCATGCTGGGCGACAAAAAAGCAAAATAGGTAAACAAATATAAAAACTCACAGTAGTTAATGTTTTAGCATTCTGCAGATTCTGATTCGCAACATCATACTGAGTCTTCGTTTCATTCATTGAAAAATCTGCTTGTCCGAAAGATAGCCCTCCTAGTTTATTTTTCTTCTTTTCACTAATTAATAATTCAGAAGGTCTCAACGTTCTGCACAAGGACGAATCCTCACTCAAACTATACCGTGATTTTCCTCCAGAATGAACTGATACTTCTAATAGCGAATTCGAACCAAAAGGATTTAATTTTGATGCATCTTCCGAATTACTAGACTCGCCTTTATTTTCCCTTCTATTCTTATTTTTTTCTTCACATTCTTTTCGCTCTTGAACTTTTTCTTTTTCTTTGCGTCTTAAGCGTTTCCTAGCTTTCAAACACTTAACGACCTTGTTTCTACTTGGCGGAAAATAAAGAGGTGTAATAATTATTAATCGTCTTTCAGCAAGCCCTCTTTTAACGTCCATAGAGGTCAGTTTCGCACCAGAACTGTGAAATTCATTGACTTTCATCCTGCGCCATAATTTAATGCCAACAACGCCACCGATTTCAGATTTAAACTGAGGAAAATCTGACACTTTTTTCTTATTTATTATTTGATGAGCTGTATCTTTTTGAGCCCGAATATCATTACAATCACTGTAAAAATGCTTCTGATGTCTGCAAGTAGGAATCCCATATAAATGCATACTTTCTAAAATATGCTGTCGTGTTGGTGCACAAAATATTGTAGTTATCGCCACCAAAAGATTTGATTTAAAACTCGATATTGATTTTGTAGTAAATTTATGACTGGAATTTAATTGAATATTTGCGTACTCTGAAAAAGTAAGAGTTAGAAGATCTTCAGTATTATAAACTTCATTATTTATTTCTTGCGTAAGGTCCAAATCTGCAAACTTCATCTTATCTGATTCAGGAGGTTCTTTTCTTGCTAAATGTGTCTCTTCTTGAATAATCTCCTTTATTAATTTACTAGGCTCGGGCAAGACTTTGCTACTCTTCGAATCAGAATTTAGATCTTTCAGCAAAACCTCCAAATTTCCTTCGAAATCCGAAGAATCCGTTTCTTCATCATATATTTTATTGTTTTCTGAGTGCGGAGAAATATTACAGATTCCTTTTAATAAATTAGATTCGCACAAATTAGCTTCGAAACTTTTTTCGTCTGATAAAAAGTACAATTTATCTTGAGAATTCTTCTCAGGTGCAGGCTTATTAGTCAAGGGTATTTCATAAAATGTTTCTTTATTGGATTCGTCACCTTCCAAACTTTTTTCAACTGTTGAATTATGAGATAAAAGAAGTATTTCGTTTGTCTGTGCATCTTCAGAGAGTTCGTCCTCAGGACATTTTCTCACTTGAGATATTTGAGAGAAGAAAAGTTTCTCTTGGATTTCATCATCTTCAGAACGTTTAGCATTTCTTGACGTTTGAGAGAAGACGAGTTTTATATTTGTTGATGCATTTACGCTAAAATAATCTTCAGGACTTTTTCTGAATTGAGATTTCTGCGATAATAATTCATTCACATGGATTTCCTCATCATCAGAAATTTTTTTCGATCTTGATTTCTGAGATAAGATACATTTTCTATCTAGTGTTATGTTCCCCCGTAATATATCTTCAGAGTGTTTTCTAGATTGTGAGTTTGATGATAATAAGTTTTTTTTTTTTTTTTCAGAATCTTTAAAACTCTCTTCAGCCTTTGATTTCTGAGAGAAGACAAGTTTTCCATTTGGTGATACATCTTCGCAAACACCTTCAGAGCTTTTTACAAGGGTTGCTTTATTAGACAAATGGAGTTTTCTATTAGATTCTGTATTACAAACTTGATCTTCATAAGTACGTTTTTGAGTAAAAACAGGCATTTCCCTTGATGGTGCATCTCCACTAGATTCATCATCTTCTGAAATGATATCGAACTTTTTACTGAGTTCTTTTCCTTTTTTGGAGGGAGTAACTGTTATATTTAAAGATGCATAGTATCGTCTAGGACTGCTTAATGATTTTCTAGGGCTTCGCAATGCTCGGCTGGGACTTCTCAATGCATAACTAGGACTTTTCAAAGCTCGCCTGGGACTTCTCAATGCTTTATTAGGATTGTCTGTGGAACAACTAGCACTCTTCGAAGTATGAATCGGACTCATCAAATCACGATTTGAACTACTTAAAGTGCGTTTTGGGCTTTCCAGAATACTACTAGAACTTGTCAGTTTCCTTTCCTCGTCTTTAAGAAAAATTGACCTTCTTTCAATACCACAATCTCTGTAATTAACTATCATTTCTTTTATAGCGCTCCTAGCTACCCCCTTACTGCTTTTATAATCACATATCAGCTTTTCCACAACCACCACTGTGTGATCTGGCCCCGCATATTCCAAAAGATCATCAGCACTTTCACTGGTTTCAGATATCGTAGATTTACCTTCGAAAGCTGCAACCTCTCTTTCATCAGAAACTAGTGTACGATCTAAGTGTAGTTCTAAAGATCCGAACGTACTTGAATCGGATATTCTGAATTCCTCTTTCTCGGCATTATCCAATTGCGAAGAATTGTTAGACCCTTTTGATTGTGATTTGTGAATTTTTTCTCTATCTTTAACTTTATTTAGATCACCTACAACTTTCTCCAGAACGTCCTTATTTTCATTCATGACTTTTCTCCTTTTCATTGATGTACTCCTCTCTACACTCGAACTCATTTTTCTTGGCAGATCATCTGCGACATCAAACTGCGGAATTTTAGATGAATTTTGACTGCTTCTTTGACTACGTATGGTATTTTGATCATCCGAGTCCTCAATAGACAACGATTTTATGGCAAATGATGTCCCACCTTTTTCATGGTCACTTGCAGCACTTCCAGGTCTTCCAGAACAAATAGTTAATTCAGAATTCAAAGTTAACAAATCTATTTCAAAAGTTGTGAGATTTAAATCCGTAATTCCATCTTCATCTTCTTCATCGCTATTGTATTCGACAACAGCTGAACAATGGGACCCTAATATACTATCTTCTTCGACTAGTTCGTTAGTCTTATGCCCTTCAGCCAGCTTCTCTAAAATATCAACAAGTGGTATATCCTCTTCTTCAAAAGTACTCTGATTAAGTATTCTATTTTGATTTTGGGTAGAAGCTTCTACCCCTGATGATTTTATTGTTTTAAATTCAGACATTAAACTCTTTTCCTCTTCAACATTATCTGACCTCTCGTTTTCATGATGTAATGAAAGATTTTTTCCTAATAATGTAACTAAATCTGAGTCTGGTTTAGTTTGTTCTCGGTTATCGTGATGTTTTCGGTTTTCGTATCGTGGACCAATGTGTCTTTCGAGATATGAGGCATCAAGTAAATTAAATTCATCATCGAGTTCAATTGGATAAGAAGATGAATTTGAATTCATGGAAACCGAATTTTCTTCGCTTTGAGAAACAAACACCAATTTTCGCTGGAATCGTTGCATTTGCAGCAAATCGTTGTCTGTAGGTTGTAAATTCGACCTAGGTGGGCTACTTGGGGGTCCTAACTGCGAATCTTCTCCTTCAAATCCAGCTAAGATTCGTCTGGCTTTTTCCTCAGCCCAGATTGCAGCTAATCCAGGATTTACATCCAATCTTTGTTCAATGTCCTCTTTATTTTTAATATCCGACGCCCAAGCATCGACTTCAATCTCACAGGTACTCTGTCTTTTCACTGTGGGAGGCAAATAATCTCTAATTTTTAAATGTGGAGCAAGATTTTCGCCATTTGATCGACCGCCTGCTCTTCGACGATTCGTCTGCCTATACTTTACGTCGTTTAGATTGATAAGGCTCATTCCGTATATGTTGTAGTCGATCATAAACTGCAGTATAAATGGGATGTGCGCTTCGTGAGGCTGGAGAGTTTGATTGAGTACAGATCCATTCTAAAATATAAGTACATCCGTTAACGTCAGAAACAGATGTCAAATATTCATTGAGGTGGAGGGGGTACTATTTTTTGGCTTGAAATTTTTGGTTTGAAAATAGTTTAAAAAGAAATTTGAGCTTTTTTCTTATAAGGCCCCCAATTTTCAGAGTGGCAAATTAATTCGTCTTTGAGTAATCGAAAGATAAGTAACCAGATGCCACGACAGCATAGTGGGCTCGGAGACCCGATTTCGTAATCAAAAGTCAGAAGAATAGATTAGACATGGTAAAACTTCCCTCTTTTTTGGTTCACTTTTAATATTAATATTATACTAAATATTGATGACAAATGAGTCATTTTTAATAACCAGGGCCGTCAAAGCATGATCTTGGACCCCGATAAATGTTATTGATTTTAATTTTAAATTCATATGATATGAAAAGTTTACTAGTAGCAGTTATAATGTTTCTGGTAGCGTTATATCAATGAAAATTTCGCTTTTTCAATTTTGAGAGTCGTACTATAACATTACTGGATCATGTAAATGTATTTTTTTAAATTTATACTTAACACTTTTTTATTTTGTCGACGAAATAACAAAGCTTTCTGTGTGAGTCCCCTTGCCTCTCATACATAATCTCGCATTGGGTTAGAAAATGATGTTTGGGGTGTATTCTATGTGATTCCCCTTGCCTCTCACATTTAATTTCGCATTCGATTAGAAAATTATTTTTTTGGGGTGCTTTATGTGAGTGTCCCCTTGCCTCTCACATATAATATCGCATTCGCGTTTATTCTTTTCGCCTTGTTCTGGCTGACTTCTTGAAGTTGCAATAAGTTGTCGTCTTTTCGCAAATCTTTATCTTTCTGTTAGATTTTTGGCGATAGTTTCAACATTTGCTTTCTTTGCAGGCCTCTTTCGTTGTTTCTTTATTTTGCTATTCGAGAAGATGTCGCGTATGAGATGCAAGGGGACTTACGCATAAAGCACCTCAACACAAAAAATGTTCTAACCGAATCCGAGATTACATCTGAGAGGCAAGGGAAATGACGCAAAAAGCTCCCAAAACATCATTTTCTAACCGAATGCGAGATTATATGTGAGAGGTAAGGGGACTCAGGCAGAAAGCACCCAAAAAAAATCATGTTCTAACCTAATTTATTCATTAAGATTTTCTTTGCTGTTTCGATGACAAAATAAAAAAAAGGTTAAGTTTAAATTTAAAAAAAAATACATTTACATGGTCCAGTAATGTTACAGTACGACCCTGAAAATTAAAAAAGCGAAATTTGTATTGATTTAACGCTACCAGAAACATTATAACTGATTCTAGTAAACTTTCCACATCATATGAATTAAAAAGTAAAATTAATAACATTTATCGGGGCCCAAGATCATGGTTTTACAGCCCTGGTTATTAAAAATTACTCATTTGTCATCAATATATAGTATAATATTAATATTAAAAGTGAACCAAAAAAAAGGAAGTTTTACCATGTCTAATCTATTCTTCTGACTTTTGATTACGAAATCGGGTCTCCCAGCCCACTATGCTATCGTGGCATCTGGTTACTTATCTTTCGATTACTCGAAGACGAATTAATTTGCCACTCTCAAAATTGGGGGCCCTATAAGAAAAAATCTCAGCTTTCTTTTTAAACTATTTTCAAACCAAAAGAAGTGTCGAAATTTGAAAAAAGATAAAATATATTTTTGATTTTTGAAAATTATTGTGAAATTTCATTTTTTTTTTAAACAGTTATAACCACCTGAAAACTGGTAAAAAACTCTATCAAAAACATACAGGGTGAAATTTTGTTTTACGCATCAGGAAAAGAGTTACAAATGTTTGAAAATAAGTCTTTGCATCAAAAGCCAAAAAATAGTACCCCATTTACTTTAATAAATATTTGTCGAAATTAATTGATTTTTTGTGTGAGAAGTACTATCCAATAGAACCACAATTGGCCCAATTTTTGGACCGATCAGACAACTTTTTATCCTGGGGTGCGTACATTTGAGAAGTTATGTCCCATATTACAGCTTTGTGTGACTGAGAAATTATATAATTCTGGAATTATGAACTTAAATGGATATTGAGTCAATTGAATGCAATGCATAGTAATCCGTGGGGGCAAAAGTGACAAAGTGGTAGTCATGAATTAATTGGGGTTAAAAATTCTGAATGATTGCAGAATTTCCGCTTTTTGAGCTTTCTGTTCAATCCTCCGAATGGAGCATAATGCACTGTTGTAGAGCAGGTTTCATATTAGATGATAAAGAATTGAGCATTAAGGAAATATTTCTTTAATAAAAAATGTAAACTAAGCAAAAACCATGAAAAAGTCTAAATAAATCAAAAAATTCAAATCCACCCAGAGGTTTGTCTTTTTTTCCATATATTTGGCAAACGTCTAATGGTGGGGTATCAATAAGACCCGTATTTGGACCCTGACTGTTTCTCAAACTAAAACGTACGCAATAGCAGATTTTCGTTTCGTCTCTTACGAAATTAAACGAAACGTAAGTCATTTCGTGTTTCGTTTCGGTAATGCTGCCTGATTTATTTTAAAATGGGCTTTAATTAGATTAGTAACATAATGATTAAAGTCCACGAACCTGCAACAAATCTGCTGCCCTTTTAATCATAGCTGGATTATAAAAGTAGATTTTCAAGAAGTGATGTTGTTTTTCGTGAAAGCCGTAGAAAGGTCTGTAAAGTAAAGAGTACTTCATTTTAGTCGTAGTCATGTTAATTTGTTTACATTTGTTTATTATGGTAAATTTACCGGTCCTACTCACACACCCTTAACTTGTTGAATTTTATATACATGTTGAGTAGCTGCACTAGCAGAGCCGAGTGAAGTATTAATAGCAGAATCCAACCCTTCCGCTAAACGATATGCAAAATCTTCTGCGGTGTCACCACCCATGTATGGTACGTACATATATGGAAATACTCCATGAATGTGTAAACAGACTTTTTCGCCTATAAAGAAAACGGATTTTCACACAAATAAACAGAATAAGGCTAAAAATTTTTTAATTTATCATCATAATTTAAAAAGTTAAAACTAAAGTCTAAAGATTTAATTCACCTGAAAGAGTGGAACCAAATACTCTAATGGTTGGAACCTTTTTAATCTTCGAATTTCGAAATTCTGAGAATGCTAGATCATATGGTATAAGTGGAGAAGCTTGATAACTATCTGCACTTACCAAGCGCACAGTAAACATGGACTTTTCACCTGAAATTGAAAAGAAAGCTAAAATAAAAAACTTTTAAATCAAGACTTGCAGTAGTGAATGCCAAGTAAAAAAAGTACTACTGCAAATCTATTTTCTTGACAGACTATAAATATTTAACATTGAAGCCACAGTAGAGATAACATTGCATTAACAAAAATCTGTTTTGCTGCAATCTTTGTAAAAACTGTTAGCATTAGGTTGATATACATTTTTTATACAACATACTTTGTGCTATGACTATATATATAATTGAAAACTAAAGGCTAACAACCACCGCAGGGTCCCACTGGGAGCAACTGTCATCTAAAAAACAAAAAATGACATCGGCTCCCAGTAGGACCGCAGTAAATCCCATTCACGGCCACGTCTCCCAACCGTGAGATGGGTGGTCATAGGACACGACGAAATCTCAACGACAGGGTGGGCGAAATTCTGGTGTGTTTTAAGGACACGAAGCGACCCAACGATGACAGCTTTCTGCATCCATCTCGCAAGTGCCGTGGCATATTTTTTGCACGCGGGAATGGCTTTAAGGTTACGAACCAGTGATAGTTTCGCACCTCCGAGAGCACCTATCACAAGGACAATTATATATGATTCAAACTCAACTGATTTCTTGCAAAAAAGTTTGCTGATGCTTATCGAGTATATGTTTTTTTCTAAACCGTGAGAAATCACGAATATTAACCGGGAGAAAGCCGGGAGACAAAAATTGAAAAAATAGTGGCCACCCTGTTAATGGCCTTACAATTGTGCAATTTTAAATTAGAATTATAGCAATCTTGTGTTGTATTAGTACTATTTGATATTAATTGTCAGTGTATGTTTCTTGCGCGCTTTAATAAATGAAATTTTTTCTTTTTTTTCCAGAATGTACGGATCTGCAGGAATGGGAGTCGCAGCAGCGGCAGAAGCTTACGTGGCAGATTACATGCGCACAATGCAGCACCAGCTGCCTCCGTTGCCTCCTTATGCTTCAGCCCATCCTTACGACGCTCTTCCTCCACCGCCTCCACCTCCTCGATATTATGATGGACTCCCTTTGCCCCCAGATTACACAACTGCTGCATCCGCTTTAGAAAAGCGCAGCTACGAACGCAGCGTTGACGAATTCCTATGGAGAACCACAGGTCATCGTAGTCGTCACGGTGACCATCGTTCATCTCGTGATCATCATCACCATCATCACCATAATCGATACAGAGATCGAAGATAGAGCTCTGCAAATTTTTGTACTCCATTACTATTTACCGTGTCCACCGTGCGCAATCTGTGAGAACTTTTAGCGATTTTCAGGATCGACTTTTATACGTGATAGCCCCGAGAATCAGTATAATCTCTTAACTGTTAATAGAATTCTGATTTGTATTGATAGATATCCGATCTCGTGACTTTGCGGCATTAGAGATCCGTGAAGTGACCCTACGTTTTAAGGATTCAATTCAAGTACTTTTAGATAGGAACCTTAAGAGAATCCGAGTTTACCACTTTTGTCTGAGGTATACAGTTTTTATTATCTGAAGCACGTATTTAGATGTGCGAAAAGCAATGAAATGTGATGACGTGTTGAGGAAAAAGGATCATTCGAAAAATTTGCAGATGAACTGGTTTGAGCTGCGAAGATAAAAATCTTCGCAGCTGCTTTGACGACGAATTTAATAATTTTTTTACTGTGCAATCACACGAGTTTGTGTTTTTGGATTATTATGTACTACAGGAAGTCGATTTTTGTTTCTTGAGAATGTGTTTATCCCTTTGAGATCTTTTATCTCCACACGAAATTAGCCATTGTTGTACCTATCAATAAATTATTTAAAAACAAGAATCTGTTTTATATATTTTAAAGTAAGCTATTAGTTACTTATTGGGATACATTGATTGTGAGGGCCTGACGGTCCAAATGTAGTGGTCACACCGCACTACGAATCCTCACTCTGCTGTAGGAGTGAGGAGTTGTAGTGGTGGAAATGCCACATCTGGCCCGAAGGATACTTCTCCTCCCTGATGAGGCCTGTTAAAAGATAAATTTTATCTCCTGGAGCTTCTCCGCCTACGTTTTAAATCAAACGGATGCTGCAATCTTCATTCTGAAACTATCTTCGGTGAACATCGCAATGCTTTCTGGAACGTATTTTAAACACTATTCTCTTTTTTTATTTTTGGGAATTACAACTGTTTTAATTTATATCTCAACGGAAAATAATTTCGTGGATGATTTGAAGGAAACAACCCAAAGTGAAAGACAGATCCAGCCTCAAACAACGAAAGTAGTGAAATTTAGAAATTTCGGAAGAATAAATAGGAAATTGGAGAAACTTAAAAACCGGAAGATCAATCCACAGGTATACAAATTTATTTCATGTATTTGAAATGAAAAATAAAAGATTTTTGAGTAAAGTTCTGAAGTACAAAGTAATTTTAGGAAAAGAGCGTTTTGAATCGAATTCATGAAATTTGTGCTAGAAACAATTTTACTAGTTTATTGGAGAGGACTAATTTTTTATACGATTCCCAACATAATGCTGTTTATTGTTGGATACGAAAAGTGGCTTCAACAAGTTTTACGAAGATATTTTCTGATATGAAAAATCGTCACGTTACTGACCAATTTTACAGGTAAATTGTAAATTTATCTTTAATTAATAATAATTAATATTAAATTTATAAAGAGGCTAAATCTCTATCACTGTTTTGTAGAGAAGTGGAATTTTTAGCTCCAGAAAGTCTTGATTTATTGAAGTCCTTAAATATTGATCGGAGCACTTTTAAACTTTTGGTTGTAAGACATCCGTTCGAAAGGCTCGTTTCTTCATACAGGTAATTAAACTTAAAGTTGTTTGACATTCAAAAGTTATTACAATTGCAATAATTTTTTATAAAATAAATAGGAAATACAAATTTGTATTCGTTTTCAAAACTACGACTTTACAATGAAAATGAAATAGAATTAAAAATGAATGAAATATTTTGCAGAGACCGAATAGAAGATAATTCTAAATACACCGATCAGTCCTGGATATACGTTCCGAAAATATTTTATATAACAAGACGAGAATTATTTCGCTCAAATTCAACGACAGGCAGCTCTTTGAAGAGAATGTTTTACTCTGACAGAAGGTTTTTATTATTTTATTCCTTCAATTAAATAGAAAATTTGCAATTAATTTTTTAATATTTTTATTTAAAACATTAGAATCTAAAAATTTAATCAGAACACTACATTTGAACGAGGCATTGAAAAGGGCTGAAATCATCCATGTGTT
Organism: Andricus grossulariae; assembly: GCA_011634705.1. NCBI lineage: Eukaryota > Metazoa > Arthropoda > Insecta > Hymenoptera > Cynipidae > Andricus > Andricus grossulariae. The sequence goes on from JAABKJ010007545.1 coordinate 118,962,062, forward strand.
ATGAAAAAAGTATATTTTGTGGCTTCCACCTATAATATTTCATGCAATATTCCTTTAATTACGAGCTTTACGATTTTATCAGTAGATTTTACGAATGTATTTTTGAAATTGAGATAAGTTTTTTCCATATTTGACATTACAAATGTCAATAAAATGTTGACATACTAAAATTATATAAAAAAATAGATTACGGCACCCGATATTTTCAAAAACACTGATTCACCAATCGCTGACAAGGATTGCCCGTATAACTGACGTCGCACCAATCACAAAACCCCTGCAAGTTTTTTCCGTTATTAAAAATGTAATGAAAAATTTATTAAACATACCCAAAATTTATTAATTTCATGTCCTCTACAAGGTGAAATAATGATGTTTCCTATAATAATGACATATGCAAATTCTCTATTTATATTCAATTTACTCTAATTTTCTTTAAATCCTAACACAATTTAAATTTTAGATTGAAACTGATTCCAACGTTCGAAGAATTTGTAACGTATCTGATCCAAACATCTCCTTCAAAATACGATCCACACTGGAATCAATATTACAACCATTGTTCTGTGTGCGAAATAAATTACGACTTTGTTTTGAAATTGGAAAATTACACACCCGAACAAATCGATTATATTTTTTGGAAACTAAATTTGAAGAGAGGGAAGGAATACTTGCCTAATTTACAAAAATCACGCGGAGGTCCTACGAACTTTAACCGCACCTGTGAATATTTCAAAAAATTATCTTCGGAAACTGTGTTTCAATTGTACGAGAAATACAAGATAGATTTCGAGATGTTTGACTACAAAATAGGAAACTACTTGGAATGTTGATGAACTAAGGCCTTGCTTTAAAAATGACACTATTTATTTAGTTTATATAATCATAGATAGGAAATGGTACTTCAGGATGTACTTCAACGCACAAGAAAACAATGTGGTAAACTTTACTGTATCAGTATTAGTCATTCAAATAATAAGTATTTCTCGCTATGCATAGTAATTTTAAAATATTTTATGTGAAAAAAACATTGAGATACACACAGAAAAAAATAGACATAAATACAAGAGCCTCTTGACACTAACGGAAAATCACATTCGATAACTCTACATGCTGTTTCACTTAACAAATTATTTGAATGACACGCCAGGAAGTAATTTCGCAGCTTTTCCATGAAAATAAAAAAATTTGAAATCAATTCCTCCTTTTCAATAACCACAATTCTGCGACAGCGTACATATATACATACACTCGCGTATCTCTGCTCTTTGAATATGTTCAATGACTTGGTACAACAGAAGCATAATTTTGAGATCACGTTACTGTGTATCATAATAAAATAATTATTTTTCAGTAATCAGCCAATGAAACGCGGTTAATTAGAATTTTTAGCTTTTTTAGGCGAGATTAAATTGTTGGCAGTGTCGTAGACGATTGAGCATTCGTCATCGGTTGACGGTTTGTGTTTCCTAGGAATTACTTTTTGGATTGTGGCAACATGCTGTGGTTCGTCGTCGGAATCTCCACTATCGACTATGCAAATTTCTTTCGCACCGTGGCCGTTATTAACATCGATTTTGCGCTTTTTAATCGTGACATCGTTCTCTTCAATATCGGTCTTGCGCTTCTTGGCCACGTCGGCCTCGGGAATTGGCTCCGTTTCTACGATCATCACCGCATCATCGTCATCGATCTCCGCCTGAAAATATGAAACGGAAGGAATGACATACAATATGTTGTGCAAAAGATTGAGATGCTAGAATCGTTTCTAAAAAATCAGGCCTCGGACTTACTTTAGAGATAACGAAAAATAGTAACATAAATTTTGAAAAAAGTAGCAAAATTGGAATTGGCGGTGACCTTTCGCCACCTGGTACCGTAAAATTAAAACTAGAAAGTGTAGGTAGAATTTCAAAGATGCAACTTAATTTTTGCATAAAAGTAAGTCTTTATCCAAAACAAAATGTTTCAGGTAGAATGTCCATCTTATACAATGAAAAAACATTTCTGTCAAAAATGTTTTGCTAAAAAAAATTATTATGCTACTTCTACAAAAAGTCGAAAATGTACAATCCGAGGCTTCAGATAGAAATAAGAAATAGATGAATTGAAAATATTTTAAATTAATTTTTGTACATATGTGACCGTCCGCGAAGATAGGGACCTAATGCGGAAAAAATAGATTTTTAGTTTTTCACACCAATCGATAGCTTTTTATTTACTCTTTCATGATAAAAAATATTATTCCTATGTCTGAAAAATTCGAATTCATATTAATCTGGAAAGCGAAGCCCTCTTATGGAGTTCCTGTGTTGGAACGCCTCTTCAATTTCTCCTCCTGTAAAATGAAGCTACCGCGCATTAGGTCCCTTTCTTCGCGGACGGTCACATATTATCTTTTGGGATTACGTTCCGGTATAAATTTCGGTATTTTAAGTGGTTGAAATGTTATTTTATGAAAACATAAAAAAATTGGAAATATTTTTAAAGGGAAAGTGAAGAAATAGTGGCATTAGCGGGCAATTACGAGAAAATAGTGTCAATAGTGGCGTGAGTCTTAGCCCTCTAAATATAAAAATTCTTACCTGGCCATTTGAAGTGGATGGTTTCTCCTCCTTTTCTTCCTTCGGTTTAAGGCTCTCATCATCCGCGACAATGAGAAACTCAGGACTCTCACTCTTAATAGGTGGTTTCTCCCTGTGCATGACCGTCACCGTCAGGGAATAATTCTGATGGAAGTCATCCACTTTGAGAATAGTACCATCCTTGATACCAATATCCTCCAAAATCTTATCATTATTCTGCTCGGTCTCTCCTTCCTCGCTGCTGATAACAACCACTCCTTTTCCGTCGATCATAACGTCTGGAGCTATCATATTCATCCTTCCCTTGAGAACAGACTCCTCCAACTCCTTCACAGTCATCTTCGTTGTATCCGCTGCGAGGGTTGCCTGTGGGGTCGGTGCGCAAACGTAACACTTTGGATTTGGTGGATTCACGAACTTTTCAGGTACCAGCAGCTGATTACGATGGTTCATTTTCAATCGCAAGTAAACGGACCAGCAGGTTTTCAAGTTGTCTTCAAGAATACGGAATGCATGAAGTATTACCACCCCGGCGACTATCGCATTTGTCGTGGCTATTGCTGGGATTATGTTTCCTGCCATTGCTGTGAAAAACCAATGAGATATTTTGATCGGATTTGGATAGGTCGAGTTATTTAAAACATAATTTATAAAATTGCTGCAACCTACACTTGATATCGAATCGAGTTTTCTGAGGGATTCCGAAAATATACGCTCGAATATTCGCGCAAGAAGCTACAAAGTCCATGGCACTTTGATCATCCTTGTCCCAAACGAGATGGTCAGTAGGGGATTTTTCTAGGCGAGTTGCCAAATCTTTGCTAAGGTTCTTAATAGCGTCTGCGAAAATCATGCCACACTTGGCAATACTCCACCGTTGCTGGTCCTTCAATCCTGGATCACCCACGTCCTTGCTAGATCCAGGAACTGATTTTTTTTTGTGAATTTTGCTTTTAGATTTTGAACAATATTTTAGACTTGAATTTGATATATTTGAGATACATACCACCGTCAGGAAGGTTAGACCATTCGAGTGGCGCAGGTGGTCTTCGCTTTTTCCACAAGTTGTCCATACTTAGCAGATACTTGATATCGTCGTGAAACAGTTTTGTGAATAATTTCTCTGGATCGTAACTACAAGCCTGAGCCCAGGTACGTGTCGAACTTCGCTCGACGTTCCCCTTCTCGTTTGATTCTGTCTCCAGCGCACCTTCTCCAGCCGTTCCTAAATTTTTTTAAATTTTCATCAAGACAAATTTGTAATAAAAAATAAAAACAGAAGAATTAAAAAAAAATGTTTATTCACCAGCAGCTTCGGGGTCAGCTGTGTCAGGGGAAACATCCTGATCCGGATCTTCTTCTCCGAACAATTGGCTAAATATGAAAATGAACTTATATCAAGATAATCTATTGTCATAAGAAGATTACAAATATGGTTAAAAGACGAAGTAAAAAAAAAGCCTTACGTAGATGAAAACATTAACAAAAATATTTTGTGAAAAATAATAGTATTGCGTTTATAATTTAGTACTTTTAAAACTTACTTGAAGAGATGTTTTGCCCAAACGATGCAGTGAATCGGTTCACTGGGTGTGTTGCGAATCGTACATCCAGGGAAAGTTTTTTGTGCAGCTTTCGGAGTGCATTCGTAGCACTGACTCAGTCCTTTTTTTATAAGTTCTACCTGCCCTTCGTATCCAGCAGTTCCAGATTCAATTAGCGGAATGTCCGCGGCCAAACACATTCGGTTTACATGGTTTCTGGCTGCTCTGTTGTCCAAAGCGTTCATTACCAGGGAAAACTTTTTGAAAAACGATAATCCATACTCGGCCCTGTTAAACATACTTTGAATCAATGCCGGCGATCAATAGTATAAAATATAAAAAATATAATGACAGGGTGTCTAGCGAAATTATGTTTTCAAATGCCCGATTTTCCCTGATCGAAATTAACATTTTTCTCTGTATTTTCTTGTGATATATGTGGTTTATTTACGCACCTCATTATTAGTTTAAAAAAGTACTAGAAGACCGTAGAAAATTTTACAAATCAATATGTTTTTATCAGGATCGATATGATTTTACCAAGAGAACCGATTTAGGATAAGTTTTAAAGAAAATACCTTGAAATGAAAAGTCAAAACATCATGTGTATCAGAAAAATAAGACATTAAATTTTAAAACAAGGCAGGGCGACTGCTTGGAGGCATGTAAGATATGCAAATTGAGCTGATTTTTCCTTGAATTCTTCTAAGGTCTAAACTTAGAAGAATTAAGTTTTAAACTTCTAAAAATTTCTTATACTTGAACAATGGATTTACAACCGATTTTACAATATAAAATTATAGAAAAAATCAACACAGTTTTGGCAAAACACTGATTATATTCAATGGAACATAAGCCCAAGAACTTTTTATTATTTATTTTTTCGCAATATTTCTGAAAGAGTGGTAAAAAATATTTCAATCTAGTATCATATATATTAGACGCAGAAATGTTATATCCTTTACCCTACTTTAGGCAAAAAAAATTTAATTGGGTTTATTATAAAAATTAGATGACTGATTCTTGAACTTGTGAAAAAAAGGTTTAATATGAAATATTCGCTTTCCAAATGAATGATTACTCAAAACGAAACATAAAAAAAGCAGAAAAAAATTTAAAAAATTAATTGTAGAAACTTCCACCATATATGCGTTAATGAAAAATAGTATAACAATTACTCAAATAAATAAAAAGTAACATTTGAAAAAACAAAATTCTTATAAAAATTTGTTAGAACAAATAAATACTTTGATGTTCACAAAAACAATTTGTTGGAAAATACATTTTTTGGACCTTTTTTAATTGTTTACCCTTAAACTACAAATTTTAGAACAAGGTATGGACCGGTAATTTTTCAGACTCGCGAAAACCGGGAAATGACAGTAAATTTATTTTTTGACCGGGAATTTGACATATTTTCAGAAACAAATTTGTTTAATCATTTGAAATATCGTAAATTTCATTTCACATAATATAAATTCAATTTTAAATAATTCCCATTTCAACTTTTTTTTAATGTTAAGTTCAAATATCGTTTCAGTCTAAAATATTTCATTTTCAACCCATTGCAAATTGCAAATTTTTAATTACAAAAAGGACATTTCTTCAATATTTAGCAATATTTCAATTTTTATTTAAAATGAGCAATTATACATCAAATATTCAAAACAAAATACTTTAAAAATGAATTGTTTCAAAATGAAAACCTTGAATCGTTAATATTTCAGAGTACTAAATTTAAACTTTGAAGGTTAGAATTTTATTTGTTTCATTTTGTTAAATTTTTAATTGGTTCGAACAATCCCTGCGTACAATTAATCTCAAAAGTTGCCAATTTTTAAAATGATTTATAAAATCGACAACAATAGCTCTATTAATAATTTCTGCAAATCTTGACGGAGACTTGTAAGCGTACTTCAGAAATAATTCATGTTAAAATTGTTTATTTAACAGTAGTTATTTAGAATTTTAGTTTTTGCTTTCTGTTTAGGGAAAAGTCACCATTCTTATTTAATCCTAATGATCAAGGCCTCATTTCATTCTTTGAAGGATTATCATACGAATGTATTTGGGTGGTGTTTATTAAAATTAAAATTATCATTGTTTATATTAATAATTGAATGATTTATACATTAAGGTTTTTAGTCAAACCCAGCCAAATAGAATTGTAGGGAATCCTTCAATGAATAAAATGAGACCGTGATCATTAGCATTCAATAAGAATGGTGACTTTTCCCTAAACAGAAAGCAAAAATTGAGACTCTAAATAACTACTGTTAAACAAACAGTTTTCACCTGCATTTTTTTCTTTCTACAGTAAGCTTAGAAGCCTCCGTAAAGATTTGTAGAAATTAATAATAGATCTATTGTTATCGATTTTATTAATCGTTTGAGCAATTCCACGTCAAATCATATAAAGAATTTAATCTATTGTTAGTAATTTTGATGAAAATTCTGGTATCCATTCTCTTAGACGTAGAAAGAAAAACCATAAAATTATGTTTGAAAATTTTTTAAAAACTTAGGAGATATTAAAAATTGAAAGGTTTGGTATTTTTTTTAACTTTCATAACTTTGGTGATTTTAATTCTATTAAGATGTATTTTTCTAAATTATTCATAATAATACGCAGTTTTGAAAAAATATTTTTTGAACCAAAAATTTCAAAACCTTTTTGGATTTTTCAGAAACAAACTTTTTGAAAAAATCCATATTTGATTTTCTTTATATATAGCTTACAATGTCCTCTAAAGTCACTGTAAATATAAAAATGGGATCTCTCTTAGTTTTCGAGAAATAATTAGGAACATGGTTTTTCACATCGTGTACATCGTTTCAACGTACGCTTTTAATTATTTCTCGAAAACCAAGGGAGATCCCATTTTTATATTTGAAGGTATTTTAGAGCATATTATAAGCTACGTATTAAAAAAATGTAAAGAAAATAAAAAATTCAGTAAAAAATTTGTTTTTGAAAAATCCAAAAAAGTTGTTTAGAAATTTTACTCAACCAATATTGTTTTTAAACTACGTATTATTATAAATAATGTCCAAAAATACATCTTAATATCATTGAAATCACCAAAGTTATAAAAGTTTTTTAAAAAAGGACAAAAATTTTCGATTCTGAGTATTTTTCAAGTTTTTTGAATTTTTAAAAAATCATTTTAGTTTTTTTTTAAGACCTATGAGAACGAATACTAGAATTTTCATCAAAATTACTAAAGATATATGAAATTCTTCAGATGATTTGACATGGAATTACTCATTTTAAAGTTTGGCAACTTTTGAGATTGATTGTACGTAGTGTACATCCTTAAAAATATCAGTTAGAAATTTATAAAGGCTTGAAAATCAAACATTTTATAACTGGAAATATAAAAAAACGGACAGTGTAAACTATGAAGCGTTTAGAAAATTACGAATTTTAACTCTAAGGCTTTCATAGAGAAGGTATTATAATTTTTTGACACATACTATCCAAGTGATTCATATTTTATCTTTGAGATACGTTTTAGGTAACAGTAGATAAGTCCAAATAAAAAGATATAATGAAATCTGTGTAGATAAAACTGAAACTTAGACCAATTTAAAACTATTGTTAATGAGTGATTATTTCTTTAATGTTTAAAACCTCGCAAATAAATTGATTATATTTATTCTTCTTTCTATATATATATATATTTTTTTTTTTTCCCCCCGGAGCGAAATCTTTGAAATTTGAGTGCTATAGGAAGAAATAAATAATACTTATACTTACGATGTAATGCTATCGTGGTAATGAACTATTTTGGCATCGGGATTAAATGTCAAAGCAGTTTCACGTGCAACAGCCGCTTTGGACTTCCCAACGTGTTGTTTTTGAAAAAGAAATTGCCTGTTCAGGTTACTAACGTCGATTGTGTCTAAATCAATCTGAAACAGAATGAACTTTCATTAGAGACAATGATCTTATTTAGCCCCACTTTACCTAAATAATCCAGAAAATTATACGTCTTGTAATTAAGGTATTCCGTAATTATTTTATTCCCGGCATTTTAGGGCATTTTGGCGAAACAGCGACGCAATTTCGGAGCAAAAAGGGAGGTTATGTTAACGGTAGCGTCGCGCAAGAATTGAAATCTCGTACACTTTACTTACAATTTCTATATCCGAGAATCCAGACAACACCAGATTTTTGAGAATTTCACAGCCGATCCCACCGGCACCCACAACGAGGACTTTGCTTTTAAGTATCGCATTTTGCAAATTCTCGCCAAAAACACCGTCGATAGTCGCGGCCATTTTTGTAAAGATGAAAACGTCTTGAACGCTGAACGGAATCAACGGAGGAATGACCAAACGCCGAAAGCGGAAGCGAAGGTAACGCCATGATACTTCAGAGTAATTAAATTGCGCGAAAGTCAAATAGTTTTCGACTCTAAAAGATCTGACAGTATTTTCTTTATTTCTGAAATTAGCCTGAATTAAAATTTTATTTCATTGACATAATCCTTCAATTCGGGGTTTTACTACTTTGAAAGTTAGGCATATATTTCAAATATTTCAGATAATCGTAAATAACTGACAAAAATGTAAGATTTATTAATCCAAAATTTTTTATTACACTTTCAGTTAAAATAATTAATTTTCAACCAAAAAAAAGGGAATTTTGAACCAAATAGTTCAATTTTCAACCAAACTGATGAATCTTTGATAAAAAAATGAATTCTCAACAAAAATCAATAATAAAAAAAAAAATCTCATCCAAAATGTTGAGTTTTTTAGTCATAAAGATGAATATTTGAAAAAAAGTTCAATTTACAACCCAAAACTATGCATTTTCACTATAATAATTGAATCTCTGAAAGAAAAAGACAAGTTTTCAACAAAATAAGTGAATTTTTAACTGAAAGAGATCAATTTTCTAGCAAAAATGAAATAGCTACATTTTTAGTAAAGAAAAATATTTTCAACAAAAAAAAACGATTTTTTAACAAGATGTGTTACATTTTTAACCAAAGAAATGAGCTCATAACTTAAATAATGGATCTTCAATGAAAAAAAAACTTTTATAGTTGTTGAATTTTTGACCAAAAAAAGACAATTTTTCATAAAATGAATTTTCAACGAAATAGTTACATTTTCAACCGAACAGATGAATTTTCAACCAACAAGATTGAAAAAAAAATTTCGATGAAAAATGGATTAGTTAAATGTTTAGTTGAAAAAATTAATTTTTAATAATAAAAAAACTTTTTCAACCAAATAAATGAAATTGCAACTAGAAAGATTAATTCTGTACCAAAAAAGAATAACTTTTGATAAAATACATCAATTTTAAAACAAATATTTTAATTTTTAACAGAATTTTCAACCTAATAGTTGAATTTTTAACCAAAAAGGTTAATTTTCTGACAAAAAAAAACAATTTTTCAACAACATACATGAATTTTCAACTAAAACAGATCAATTTTCAACAAAAAATAAAATAGTTTAATTTTCAATTGGAAAAATCAGTTTTTAAGCAATTAATATAAATTTTCAACGAAATAGCTAATTTTTTAACCAAACAAATAAATTTTCTACCTAAAAGATTAAATGTCTATCAAAAAGAAAAACAAATCGACGAAGAATTGAATACTTAAATTTTTAGTTAAAAAATTAATTTTCAATAAAAAAAACTAATTTTCAAGCAAAGAAATGAAATTTCATCGAAAAAGATTAATTTTTTACGAAAAAAGGATAATTTTTTGCAAAATACATAAATTTTCAACCAAATATTTTTATTTTTAATGGAATTTTCTACCTTATAGTTAAATTTTCAACCAAAAATGTGAATTAGTCGCCAAGAAGATTACTTTTCTACCAAAAAGACAAAGTTTCACCAAAATACAGAAATTTTCAACCAAATAGTTGAATTTTCAACTGAAGAAGATAAATGTTTAATCAAACATGGAATAGTTAAATTTTAAGTTTATAAAAATAAATAAAAAAAATTCTAACAATATAGTTTAATTTTGAACAAAAAAAAAGATATTACAACTAATATGGTGAATTGTCAACCAAAAAAATTAATTTTTAACAAATTTATTCTACTTTCAACTAAGTAGTTGAATCTTGGACCAAAAAATGTTTTTCGGTCGCTATATTCACAATTAGCGAAAATGTTGAAAATTTAATCAAATATGTAAATTCCAGATTTTTCCGTTTTTCTTTGTATGAGGTATTCATCTTGAAAAATATGGAAAACCTCAAAAGCGCAAAGTTGTGAAGTGAAATTTGTCATATTACAGGATCAATATGTAAAGAGAAGCTCAAATTTTTAATAGAACTAGCAAAAAGTAACAATTTGTGCTAAATTTTGGTTTTTAAAACTATTATTTAAATGTAAATAATGTCATGAAAATATAGAAAAATGTTTATTTTTCATTTGTTGTAAAAATACCATTTTGACTGTTATTTAACAATAAGTTACTTGTGCTCATGTCAAATATAAATTGAAATACTGTTGTATGTGTATGTCTTAATTAAATACAATGTTACATTATAAATCTTTAATTTTTCTCAATTTCATCATGCACGTAAATTTTACATTTTGCTTACTCTTAAAACTTTGAAAATTAAATTTTGATATAGAAAAAAAAATTTAATACATTTATGTGACAAATATGTCCAGAAAACGCGGTAAATGGAGTCGTATAGAAAATTCGAATGAAATTCAAATAGTCGAATTTAATTCTACCTAGATGAATAGTTCATCCAGAATCACCTTGAAAATGTATTTTTTATATCTTTTAAATGTTAAAAAAATATTAAAAGTACGGTGTCAGATTATCACACACGCGTAAGTAAGTTGAAATAATCGTGTCATTCTTATTGAATTTAAAGAATTTTCTGGCTATAACAAGAAAACGTCTGTAAATCATATACAACGTTCTCAAATCATATAAGATTTTCTATAAAATCCATAACAAAATGTTGGAAAATAAACCGAGTTTTTTTCAGGAAAGTGTAAATAATTGCGCGCACAATGTTCCAGCTTATTAAATTACACTTGCTATAGTGATTATTTATTCTCAAATAAGAAGTATAGTTTCTTATATAGTAGTGTAGTATCTTTGAAACAAAAAATAATGATTATATAAGTAAAAATAACTACGATTGATATTTCGGCTATCTTTTATTTTTACTGTGGCCTATCTGAAATTCAAATAATCGATTCAAACGATCCCTACTACGAAAATCAGCTCGCTATCAATTTTCAAAATTATTCCAAATTAAAAGCCAAGATTTTTCGGAAAAATAAAACTGTTAATCAAATCCTCGATTTCTTTTCAAAATAATTAAAATAAAAAAAAATAATACCAAATTTAATTTTCCTCTCGATTTTTCATCGGAAATAAATTTAGATCTGATATTTATGCGCGCGCAGAAATCAATGTGACATTTTCAAAGCATGCGCTCGAAGTGTTTGTAAGGGACTGCACTCGATGATCGGGGTGATCCCTTGCAATTTGCTGGGTCGGGTGAAATAAATTCGTGTCAAATTCGTAGATAATAAAAAAAAATAGTGCTAGTGAGCGCGCTTAATCGGGGCGCGATTAAAAAGTGTCTCGAGCGCCAGACGCGTTCAATCATTGCGTTCGAAATGGAGTAATTTGGTGGAATTTTTTTTTAATAATATAAGAGTAAGAAAAAAATAGTGAATACACCAGTGCCCGGGACTTTATAGTCTCAACATGGATGAAAATTTGAGTCGAGGCTACGTGCAACTTGGAAAGGCGAGGGGCATGAATGAATTAAAATTCAATGATGGATTTACTCATCTTTCACCGCCTGTCGACAAGTGCAATTTTATTTACTTTGCACTTGTACTTGCCGGCGTTGGATTTCTCATGCCGTATAATAGGTGATTTCCACTTTTATATAAAAAAAAAAATTATTTAGAAATTTCCTATATAAAAAAAGTGATGTTACCAAATATCTCGAAAATATCGGACACACTGTTGTCGAAAACCTGATTGGTTTGTTTATCTATTTAAAAAGTTCAAGAATTTTGAAAATAAAAATTTCAAGTAAGTAATTCTATTTTGTGATGAAATGTATTCCTAAATGTTTCTAAACATTATTGATAAAAAGAGAAAATTGTAATTGCAAATGATTGTTTAATATTAGCAAATAATTTTGTTCTTAAAATTTTGCTACCACGCTATGATAATGTATACATTTTTTCATACTTTTTAAAGAGATGAGAGAAAGCAAATTATTGACATAAACTTAGAATATCTTAATTTGCGGAGTGTATGCGGTATGCACTGTCTGCAGTGTTAAAAAAATGTCGGTACCAATAATAAGATTTCTGGAAAATTTTTGATTTAGTTTTTATTTTTAAAGATTAATTTTCAGATTTGAAGATTTCAAAATATATCAAAAAAAGAATGAAGAAAGAAGCTTTCTACGACTTTTTAAAGGTTTCAATATAATAATCAAATTTTCTAAATATTCACAGGAAAAATTCAATTGATTCTTTGTTTTGCAATTTTGCAATATTAGAAAATTTTGGAAAAAATTCGACTTTGTTTAAAAGATATCTAGAAATTTTAAAGCTATTAACTAGTAATTTTAAACTTGTGAAGATTTCTAAAATTTTTGTTCAATGGAGATTTTGAAAAAAAAGCTTTTTAAACATTTTGACAGGTTTCAAGAAAATGAAAAAATTTTCTTTGGATTTCTAGGAAAATTTAAATGACTTTGCAATTTGATAACTTAATTTAAAAAGAATATTTCAAAATATTGCGAAAGATTTTCAAAAAAGAATCTTGAAGATTTTAAGCAATTTTTTAAATTGATTTTTTAATTTTAAGAAAAAGTCCAATGATTTTAAAATTATAGCTTATACGACTTTTTAAAGGTTTCAATATAATAATAAAATTTTCTAAATATTCATAGGAAAAAATAAATTGATTCTTTGTTTTGCAATTTTGCAATATTAGACAATTTTAGAAAAAATTCGAATTTGTTTAAAACATATCTAGAAATTTTAAAACGATTAAATAATGATTCTAAACTTGTGAAGATTTCTAAAATTTTTGTTCAATGAAGATTTTGAAAAAAAAGCTTTTTAAAAATTTTGAAAGGTTTCAAGAATATGAAAAAATTTTATATGGATTTCTAGGACAATTTAAATGACTTTGCAATTTGATAAATTAATTTAAAAAGAATATTTCAAAATATTACGAAAGATTTAAAAAAAAGAATCGTGAAGATTTTAAGCAACTTTTTAATTTGTTTTTTTAATTTTAAGAAAAAGTCTAATGATTTTAAAATTATAGCTTTCTACGACTTTTTAAATGTTTCAATATAATAATAAAATTTTCTAAATATTCATAGGAAAAATTCAATTGATTCTTTGTTTTGCAATTTTGCAATATTAGAAAATTTTAGAAAAAATTTGACTTTGTTAAAAAGATATCTAGATATTTTAAAACGATTAAATAATAATTTTGAACATGTGAACATTTCAAAAATTTTTGTTCAATGGAGATTTTGAAAAAAATTCTTTTTTAAAATTTTGAATGGTTTCAAGAAAATGAAAACATTTTCTTTGGATTTCTAGGACAATTTAAATGACTTTGCAATTTGATAACTTAATTTAAAAAGAATATTTCAAAATATTGCGAAAGATTTTCAAAAAAGAAATGTGCTCACTTTTTGAATTTTGATCCAAAATAGCTGGTTCACGAACTCGTTCTTTCTTTTTAGGCCTTCAAAAATGGTGCCAAAGCACAATCTAATCTGATGAATCTTTCGAAAGTTATGGTGCATACACGATACTACAGACTACCGACAGACAGACAGACACCTTCGTAAAAACCGTTTTTTTTCGGACTCAGGGGGCCTCAAAACGTCGACATTTGATTGAATTCACGAAAGTCATTTTTAAAATAAAACCAATACCTTCTCATTGAGATGAGAATGTAAAAAAACATTTCAAATCCTATTCAAATATTGTTTCAATCTAAAATATTAAATTTTTAACCCATTCAATTAAAAAAATTGTAATTGAGAAAAAGAGCTATTTTTGTCTGTTTATTTAAAATCAAAAACTATTAATCAAAAATTTAAAACTAAACAGTTTGAAACTGAATTGTTTGAAATAGAAAGCCGCTGAAAGTTATAATTTTAATTGTTCTATTTTTAAGATTTTTAATTTTCAAGTGAAACTGTTGAATTTTTATTTATAAATAGGAAGTGAACAATTATTAAAAGGATTTGAAAGTTTATGATAGAATACATTTTTTTATTCAGTTTTCTAGGAAAATTGAAAACGTTTTATTTCGAAGTGTCTAGAGTCACCGAAAACATTTGTGCTGTCCTCGCCGAATTTCTGTGATCCTAGACACGGCCTTTTATTTTGAAAAATTGGTTTACAGAGAATATTTAAAAAGATTTAAAAAATTGTCAATTTTGCAGGATTGAAAAAAAATCGAGTCATGTTGAATACATCTAGAACTTTCGAAAAAAATTTCAAAAATAATTAAAAATAAGAAATGATTCCTAAAACTATTTCAAATAAAATGTAGATTTTTGAAATATTTGAAGTCAAATTTTCCAAAGTAATAATTTTGTTTTAAAAAGATTCTTGGGAAACTTTGAAGTTATTTTTTACTTTGAAAAAATTACTTTAATTAAATATTTCAAACCAAAAACAAATTTTGATCTAAAAATAACAATTATTAATTTGTAAATACTTAAAATTAAATTCATTTATCTTATAGTTTAAAAGTGTTCAGTTTAGAACAGAAATTTCTAATCGTTCAATTTTTAATTGCTTAAAATGATATAATTTGACAAATTTACACATTTGTTGATTCATTTGTCAATTTAGAGCATTGAAATTGATAGCGTGGATTTATATATATTTTAAAATCTTTGAACTGTACGTTTTATAAAAGAATAAATTTTAAAAGTTCGCAGTTTAACGGCATTTAATTTAAAATTGTTCAACTGTAAAGTGTTAAAAGCTTGCACTTTATATGTGTAAATTATTGAGCGTTTGAATACAACATTTTTTAAGCTTTAATTTTAAAATTCACAAGAGTTCCACTTTGAGTGTTTCAATTTGCATTTCAGTTTTTATAACTTCAAATGACAACATTTTTAGCTTTAAGAGTTCGAATCTTTTAATTTTAATGACCGTGACAATATTTTGTGAATCGTTTAAAAGCCCACGGCTACGTGACCCGGATTTTTCAGTAAGAATAGCCTGATTATATCTAAACGATTTTGTTCGCAAGACAGAATTAAGAGTATAAAATTTCATATTTTCATGTGATTTTGCCCTTGAAAATAATTGAATATATCGTAACTTTTTTCCTTAACAAATAAAAAATTATATATTTTTTTAAGGAAAATTAACATCGAAATATTCACGTATGCGAGTGGGGCATCACTGGGGATTGAGAACTATTTATATCTGGTACTTTATTGGCTAACAAGTAATGAATACAAAACATGATGACCCAAAAAAGTATAAATATTAGTCATTATTTCAGAGTGTCATTCCGAATTTCAAATGTTGGTCTCCTGTTCGAAAATAAATACGAAGTTATATTGACAATAGGAAGCGAAATCTCACTACACATGCTTTAATATTCAACTTAGGTTTGCAAATTCAAATAGAGATTTAAAAGTAAAAAATGAAACTGGTTTTCTACCATGCAAATATTTCACTTCATGTAAATATTCTATTTCATGGTTTCTCCTGAAAGAGATAGCCGTACAAATTCTGGATAAATAGAAATAATTTTTTTACTTCTTTTTAATTACATGTAGTAGGAAATGATTAAAATATAGTTTTTATTATCAAATTGTTATTTATTTAATGAAATTAGTTAATAATTAATATTAATAAAATAATCATTTGGAAAGATTTAAATTAGAGGGGGTTGTAGTAAGAATAATTGGAACAAAATTGAGTTATTCCTTTTATTATTTCTTTTGTGGGGTCATCCATAAATTACCTAACACATTTTATGCCAATTTTTTACCCCTTCCTTTCGTCATGTAATTTTCAGTCAAAAAATATTCATCAAACCCCTAATTTTTTACATTTTTTTTTAATTACTGGGGCATATCTTTATTTAATATTTGTCATGCATTTTTCTAGATTTTTCAAAAAGTTAATCGGTACCTAAAATAATCTGAAAATTTAAAAGAACGATTGCGATCATAATAAATGCTAATAAAATGTAATATAAAACGAGATTATACAATCTTCTAAAGGTTTGAGATATTATAATGAAAAGCCATAAAAATAACCTAAGGTTTTTTTTTAATCCTTTAAAATCTCTTCAAATTCTTGAAATCTACTGAAATTCCTTGGAATATTTAAAAATCTTTTCAAATCGCTCAATTCTAGTGAATAAATTCTTTGAAATTTCATTAATATTAAAAAATCTCTTGACATCCCGTAAAATTGCATAAAGTCTAATGCTATTCCTTGAAATCCCTTGAATATTTGAAGTTCTACGAAATTCCTTGAGATCCTAAAAAAATCATTAATCTACCTTTTCGAGAGCCTTTAAAATCCTTCAAAATTACTGAATATCTGATCAAATGTCGTGAAATATTTCTTAAAAATTCTTTGAAATATTTGCAAGTCTTCTGAAATTCCTTTAAATCTTTCAAAATATGCAAAAGTCTTTGAAATTCTTTAAAAAATGTCTAAATCTTTGGAACTACCTTAAATATTTGAAAATTTCTTTAAATCCTGTTAATTTAAATTAAATATGATGAAATTTTTTAAATTTAAAGCTCCTGAAACTACCCTAAAATCTTCCCAATCCTTTGAGATCTATTGAAATCCTTTGAAATGTTTTAAAGCTCCTGAAGAATCCCTGGAATCTTTTTAAATACCCTAAAATCTTGTAAATCCTTTGAAATCTCTTAAACTTCTTGAAATCTGTTGCAATTCCTTGGAATATTTGAAATTCCTTAATTCATGTGAATGTAAATTCTTTAAAATTTCATTAAAATATTATAAAATCCCTTGAAATCTAGTAAAATTTCATAAAACCTGATGATATTCCTTGAAATATTTGAAGTTCTATGAAATCATTTTAGATGCTGGAAATTCATTAAAATATCTAATTGAAAGCCTTTAAAATCCTTAAAAATTCCTTAAAAAATCCTTTGAAATATTTAGGAAGTCTTCTAAAATTCCTTAGAATATTTACCAACATTTCAAGGTATTTCCATGTATCTGAAGTTTAGAACGTTCAAATGAACGAAACATTTTTTCCCAGTTTTATTTTATCAAAAAATATTGTTCCAACTGCAAAATAAATAATACATTCGAAGTTTATTTTGTAATATGTTATTTGCAATATAAATTGAATAGATATTTCAGTGTTGTTTCTAGTTGACAAAGCCATCAGTAAAAATGTCTTTCATTTGAACGTTGAGAACTTCAAGCACAAAGGTATTTCCAAAGTTGAAGTTCAGAATTAGTTTGTAAAGAAATGAGCTGAAACAAAATTGAAGTCCTAGTTTTGTGGGAGGTTTTTGGGAAGTTTATTTTTAAATTTTGAATCAATTTGTCGCTTTTTCTGCAAAAAATATTCATGATAAAATGGATTTCCTTTCAATCTTAATTTATAATGAAGTCCTAGTTTTTTTCAGTGTTGATTTGTTAGAAGCATTACGTAACAGTATCGATTTACCCCCTCCCCCATATGTAACAGATCATAGCATGTTCCGAGTGCCCTCCCTTCAAAAAAGCTGTTGCGTAATTTATGGATTCTATTGGATGCTACGACTCAACAAAATTAGAACCTTATTATATTCGTGGTTGTGAAACTTTGGAAAGTCCATTTTAGAACTGTTATGTTCCCTTTTCGATTATGGCCCCCCTAATCGAGATCCCCAGATTCACTCCCCTTTTAATCCATGTGAATGTGTGCTTGCTGACTTTTGGATTTGTATTTCTATGACCTATCGTGTTACGCAAGGCATTATAGATATCCGATTCGTCATAAAATATATCCACCAAGGTGGCAGAAGTGAACGTACGTTCGTTACAGCTGGTCAGTTTGGAGCTGGGTTCAATTCAACAGCCGGCCATTGAGGGCCATTCTGGGCAGAAGAGGTCACGCGTCAGGTGTCCTCTCGAATTTCTGAGGGCCAGAAAGATATGTTTTGACATATGAACTGCTAGCAGAATGCCCAGTGGCGTATAACCTGTCAAAATATTTTCATAAATTATTGCACCTAAAGTTTCGCAAATTCGAACGTTCAAATGAACGAAATATTGTCCCGATTGCAAATAATAATTAATAATAATAATAATCTTCGAATTCATTCATTTGCTTTGTCCACATTGAAGCTTCTGTGTTTCTTCTCACTTATCGCGTGCTTTTGTCTCTTGATTTCTTTCTAACACCATCTTATAACATTCTGTTTCCACTTGAAGTTCTTTCAATTGAATAGAAATTCGTCAGTTTGGATTGGAATATCAAATTCTCATCATTTAAAATTAGATGCAGTGTTGGGTAAGTTCCTAAAAAAAATTACTAATTACAGCTCTAGAGTTACTTCGTGAAAATAGTAACTTGTTACATTTCCAGTCTTTGAATAAAGTAACTTGAAGTTGCTGCAATTTTTTTTTATTTGTGGAAACATATGCAACATATATGTAAAAAATGATAAAAGTTTAAAAAATAATAATGTGCTTGAAGTTCTGAACGTTCAAATTAACGAAATTTTTTACTGGTGACATCGTAAACTAGAGAAAGTGCTAAAACGTTTGGTTATTTATATTGGAAAACATAAAATATTAAAAGAAACTTAGAATGCAGATTTAACATTGTAGTTGGAGCAATGTTTATGGATAAAATAGAATTGGGGGGAAATATTTCGTTAATTTGAACGTTCATACGGTACATACAAATAAATTAAAATTATTCATGATAGAATAGATTTCTTTTCGATCTTAATTTAAAAAAATGTTAAATAGAGACACTAAACACATGGTTTGTTCCAATCTGCAGGGTTTGCTTATAAATATTTTCAGAATTCTTTTAACTGGGTCTTAATAATTTTACCTCAGTTTATTGAAAGAAACATATTTTTTATTTAAAATTTTTGAAAGAAGAATGCATTAAATATTAGCAATGTTAGAAATACATTAAATTTTTTATTGTTTCTTTTCCTAATTGGAAAATGTAATAATCTAAATACATTGGTTCATAATCAACCATAACCCTGACATTTTTATTATTCACAATTCAAGAATTTTCAATTGCAAATCTATCAAATTTAATCAATTTTAATTTTAAATATTCAAAATAAAATAATTTTCAAAATTGAACTATTCTATGAAGGCATGCAAAATAACACAATTTTCTATTATAGTCATTGAATATTGGAGAGTCTTCATATTGCGATCAAGTAGTATTAGTTAAGTGAGGTTTAAAAAAACTGAAGAATTTGCAATTCTATATTTCAAAAATTTAAGAATTTTCAACTGTAACTCTTCAAAATTGAAAAAAAAAATAAAACAAACAATAAAAAATTATGCAAGTTTTAATTTGTACAATTTAAAATTTTGTAAATTTGATGATTTACATTCAAAATGTCTTTAATTTGGAAGATTTAGAATTGGACACTTGACTTTTAATCTTCAAAATCTCATAATTTAAGAATTTTTATTTGTACATCTTCAAAAATGGAGTATTTTTAATTTTGAAAATTTACAACAAAAATTTATTGCAAGTTTTAAGTTTAAAAATAAAAAATGATGTAATTTTGATGATTCAAATTCGAAATTCCTCCAGTTTTGAAGATTAAGAATTGAACACATTACTTTTGATCTTCAAAATTATAAAAATTTAAGAATTTTTATTCATACGTCTTTCAAATTGAAGAGTATATACTTTTGAAAATTTTTAATTAAAATTCATGAAATTTTTTAAGTTTTGCAACTAAAAATTATGTAATTTTGATAATTTACATTAGAAATTTCTTCAATTTGGAAGATTGAGAATGAAAAATTTCACTTTTGATCTTCAGAGTCATAAAAAATGTAAGAATTTGTATTCATACATCTTCAAAATTGGAGAGTTTTCAATTGTAAATCTTCAAATTAAACTATTTAAAATTACATCATTTTAAATTATACAATTAAAAATTGAAGCATCTTTAATTGCAAATCTTCAAGATACCTATTTCAAAGAAATTCAAATTGTTATGAGTTTAAAGTTTCAACTGTGAACATTGATAAAAATTGAATCAAAATTAGAATTATTATCTAAAGCGAAAGAAAAAATTCTAAATATTACAATTTAAATAAACAATTAAATATTCAACTTTTTTTAAAGTAACACTTCGACTCTCTTTCAGATTTTGTTATATTGAACAATGTGGCTATTTTTTTCGATTTTGTAAACGTTCTAAATTCAATAATTTTAAATTCGTAACGCCAAATCGAATTGTTTGAATTTAAAACGTTTAAAGCGCAACAATTTCAACCTTGATTTTTACTTTAAGTCTTTTAAAACTGAAAAATGTTTTGATTAATATTGTAATACATTTCAATCAAACCGTATAAAATTGTTTAATCTTTAAATGAAATTCTTAATAAAACACAAAGCCCTTTCAATTTTGTTTAAAAGAGAAAAAAGCAAAATATAAATTTTATTAATAAATATTATTGTAGCAAGACAAAGAAAGGTTGGTATTCAATGACCCTGTAAATTCCAATAAATACGAATGAGAGGCACCTGTATGTTCACCTGCATCTGTATTGGTAGAGTTCCTCACCAAATGACTGAAACAATTTGGACAGTTACTAACTGCAGGATAACCTTGAGGCAGAAACTTCGTATGACATGAGAATCGTTTTAAAAATGCGCAAAGAAATATTTGACAAAGATAGCATTGTTTCAGAATCTTTTTTTTTCGCTAAAAGATTTTCACCATTGTGTTTTTGTTCCTTTTATTCTTCATGTCAGTTAAAAATAGGTATTACAAAAAATGAGGATAAAATATGAATATTGCAAACTATGGTATATAAATATTAATATTATTACATTATATGCATAATGGAGTAAATCATAAATGACATTTTCTATATTTAAAATGAAAATTATGGAAATTTATCGAGAGGAATAAAATATATAGATAAGTAGGGCAATTACCTCACTGTGTTTTAAATAAATGTGAAATATGCGACCTAATATAGACTCGATGAAGCCAGATATTCATTCCAGCGTTGATTATTGATTTGAATTTACTAAATGATGCTCGTGCAGAGAGATACAATTTTGAAATTCAAAGCCAATTTGATACAGATCTTGTTTTGAAGCAACCAGTTCGGTAACTGAATCTTCTAATTGGAATGTGAATTTAACTCAGTTAACTGGTTTCAATTCATAATTGATATTTCCACTGCTCAAAAAATGTATAATTTATAAATAAAATTTTTATTTAGTTTAATAAACGTTAAATTACAAAATTAATAGCAAATTGAGGAAAAACATTTTTTATACCTCAATTTACAATTTGGAAAAGCTTTTCTTAAAGTAAATATTTATTTGAATTAAATTTTAAATTAAATGTTTTGTTATAGTTTAAATAATTTGTTAACTGTCGAAGGAATTATTTTCTCATCAGTTCTCTCACACTCAATTATGTAATCATTCTCTCATTTTCAATTTCAGTATAATAAACAACTCACGACTCTCGTCACAATCACTATAATTATTTTAATTATATATACTTTTATATCTATTTGTACTCCCTTCAATTTACCTTTCCGTTGAGTTGACAACCAGGGTCTTCTTTCTTTCCTCTTGTCTTCGAACGAGACAAAATGAGTTGAATTAATTTTTTAAATTGAAAAATATTTCCTTTATTGTGTTGATCCATAACCACTCGCATTTGCATCGAAATGAAAACATTCCCATTTACTCTTAGCCTTAATCTACATTGCAAAAGCTCCCACTTTGGTTTATTCGCATAGATCATCACTCCCCATAGAATGGACATTCCGTGTTGTACAGTTCGTAAACAACGTCCTAATGGTGAATAATTATCTTACCTGAATCCATTTCCTAACAATGGTGTAAAATACGATTCTGTAGATTTCTTTGTGTTTTCCTATTTCTGACTTTTAATTGTAGTTGTTTTTATTATTAAATTTTGTTCTTAAAAGTTCTCATATACATAAAATATGGATATGAACCCTTATTAAAAATGAAACAAATGAATACAAATAAATATTTGTTTATCTTGAAATACTTATGACTTATTACGAAGTGAGGGTTTGACCACTCTTGAAATCTTTTGAAACCTTTTTTAAACCTTTCAAAATTTCTTAAAATACCTGCAAATCTTCTGAAAGCTTATGAAATACTATAAATTTCTCTAAAGCTTCATACAATTCTTTTAAATAATTCAAAATACTTTGAAAACATTCAAATTTTTTTAATCCGTCATATTCAATTGAAAATTTTTGAAAGCCCGAAAATGCCCATAAATTTGGTTGAAATATCTTCAAATCATTTGAAATGCCTCATATTTTTTAAACCTGTTGAAATTACTTGAAATCTTTTAGTCCCATTGAATTTTTAAAAATATTTTGCAATCCCTGGAAATCCTCCGAAATTCCTTTGAATATTGGGCACTGTCTATGGTTACGGAATTTTCCGTAACGTTAGCCCTGAACGAGTTGGAAAAGGCGTTATAGTTACGGAAAGTTCCGTAACCATAGACAGTGCGTTAAATATTTTGACAATCCTTAAAATATTTTTAAATAGTTCGGGGTCTCTGGAAATTTCTTGAAATTACTCGAAATTTTGTTAAACCACTTCAAACCTTTAGAAGTACTGTAATATTCCGTGAAATATTTTGAAACATATTGAGAACTTTTACAAAATCGTTAAAATCTTCGGAATTTCTTGAAATCTTCTACAATTAGTTGAAATCCATAAAAATCCTGTGAAATCCTTTCATAGGCCATAAAATCTCAAAAGATTCTTGGAAATCCCTCGGGAAATCCCTTGAAATATTCTTGAATCACTTGAAATCCCATAACATTCTTTGTAATATCTTAAGTTGGTCTAAAATCCCTTGAAATCCTTTGAAATTCCTCGAAAACTCTTAAAATACGTTAAAATCACTTGAAATAATGAGAAATTCCTTGCAATATTTTCAAAGACTTCAGAAACTTTGACATTTTTTTAACTTTTCAACACCAAAAGATATCTTCTGAAATACTTTGAAACTTTATGAAGTCTTCAGAGTGAAATATATTTTTGTATTCAATGAAATAAAGTTTTATTCTCTCATCAAAGTAGATACTTTAAGGTCTGTATTTGCAAGAATAAGAAATATTTTGCCGCCGTATCGATCTCCAATTAAATTAGCAGTAGTTGTAATCAAATTGAAAACAAAGGATTTCTTTTATAAATTGTGTAAATGTATCTAATAAATGGAGCAATTTCAAGTCATTCAAATCCAGTCAGGCGTTTGACAACAATGTGTCCGATATTTTCGAGAAATTGGGTAATATCAATTTTTTAATAAGGGAATATTAAGTTAATTAAAATATTTTTAGAGTGTTTGGAAATGTTACAGGCTTGTTTTGCCGTCATTTTAAGTGTTACTATTAAGCATGGTAAAATTTTGGGTATATTTACATTTTTTATATTGGTCTCTTTTTCGTAAATTTTGAAGCCGACAGTTTTATACTAACTATGGGAAATTGAAGACTGTTTTGTTTTCAAATATTACTAGTGATCTAATGTGGTTGAACTTTAAGAACTATGTTTAACTTTTTACATAAATCACAACGCTAAAGCTTCTGACTCTGATTAAAATTGAAAGGCTTTAAAATTACTTCAGTCATAATTAAAAACAAATGGAAACATTGGAACAGTTTTGTATCCGTCTTAGAGTTTATGGAATCTGGATTTAATAGAATTGTCAGAGACTTATGGTGGAGTTTTTAAACAACAAAACTCGTGACACAGGTGCGTGTGACACCTCGCATCAAGCACCATCAAACACGCTTTGTGTTTGTTTCGTTCATTGTTTCTGGGGGACAAAAGCAGTCGTGGCTCACAAACACTCGTCGAAACCGTCTGGTCAAACACAATACTACAGCACTTTCGTGTTCCTTTGTCCTTTGCTGCCTTCCTAGTGACAAACTATATAGACTTACGGAGTCTAAATCTACTAACACTTACACTGACGAACATATTAATACGGCACAGTAGTTGTAACATGTAACGAGTATCTTCACTCGCACGTGTCGAAAGACATGATTTCTTTCTACGTAGGGACAGCGACAGAAACCAACTATTTGCTTTTCTTCCCAGAGGATAATGATTTCATGAATAAATCATGAAATTATTTGACCTCGTCGTGCTCGTCGCACGCCCGAAAGACAAAATTACGTTACAGGAATGAGAAAGTAACAGAAATTATTTAGTATGGAAGAATTTAGGGTAGTCATTCAGGTAGTAGGAGGTTACGAATTAAGGATGAATGTAGTATTGATTCTTCGCAGATAATGTACTGGGTTGGGAAAAATCAATTTAGCGCTTACTAGGGTCAGGTGCCTGCTTTCCCCCGTTTGCTGCTTTTTCTCTGCAAATTTTTTTTTCATTGCCATCAGGAAACGTTTTCAAGATACAAAACAGGATGTAGATATGCTAGAGTATTTGAAAGATTAGCAAGAGAAAAGACGAATAAGGATACGGGGGAAGATGGGTGCGACGATGCTCGAGTGGAGACAATTATTCTACTGCAGTTGTACAGAAATTGACTTTTAAAATGAGCACGAGAACATTGGAAAATGTTTATTATTTTGGATGTTGTTTAAAATGCAAGAAAACATTAGAATGCGATATGTTTTTGCAATACTGTTACTATTTTGCAATAATTTGTTGTATTATTTTGCAGTAATATTCGGGGCTAGCATAGTTTTTTCTACGAATTTTTTATTCATATTTAGAGGTTGTGCAAGGCTGTCAAAGAATAGTATTTTTAAATCGGAAGCCAAGCACTTCTTTCCAAGTTTTCCTTCTGGACACTAATTTTAATCCCACTCTTAATGCCTTGTGGTCCAAAGCCTTCAAAATATTTATGGCTATACTAAGCCTTCTACCTGGAATTGGCATGATACTACGTACTAAGAACTAAGTAAGAGCAAGCTGACCTTTTCCGCGATGGTAGGTAAAGGTATCGCTTTCCTTTTTATGATGGTTGTAATTCCTTAAAATTTTCTACAAAGAAAAAAGCACCTGAAGGAAAAGAGCTGAAGAAGCTATACTTTCATTGTGATATTTTTGCTTTTATTGATCATCTATCTCTTCTGTTTTGTCAGTATCTGTTTATGATAAAATTAACTTTCGTTTAATGTAAATTTCAAAGAATGAAAAATATACTTCAATAAGTTTGCACATAATAAAATAAGTAATTGACTGGGAAAAATGAAAAATTTACCGTGAGAAAACCGGGAATTTCAAATCATCCGTCTGGTAGACATAGTTTACTTTTTCTTCTCATATAATTACGAAAAGTGCACCTATAGACTCGTAGATATTTTCGATGCGAATTCATTGATAACTTATAAATGGTTTTCATGATTAGTCCTTTTTTATTTACCTTTAAATAGTAATTAAAACAATTTATATGATAACCAATGAATTCATATCGAAAATATCTACAAGCTTATGTACGCTAAAAGTCTTAATTACTGGACGAAAAAGTAAATTATGTAAAACAATGTCTCTATAATTTTTTATCTATAAAATTTCAGACACTATTCAAGCTCCGTATCATGAAAAATTAGGCTAATATTGTACTCAAATTTTTTTGGTAAATACGAAAACAACAAAGATGTCTAAAGTTTACCCTGTGACAAGTTTAAACTTGAAACTTTGAATTTTCAAGTGCACATTACATTTCTCAAATTTGCGATGTTTGGACCACCCTAATATCCAGACATCCCACAAAAATGAAACAGACTTAACAGACCAGTCTTTATAGCCCGTATTTTACGATAAAGTCCCCTATTTTCTATATTTGGTCCCTATTTTTCAGTCAGAAGCCTACATTTTCTAAATTTTTAATCAAATCGAGGCGTCCAAACCTTGCCCTCTTTCGATGTCATAAATATCTTAGAATCTCTTCTTTAATATTCCTTTGGACGACCCTTAGGAGCCTTAAGAATCCATGATTGTCTCCCAAGCCTAACAAAAATACTATATTACTTTTGATCTCTAAAGTGAGTTCGAGGCCTAAAAATAGGTAAACTCAAAAACTATAATTGAAATTAGATTTTTATCTACTTCCCATTCTTTCAGCTTTTCTTGATTTTTTCTACTGTGTTTTTAACATTAAGAAATCTTGAGCTGGTTCAAAAAAGTCAAATCAAGCTTAAACATTGATTTAAAAAACAGACAAATGAGTTCTTTTCTAGCATACCCCATTTTTGGAAAAAGGGTACCCTTTAATTATGAAAAAGTACCCCATAGGGACTGTGAGGCCTGATGAAAGCTCCTTGGGTAGAAACACAATTCCTGATTTCACTCGATTTAATTCAACATTCACTCGCTTTTCATGACCATTACATTGAGATCGCTGTAGAAGATCTGAATGCGGTTCATTAGTCAATGATCTTTCTAGATACGTGTATGCAAAGTCATTACATTTGGTCGGCGTTGCACTTGGCGTTTTGCACGAGTGTACGTTTATCGAAGCAATTACAATCACTACTTCATTGTGTAATTGCATCTGGATCTGGGTTCTACGTAGGCCCTATCAGAGCAAAAGCCTGACTCTAACAGTCGATCGTAAAGCTTGAACTCGAGTTCAAGCTCACCAAACGACAGTAAACGATACAAACCTCCTATCACATTGCTTTCGATATTTTTGATCCGGGTTTCCACTGCTTGTTAGTGCAGTTCCGTTTCCCACTGTTGAATTGAGAATTATAGTTGCTGGGTTGTTACAGGTCAGGGAGTTCTGGAAAGTCAGGAAATGCGCCAGGGAAACCCTAAAAGATTCAGTCAATTTTTGTTCAACTGAAGTTGAAGTTAATTTGATAATTTTGTTAAAATTTGAACAGTTTTGTTTAAATAACATTCTTTTTGTTTGCAAATCCAGCTTTTTTATGAAAATATTGTCTTTGGGTTGAGAATTAAATTCGTTCTGTAAAAAATTCAACCATTTAGTTGAAAATTCACTTTTTTGTTGAAAATTAATATTTTAGGTTTGAAAATTCAACATTTTGGATTCATTTTTTTTTTCTTTATTGACTGCAAAAATTTTCTTGGTTGAAAATGCAACTGTTTTTGGTTAAAAATGACACCTTTTTCTTTGAAATAAAAATAAATCTTTTTGGTAGAAAATTAATCTACAAGGTTGAACATTTATGTTTTTGATTAAAAATTCATTTGCCTGGTTGAAACGTTAACGAGTTGTTTGCAAATTTTTTTTCCTTTTATTGGAATTTAATTTTTTTATCTGAAAATGTAACTATTTCAGTTTTTGGTAACAATTAATTTCTTTTGTTGAAAGTTCGTGTTTTTTCATAAACATAATTTTTTGAATTGAAAATATATCTATTCCATCCTAGGTTGAAAATTTATCTTTTCTATTTGAAAATTTATGTATTCGGTAAAGAATGAATCTTTTTTGGTTAAGAATGAATCTTTTTTGGTTTGGTTTTTTTTGGTTAGTTAAAAATTAATGTCTTTTGCTGAAAATTCCTTTTTTTTGTTTGATAAAAATAATTTTTTAAATGTAAAATATAACTGTTCCATTCTCGGTAGAAAATTAATTTATTCATTTTTTTAACTGGAAATTTAACTATTCTATTTTAAGTCAGAAATTGAACTATTTGCTTGAAAATTCGTTCATTTTGATCAAAATTCGTCTTTTTTGGTAGAGAAGTACTGTTATCAGATGCAATTTCAAATTTTTATTTGAAAATTAATTCTTTGAAAATGCATGTATTTTGTTGAAAATTTGTCTTTTTGGGCTGAAAATTTATCTCTTTGATTAACAATTCCACTGTTTAGTTAAAAATCATTTTTTTGTTTGTTAAAGATTCAAAAATTTAGTTGAAAATTTGTATCTTTGGTTGAAAATAATTTTTTGTAATCGATAATATAACAATTCAATTTTTTCTTGAAAATTTACCTTTTTTAGTTAAAATTTCGTTTATTAAGTTAAAAACTTGTCTTTGTTGTATTGAAAGTTCAATTATTTTGTGGAAATTTTATATTTTTGGGTTGCAAATTTTTTGTTTTTTTGTAGAAAATTATTTTTTTTTTCTTTAAAATTCAATAATTTTGTTGGAATTTAACTTTCTTGCCAAAAATTCATATTTTGGGGTCGTAAATTCAATTTTTTTTTAGAAAATTCGTATTTTTTCCTGGAAAATTCAAAATTTTTGATTATTTTTTTTCTTCATTGACTGAGAAATCTTTTTTGGTTAAAAATTAAACTCTTCTGTTGAAAATTTATCTTTTTGGTTTGATAATTCTGTTTTGGTTCAGGATTCAACTAGTATGTTGAAAATTCTTATTCTTTGTTTTGATTCAACTGATTTTGATTAAAAATCAATATATTTTTCGGTGGAAATGTCAACTATTACACTTTTCAATGAGAATTCATTTTTTTGTTGTTGGAGATTCATCTCGTTGGTGGAAGAATACTTTTTTTGTAAAAAAAGTAATTGCCTAAACGGAAAATTTATTTTTTTTTTACTTAAAATTGATCATTTCGTGATGAAAACTGAACTATTTGGTTGAAAATTAGTCTTTTGTGGTAGAAAATTAATCTTCTTGGTTAAATACCTGAAGGAACAATTTATAACGCTCAGAGGAAACGAAAAATTCGTAAGAGAAAAGTCGGGGAAAGTCAAGGAAATTCGAAATTAGAATTTTGTAGCAACCCTGTAGTGGTTACTTTGTTGTTTCTAGGTCGTATCGTTTATATATACATTCTTTGTATCTCCTGTAAGTTAATCGGTTCTTGCATCATTTTCAATAATACGGATTTTGTTTGAAAGAATCTATTGAATTTTGTCATTTCTCTTCTCTAACGATTCAAATAATTAAAATAGATTTTTTATTTTTAGTAAAGGCACAGGGATATATTTTTATAGGAGAAAGTATTCTTGTGCCAGTGATGACAAATATAGACTCTCACATTCGAAAGATCGATTCTCTGGGATGTAGTTTATGAGGAAAATCCATAGAATTTTTTTGTCTGGTTGAACGTTCGCGGATATTACGCCTCAGTGTAGGAACGAAACTTTCTACACGACCTGCTTCGTATCTAATGGTCCGATCAAGTCGAAAACCGATACTGGAGATTTAATTTGCACTTTGCACAATATATTTTTCTTACTTTTTATAAAACACTTTTTAATTCTAGAAAATTGATATTGATACTTTTGTATTTTCATTTTGTAAAAGGATATCAATTTTCGTTGAAAATATGATCGAGAATTGTAGATTTTAATTATCTGGCTTAAATAACCCCAAGGCTGTATCATAGAAAATTTAAAGACAAACGTGAGTGCTTTATTCGATATCAAATGTTCCAGAGAGTCAAGAGCAAACACTGAAATTAATATCGACTTGAATCGATGAAGCGTGCAGCTGAAGATTCGATTTCGGCGTCTCAGCCAGGATTGTTCGTGCAAAATTCGAAGCAAGAAATCCTTTTAGATTTGAAATATATTTCCCATTATGGGAAGATTTAATTAATCAATCATTTGTTTGACAAGAAGGGGTTTCCAAATAATATTATAGATACTAAATTTTTCATATATAAAGATTAACCAATTCATATTAGGGTCCCTTCAAAAACTACGTCACACTGTCAGGGTAGGGGGGTTTACAGGGTTTGTGACGATTTGTGACGTAGAAGGGAATGGGTTAACGCAGAAAGTGACATCACACATACAAAATATAAATGTAAATAATAATTTTTTGAAATACTTGAAAAAATGAAAATTAGTGATTTTATTTTACAATTGAAGCATCTAAATACGCTCCTTTTCCTATTCTCCTCTTGTTTTTGAGTAAATTCGTATTTGAAAGGATGAAGGTTCTATTCGTAAAATGAATGAAATTCCTTTTCTAATATGTATTCTACAAATCTGTTGAATTTCCAAGACAAAAAGATGAATTTTTGTACAAAAGAGTGAAATTTTCAACCCGAAAATACGAAATTTCAACAAAAATGTAAATTTTAAACCAAATAGTTAAATTTTCAATTAAAAAAATTAATTTTTACTACAAAAAAAAAAGAAACTTGCAACAAAAGTAGTTCAATTTGCAAACAAGGAGTTGAATTTTCAACCTAAAAAAAATGTTTTGCAGAAGACTCTTTTTCTTATTGAAAATTAATCTTGATAAATGAAAATTTAACTGTTTTATTTTTGGTTAAAAAGTGATTTTTTAGTTTAGAAATTTCACTATTTGGTTGAAAATTCCTCTTTTTTGATAGAAAATTAATATTCTTGGTAGAAACTTCAACTATTCGGGTAAAAATTTATGCATTTTGTTGAAAATTTCTTTTTTAAGTTAAAAACTCATTTTTTAACTTAAAATTTAACTTTTTTATATAAAAATTAACTTTTTGTCTTGAAAATTCAACTTTTTCATAGAAGATCCGTTGTTTTTTATTAAAAAATTAACTTTTTTGAATAAAAATCTAACTATTTCTATTTTGGGTTAAAAGTTAATCTTTTTTTTTGAAAAATTTAAGTATTTAGTTTAAAATTAATGTGATTTATCGAAAATTCGTCTTTTTTGTTAGAAAATTAATCTTCTTGGTCGAAAATTTAACTATTTGCTTAAAAATGTATGTATTTGATTAAAAATTAATCTTTTTTGTTAAAAAAAAATCTTTCTTGTTGAATTTTCGACCAAGAAGATTAATTTTCTAACAAAAAAGACGAATTTTCAATAAATTACATAAATTTTCAACTAAATACTTAAATTTTTAAACTATAAAGATTAACTTTTAACCCCAAATAGAAATAGTTAGATTTTTATTAAAAAAAGTTAATTTTTAATAAAAATCTAACTATTTCTATTTTGGGTTAAAAGTTAATCTTTATAGTTTAAAAATTTAAGTATTTAGTTGAAAATGTATGTAATTTATTGAAAATTCTTCTTTTTTGTTAGAAAATTAATCTTCTTGATTGAAAATTTAACTATTTGGTTAGAAATGTATGTATTTTATTAAAAGTTAATATTTTTTGGTAAAAAAATCTTTCTTGTTGAAAATTTCACTATTTGGTTAAAAATTCATGTAGTTTGTTCAGAATTCGTATTTTTTAGTATAAAATTAACCTTCTTGGTGGAAAATTTTTCTTTTTTGTTAAAAATCTAATTATCAAATAGAAAACTCAACTGTTTTATAGAAAGCTCATCTTTTTAGCTTGAAAATTCCACTGTTTGGTTCAAAATTTATACATTTTGTTTAGAATTCGTGTTTTATAGTAGAAAATTAATCTTCTTGGTTAAAAATTTATTTTTTGACTTGAAAATTCTGCATTTTGGATGAAAGTTTTTTTTTTCTTTATGGACTGGATTAAAAATTGTTTTTAAGGATCTATTTTAAATATGTTTTCCAGGAGGATAAAGGTGGAACTCTTCGTGTGATTGACGTAGAACTGATTGATGATTTGGTCGATACGTGTATGCCTGGTGCAGATGTGGTAGTAACCGGAATTATTAAAGTATGTCTTTTTTATTTTCTTCATATTTTAGTAATTTCAGAGTTCTCTTTCCCATATTTTCCTATTTTCCCCTTTTGAAAAAGAATTTCTCTTTTTTCCACTATTTTCAAGAAACTGCCTCTTTTTCCCCATTTTTTCGCTTGATTGTGAACTGAATTAATAGAACCTAAAAATAAACTATATTTTTTGAGCGAAAGTTCATTCTTTTTGGTTGAAAATTCACTTATTTGGTTGGAAATTGAAATAATTTTGTTAAAAACTCATTTTATTTATTTTAAAATTTATTTTTAAAGTGAAAATGTAAGTTTTCCATTTTTAGTTGAAAATTGATATTTAAAAATTTTTAATTCATCTGTTTTGATAGAAAAATAATCTTTTAGGAATAAAATTTCTTTTTTTTTTGTTAAAAATGCAACTGTTTGATTGAAAATTAAATTTGTTGTTGAAAATTCATATTTTTGGGATGAAAATCCAACTGTTTTACAGCAAATTCGTATTTTGGCTTGAAAATTCAATAATTTTGATGAAATTTTTTTTCTTTTTTGACTGTAAAATCTATGCTTGTTGATAATTTGTCCTTTTGTTTTGGAAAATTAATTATTTTAGTTGAGAATTCATCCCTTTGGTTGAAAATTGGACTAATATGTTGATTTTTTTGGTGAGAAAATTAATTTTTTAGTGAGATATTAACTTTTCTATTTTTTTTTGAAAATTTATCTTTTTTGGTTGAAAATTTAAGGGTTTTATTGAAAATTTTGTCTATTTGGACAGAAAATTCGTGCAACTGTTTTTGGTTCAAGTTTATTCTCTTTTGTTTGAAAATTCGACCTTTTGGTTGAAAATTCATCTTTCTAGGTTGAAAAATCAACAATTTGGTTAAAAATTCAACTATTTTGTTGAAAATTGAACTATTTTGTTGAAAATTCATGTTTTTGGTAGAAAATTAATCTGTTTTTGTTCAGTATTCAACTATTTTGTTGAAAATTTGTATTTTTTTGTTGAATTAGACTGTTTTTGATTAACAATTAAAATATTTTTATGTTGATATATCAACTATTATATTTTTCTTTGAGAATATATCTTTTTAAGTAGAAAATTCAAATGCTGTGTGGAATATTCGTCTTTTTGGATGGAAAATACGTCAATTTGACTTGAAAATTCATCTTTTGGTAGAAAAGTCTTTTTTTTTTATTGAAAATGAATTCTTTTTAATTTAAAAGTCTACTATTATATTTAGGGTTCTGGATTCATTTTTGTTAGTTGAAAGTTTAATTTTTTTTGTTAAAAAGAGAACTAGTTTGTCAAAAAGTCATTTTTTTGGTCGAAAATTACACTATATTGTTGAACATTTTTTTTTTAGAAAATACGTTCTTTTGGATTGAAAATTCATCTTTGGTAAAAATATAATATTTTATGGTTAAAAATTTAATTATTTTGTTGAAAATTCAACTATTTTGTGAAAAAATCTACTTTTTTGTTTGAAAATTTAATTATTTTCTTGAAATTGTAACTGTTTTGTCAAAAAGTCATCCTTTCGGTTGAAAATTCAACTCCTTAGTTGAATGTTCAACTACTTTGAAAAAATTCCTTTTTTTTGTTAAAGATTCATTTTTTTGGTTAAAAATGCAACTATTTGGTTGAATGTTCAACGCCTTATTTGAAAAATGAACTACTTCTTAAAAAATTAATTTTTTTGTTTGAAGATTCATTTCTTTGGTGGAAAATTTAGCTACTTTATCAAAAAGTCATCTTTTTTGGTTGAAAATTCTACCCCTTGGTTTAAAATTAAACTACATACTTTGTAAAAAATTAATAATTTTTATGGTTGAACATTTATCTTTTTGGCTGAAACTTGAACTATCTTATTGAAAATTAACTTTTTAGTTGAAAATTAATTTTTTGGTTGAAAATTCATCTTTTTGAGTTTAAAATTAAACTTCTTGCTAAAAAAATCGACGTTTAAGCTTAAAAACTCTTGATTTCAAAATTTATATTTTTTGGTTGAAAATGTAATATATTTTGACTTGAAATCTTAGGAATATGGTAGCTACATTAATTTGATTAAAAATAATTTATTCCCCTATTTTCTGGAAAAATCGCCCGATTTCACCTGTTTTGAAAGAATTTTTGGGCTGTGAAGTCTGTAATTTAATTTCGAACTAATTAATAAAATTACAATTAATAAAATTAATAATTTCCAGGGTCCAGAATCGGATTCAGGGAAATCCAAAAAAGAAGCAGATCCTAGATTTCAGTTGCACATTGAGGCTGTTTCGATAACAAGCAACAAGACGAATTCTAGGACTAAAGGAATGATGATGATCGACTTAAATTACACCGATTACGTGGCTGTCAACGTAAATATTAAAATTAAAGACATACAACTATTATTATAAACAGTGCTACAGTCCTACAAGAAAAATTGGCCTGGCGGTACCTTCCATTTAAAACTTAAACCCAATTAGAAAATCCAACTATAATTTTGGGTAAAATTTCTCTTCTTTTTTTTGTGAAAAGGCTAGTATTATATTTTTGGTTCAGAATTCATCTCGTTTGGTTAAAAATTCTATTATTTGGTTGAAAGTTTAATTATTTTGTTGAAAATGCAGCTATATTGTTAAAAAGTCATTTTTTTAATCAAAAATTCAACTACTTTGTTAAAAATTCATTTTTTTTGGGGTGAAAGTTCATATCCTTGGTTGAAAATTTAACTATTTTGATGAAAATTCGTTTCATGTTTGGTTGAAAATACATTTTTTAAATTGACAGTTAAACTATTCCATTTTTGGTTAAAAATTTATCATTTTCAGTTACAAATTTAACTTTTTTAGTTGAAAATTCGTCTTTCTTGGCAGAAATTTGATCGTTTTTGGTTAAAAGTGCAATTGTTTGGTTGAAATATCAACTTTTACATGCTTCGTTACAAATTCACCTTCTTTGATTTGAAGTCGATTATTCATCTTAAAGTTTAACTACTTTGTAAAAAAAAATTTTTTTATTCAGAATTCATAATTATAGTTTAAAGTTTAACTATTTGCTTTTGAATGGACTTTTACTTTAAAGTTTTTACTGTTTTGTAGAAAATTCATCTTTTTTGTTGATAATTCGTCTTTTTGGATTCAAAATTAAATAATTTTGTTGAAAATTAATCTTCTTTGTCGGAAATTCATCTTTTTTGTTGAAAATTAAACAGGTTTATGAAAATTCATTTTTTTTCAAA
This sequence comes from Andricus grossulariae, assembly GCA_011634705.1. Taxonomy (NCBI): domain Eukaryota; kingdom Metazoa; phylum Arthropoda; class Insecta; order Hymenoptera; family Cynipidae; genus Andricus; species Andricus grossulariae. Next base: position 118,997,168 of record JAABKJ010007545.1, read on the forward strand.
TTTATTTTTTATTTAAAAATTTGACTATTCCATGTTGGGTCAAAACTTTATCCTCATATTGGATAAGTTGGAAATTCGTCTTTATTGATAGAACATTAATCTTCTTGGTCGAAAATTCATCTTTTGGTTGCAAATTCAATAATTTTGTTGAAAATTCAATAATTTTGTTGAAAATTCGTTTTTTTTGTTCAAAGTTTTTTATCAAGATTTTTATCTGAAAATTAAAGTATTCCAATTTTGTTTTCAAAGTTTTCTTTTTGGGTAGAAAATTATTCTTGTTTGTTGAAAATTCAACTTTTTGGTTGAAAATTCAAACATCTTGTTAAAAATGCATCTTTTTTTATTGAAAATGAGTTTTTTCGTTAAAAATTCATCTTTTAGGATTTAAAAGTCCACTGTTTTTTAAAAAATTCGACTTTTTAGCAAAAAAAAACTTTATTCTTTTATTGAAAACTAATCTTTCATTGTAGAAAAGTCATATTTCTTGGTTGAAAATGAACTTTTGTGATGAAAATTCAACAGTATTCTAAAAAATGTATTATTTTTTGTCTGGAAAATTCAAATATTTGATTGAATTTTAATCTTTTTTACTTGAGAATTCGATCGAAAATGCAGCTTTGTATGCTGAAAATTCAATTGTTTGGTTAGAAATACATCTATTTTATTAAAAATCTAATTATTTTTGGAAAATCTAATTATTTTTTTAATGTCATCCTTTTTGGTTAAAAATTCAACTATGCTGTTAAAAATTCATCTTTTTAACTCAAAAATTCAACAATTAGGTAGAAAATTAAACTACATATTTGGTTGAAAATTAAACTTTTGGTTAAAAAATCATATCTTCGGTTTGAAAATTCAACTATAATTCATCTTTTTGGCTTTAAAATTAAATAATTTTGTTGAAAATTCATGTATTTTGTTCAAAATTCGTCTTTTTTGGTGAACCATTAATCTTCTTATTCGAAAATTCATCTTTTTTTGTTTAAAATTAAACAACTTTGTTGAAAATTCATTTAAAAAAAATTTTTTTTTTTTTTTATTTGAAAATTTGACTATTCCATGTTTTTTTTATAAGTTTATCCTCATATTGGATAAGTTTAAAATTCATCTTTATTGATAGAACATTAATCTTCTTGGTCGAAAATTCATCTTTTTGGTTGAAAATTCAACAGTTTTGTTGAAAATTCGTTTGTTTTTTTGTTCAAAGTTTTTTTTTATCGAGGTTTTTATCTGAAAATTTAAGTATCCCATTTTTTTAAGTTGTCTTTTTGGGTAGAAAATTATTGTTGTTTGTTGAAAATTCAACTTTTTGGTTGAGAATTTATCCATCTTGTTAAAAATGCATCTTTCTTGATTGAAAATGATTTTTTGTTGTTAAAAATTTATCTTTTCCGCTTTGAAAGTCCACTTTTTTCTAAAAAATTCGACTTTTCAGCTAAAAAATTTTACTCTTTTATTGAAAATTAATCTTTCATGGTAGAAAAGTCATCTTTCTTGGTTGAAAATTAATTTTTTTGATGAAAATTCAACAGTCTTCTAAAAAATTTGTTATTTTTTTCTTGAAAATTCAAATATTTAATTGAATTTAATCTTATTTGCTTGAAAATTCAATTATTGGATTGAATATGCATCTTCATATGCTGAAAATTCAACCATTTCGTTAAAAATTTAATTATTTTTGGTAAATTAAACTTAAAAATTCGTCCTTTTGGATTGAAAAGTCATCTTTTATGGTAGAAAAGTCATCCTTCTTGGTTAAAAATTTATCTTTCTTGGTTAAAAAGTAACTTTTTTGTTAAAAACTCAACTGTCTTCGAAAAAATTTGTCTTTTTGACTTGAAAATTGTACTATTTGGTTAAATCTTCAACTATTTTTCTAAAATTCATCTCTTGTTATTGAAAATTCATCTCTTTGGGTAGAAAATATTTTTTTGTTGAAAATTTAACTATTTTTCTTGAAAATTTAATATATTTCGGCTTGAAATCTTAGAAATTTAAAGTGTTCCGTATTGAATTCAATATGTTATGTACATTCATTTTATTTAAATAATTTATAAACGTAAAATCCGTCTTTAGCCAATGTCTACGTTAATTTCAGGGCCAAGCCTTAAAAAAACCCTAACGACTACACCGCTTTTCATTAAGTATTATAATTAAATATAATTTTTGTATTTTATTTATTTAATTGCAGGAAATCCACGGCAATCCAAATGTTTTTGGACTTCTAGTGCACTCGTTATGCCCTAATATTTACGGACTCGAGTTAATAAAAGCAGGATTATTGCTAAGTTTATTTGGCGGCAACGCATTGAGTTCTGAGACACGAGAAGATATTCACGTTTTAATTGTGGGCGATCCAGGTCTCGGAAAATCGCAAATGCTACTCGCTTGTTCCCGACTTGCTCCCAGAGGTTTGAAATATTTTTATAATAGATATTATTGAAAAACATTAAACATATAAATAATTCAAGAATCAAATATTAAACAAAATTTTAAATATTAATTTTGAAAAAATAAAATATTATATATAGATATAAAATCCCGAAAATCAAAATTCCCGAAACAAAATTGCCGAATTATAAAATATCCGACACTAGAAAATTCCTGAATTTAAGTAATTAAAAATATTTGTTTTCAATCAATATTATTTTTTAAATAAAAATACAATAATAAAGTATTTTGGTCAAAGAAAACTTTTTTTAATGTTCAATGTATTTTTTTAAGTTATGAAAAAAAAATTAAATAAGAATAATAGAAAGCAAAATTTCTCAATGCAAGTTTTTTTTTTTAAATATGCATAGTATTTTTCAAAATTATTTTTCTTGTAATAAAAATCTTGTTCTTGACTAATATTTCATTACTGTATTTTGATAAATAAATGTGATTACTTAAAAAGCAATTTTTTTAATTGTTCAAATTCGAGAATTTTCTAGTGTCGGGAATTTTACAATATCGGATATTTTATATTTCGGCAAGTTTCAATAATAATTAATAATCAACATTAATTTTCAAATTCGCTAATATTATAAATTGATCGGGAATTTCATTACTTGAGAATTTTCCATGTCGGGATTTTTAGATTTCGGAAATTTTATAATTTTGGGAATTTTCTATTTCGAATATTTTTTTTCGGAAATTTTATAGAGTCAATTTTTCTTATGGAATTAAAAGGAATTGAGTTGGTATTATTTATAAATGAAAGCCTTTAAAATTGGAATATTTTCAATTATAAACCTTTAAAATTGATTTATTATAAAAAAACGTTTAAAACAGAAAGTAATTTTAAATGGGAAACTTTAAAATTGAAAATCTTTATTTCAAACTTCTAAAAAATGTAGTCACCAAAAATTGTAATATTGGAACTTTCTTATACTCAAACCATTAAAAATTAAAATTATATTGAGTAAATTAAAATCGTTTAAAAATGAAGATTTTTTAAATTGTAAATTATATTTTGAATTCCACCCTTTCAATTTCAAATGCAAAATTAAAACTTATGAAAGGGAAAAATTGAAAATTGAACGTTACACATGAAAATTCAGAACCTTATAATTGCAATCATTCAATATTTTTAAAATGATTCAGTTACTAAGTTATCAATTCCAGATTTATCCGTTTTTCTAGGTTTCTAGATAAATAAACTTGAAAAATGAATAGTTATTCGAAATTTTTATTTTTTATTTAAAATTATTTTTCTCTCAAATTATAATTTGGTAGAAATTTTATTTCTTGACTGAGAAATCTTTTTTGGTTAAAAATTCATCACTTTTGGTAGAATTTTCATCTTTTTCAATTCTTTTTCATTAAAAATTAAAATATTTTCCAGATGAGATATCAACTATTACATTTTTTGTTGAGAGTTTATATTTTTTCATTAAAAATTTACTTTTTTGGTTAAAGATTCGTCATTTCAGTGAAAAATTAATCTCTTCCGATGGAAATGTTACTATTTTGTTGAAAATGAATTTTTTTTGGTAGAATATTCTTAGTTGAAAATTCGTTAAACTATTTTGTAGAAAATTCATCTTTTTGCAGAAAATAAATCTTTTAGGTTGAAAATTCATCTTTTTGGTTAAAAATCAATCTTTCTTGGTTGAGAATTTATAATTTTAGTTAAAAATTAATCTCTTTGTTTAAAAATGTAAATACTTTGTTCACAATTCGTCTTTTTTGGTAGAAAACTAATATTCTTGCTTAAAAATTCTACTATTTATTTTAAAATTAATCTTCTTGGTTAAAAATTCATCGTTTTGGTTGAAAATTAATCTTTTTTGGTTCAAAATTCAATTATTTGGTTGAAAATTAACTTTTGTTTTGGAATGTTAATTTGACATTATCTGAAATATTCAAACGTCATTAAAAAATGTCTGAAGAATCTTAGTTAAATTATTTTTATATAACTTTAAATACAAATAAACTTAAAAAATAAGTAGTTATTTATAGGAAAATATTGGAAACATATGAGTTTCAATGTGGACAAAGTGAATGAATGATTTCGAAAATTATTATTATTATGTAATTGAAATTCAGAATCATTTCTTGATTTTTCAGGTGTTTATATTTGCGGAAATTCGAGTACTTCAGCGGGGTTAACAGTCACATTACTCAAGGAACCTGGAACAAACGATTACATCCTGGAACCTGGAGCTTTAGTTCTGGCGGACAGAGGAGTTTGCGTTATTGATGAGTTTGATAAAATGACGAATCAGCATCAGGTTAAAACTAATTTTATTATTACATTTTCAGTTAAAATAATTATTTTCATCCAAGGAAAAGGGAATTTGCAACAAAATCGTTCAATTTTTAACCAAACTGATGAATCTTTGATTAAAAAAAAAAAATGAATTCTCAACAAAAGAGTTGAATTTTCAACCAAGAAAGGTTTTTCAATCAATAAAGAAACATATCTTTTCCAAAATGTTGCGTTTTTAAGCCATAAAGAATTTTTGAGAAAAAAGAGTTGAATTTACAACCGAAAAATATGCATTTTCTACCAAAATAATTTAATTTTTGACTAAAAAAGACGAGTTTTCAATCAAATAAGTTAATTTATAACTGAAAAAGATTAATTTTCTAGCGAAAATGAAATAGCTTCATTTTTAGTAAAAAAAAAACGAATTTTCAACCAAATTTGTTAAATTTTTTACCAAAGAAATGAACTGTGTACTAAAATAATGCATCTTCAATAAAAGACAAATTTAACCAAATAAGTGAATTTTCAACCAAGAAAGACAAATTTTAAACAAAATAGATGAATTTTCAACTAAAAAAAGATAAATTTTCAACAAAAAATAGAAAAGTTTAATTTTTTGTTAGAGAAATAAGTTTTTAAGGCTATAAACTCCATTTTGAACAAGATAAATAAATTTTCTATCTAAAATAATAAATGTTTATAAAGAAAATGTTGACGAAAAAATTAGTTAAATTTTTTAATTTGAAAAATTAATTCTTAACAAAAAAAAACTCATTTTCAACCAAAGAGATGAATTTTCAACCAAGAAGATTATTTTTCTGCCAAAAATGAATAATTTTTAACAAAACAATTGTCTAAAATTTCGAGAAAGAATGTGGAAGATTTTAAAGCGAAAATTTCCAATTTTGTAAGATTCCAAAATTTTAGAAAAATTTAAGTAATTTTAACAGATATTTAAAATTTTAAAAAAGATTTGACAAATTTTCAAACGCAGCTTTTTAAGGATTTCGAACGAAATACTCAGAAGCTTTTTAAGAATTTTAAAAGGTTCGAAGAGAATAAAAAAATTTTCTCAAGATTCCTGGGAAAATGTACAATGATTTTTTACCCAAAAAAAAATTAATTTTAAGAATTTATAAAACGATTTTAAATCATTTAAAAAGTTTTCGAAGATCGCTAAAAAATCTGTAAGATTTCAAAGCAATTTTTTTTTACTTATTAAAGATTCTTCCAACAAAATTTATTTGAAAAAGATTTTAAAAAATTTTAATCTATATGTAGATTTTTTAAGATTTCGAAATAATATTTTGAAGATTTTCAACGATTTCGAAAGGTTTGAAGATAATAACAATTTTTCTTAATGTTCCTGGAGAAATTTTAAATTATTTTCTATATAAAACAATTATTTTATAACAATATATGGGAAAATTTTTCAAAGATTTCCAAAACTGTCAAGAAAACTTGAACGATTTTTTCTCCTAAAAGATTCATTTTCAAATTTTATTTAAAGATATTTTTTGAAATTTAAAAATTTTTAAAAGAAGAATCTGGAACGTTCTTAGTCTATTCTTTTAACCTCAAAAGATTTCTGAAAATTTCTAGAATATTTTTAAAGTTGTACTAAATTTCTGCAAATTCTAAATATCATAGTTTTTTTTTTTTATTATTTTTTTTTTTTTTTTTACATACCTGAAAACTTCGAAAATCTTTTTGAATTCTCTCAATAATCTTAGTTGAAAAAGAAAATATTTTTCAATTGTTGGATAAGAATTGCTTAAATTTCTTTTAAATATTAGAAATTGTTGTCAGTAAAATGCAAATAAAAAAAGCAAAAATCTTGAATTGCAAGATTTCCGACAGAAAATTGCCGAATTTAATCAATTAAATTTTTCTTCAATAATTATTATTTATTTATCAAACATAAAATAATCAAATATTTTTCTGAAAGAAATTTTTTTTTTAATGGTAATCAAATTTTCCAAACAAACTTTGCGGGATTCGATTCAGCACTGATTTATCTCGAAAGCAGGTTTTAATTTTTTTGTTTAATTGGACATTCGATTTTTAGGAATTTTTTTAAACAAATTTAAAAATACTATGCATATTTTTAAACAACATTTTTTATTCATATATTTGTTTAATTATCGTAATTTAAATTTAAACAATAATTAAAAAACACCTAAACATTAAAAATAAATTTTCTTTGATAACAATAATTGACGATAGTATTTTTAATGAATAAATAATATTGATTAAAACCCCATTTTTTAATTTTAGGAATTTTATTATTCAGGAATTTTCAAATTCAGTAATATTATAAACTATTGGGTAATTTTATTATTCATGAATTTTCTAATTCGGAATTGTTATATTTCGGCAAATTCATAATTTCGGAAATTTTCTATTTTAAATATTTTATTTTTTGGGAAGCTTGCAGATTCGGAAATTTTATTTTTCGGGATTTCCAAATCTTCCGAGTAATATTTCCTAAAAGTTTTATAATTAAAAAAAAATCAGGGATGAATTTAGCCAGCATAAAAATTTCAAAAGTGGCTTCTAAACACTTTTTGTGATATCTGGCAAAAATACGGGATCATTTTCTTACCCCCCCCCCAAAAAAAAGACATTTCTAATTGAAAGTTTAAGAAAATTGAAAAAAAAATGGTTTCCTAAGACACCCTAATAATAATGCATCTTATTCAAATTAAAAATACGTCATGAATCGGGATGTTGCATAAAATAAGGTAAAAAGATATTTTGATTTTCGCGCCATTTTTCGCCAAACGCATAGATTAGCTACATCTGTGTGACGTCATTCTTCGCGGGAAAATTCAAACTACCTAAATTATGCAAATTAAAAAAAAAAGTAAAAATGGTTTATAAAAATGCATTTCAATTTATAAATGTCTCTAAACGGCTTTCATGTATTATTATCAAATAATAATTAATAATAATTACGAAGAAAAAAATTGAAAAAGTCTCTCGCGAACCTAGAAATTCAATTTACGTATTACGGGCATAACCTAGCACTTCTCAGCTAATAATTTTCCTTCTTTAGGGAATTCGCTAATTTCTGAATTCATTCTTCCTTTAAATCTTTGATCACGCTTGATTAGGCTTTTATGTCCGATTTCTCGTCTTTAAGCATTTATAGGTTAGGTTAGACAATCGACTGTATCAGCTATCAAGTAGAAACCCGCGCAGTGCTCCCAATTCGGCTGCGCAACTGTACTGCGCATGCGTCGAGTCAACAGTCTCATTGGCTGTATACGGCGCGCTTTTTTGAACTTATTCAATGTGTAAATCAATTTTTTATTATGAATCATCATTGTGGAATTAATTAAATTAATTTTCAGATCACAAGATGTTTCAGAGTGAAGGATAAATTGATGATTTGATATTACTATTTGAAAAATAATTATTTATTTTAAATTAAAAAAAAAAGGAAGACTTTTTTTCACCAATTTATATTCTAAATAATTCGTAATATTTTTTGCCCTTTATAATAATTATATATTTTCTAAAATTGATTTGCATATAGTATCATTTTAAATAAGCGAGCGATCAAAGTCCAATGAGGCTGCGGCTGCGACGCATGCGCAGTGCGGTTGGGAAGCCAAATTGGGAACACTGAACCCGCGACATCCGCGCAACCTGATTGGTCAAAATTTTGAAAAGTAACATGGCGGCCAAAGTGATCTGATTGGCGATCAGTTCTATATCTTGGTGACGTCACATCTGTTTGAATGCGACCAAACAGACGTGAATTAGAAAATTTTTTTAAGTATTAGAAACCTGAAGAAAAAATTCTTTTCTCCATAACGTTATTCACTGCTTCAAGTTTCTAAAAATATTTCTATCTCATTTCATGCAACATCCCCGTTGCACTTGAAACTCATAACATTTTTTTTTTAGGTTGTTTGAAATTTTATTTTGTTACTTGTCAATCTTTTTCTTGCTTAATTTGCAAAAATTATTCATGATAAAATGGATTTCTTTTCAATCTTAATTTAAAAAAAAAATGTAATTGAGAAACATAAATCCATGTTTTATATTAGATATGAGATTGGTAAGTATTCAAATTTATGTAAGCTATATCTCGATTAAGAATTTCATACCGCCCTGGAGTAATTTTAATGATGTGGCAGCTCATTAAAACCTTCAGAATCGTCTGACTAATTAAATACAATTCGCAGTAAGCGATTTTTTTCCGGAACAATGTAATTCATCTGCTGCGAAGTTATTTACATTCTAAATTTAATTATTATCTTCCAGAAAAATAAGCAAGAGCTTCGTACAATATGAGGTATGGCTTTATACAATAAAAGTCATTTTTTTTAATGCTCAATAAAAAAAAAAAATCTGTATATTCTACGGAAAAGTATATGGTAGACCGGGGCAAGACCGACCACCACAGTGGGGTAAAAAAGGTCTCTCTGGACAAATCAGTCCATGGGCCACAATTTTGATCCAATTTTACTGCTTTTTTTCTCTGAATGAAAGCGTATAAAATTCTTCATAAATGGGTCGAGGCCGATTTCGAAAAAAAATTTTATTATTTCATTTGATAAAAAAATGTAAAATTTTTTTTTTTCAGAAGAGTACCAATTTTTGAAAAATACTTGAATTTAATCCAAAGTACCTAGAATCAATAAAGCACCTATCCAGACAAGTTTTTTCATAGCTAAGAAATTGTTTGAAAATTTACTGAATTTGTTATAAACAAATAGGTGAGTGAAAATGGATTAATGGGGATTGACAGTTATTCGTGAATTGATTTGCACTAAATTTGAACAATTTGTAGACAAAAAGCGTTTTTTAATTGAATTCATCAAATATAATTAATTTTTATTTCATAAACAAATTTTATAAACAATCATCTAAAGCTGGTAGTTATGTTGAAATAAATCAAATTTTTTCTATTGAATCGGCCAAAAATTATACAAAAATGTCACAAGATTTTAAGCTTATTCATCCAATAACAATTACCAATTTTTTTAACAAAATTAATTAACAAATATATTTTTTGGCTATTTCTAAAGGCAGAAACGTGTTTTTTCAACGTAACGAACTATGATAAAATAAACATTTGTCAATCAAATTATTAATGACAACAAAAATAGTAGATCGTTATCGAGGTTTCTAAAAAAAAGTTTGAAAATTAGTTATTAACAGTTGGTAACGATGAAAAAACCAAGTTTTTACCTTTAGAAATAGCCGAAAAATGCATTTGTTAATTAATTTTGTTACAAAATTTTTCAATTGTTATCGACTTGTAGCACAGAGCAATTACTAAATAAGAGTCTACTAATACTCTAAAGAAACGCAACATTTTCTTAAAAAATGCATGAGATGATAAAAATTTGTTTAAACAATTGTTTTTAACAATGAAAATTTTAGATTGTCGCATAAGCTCCCTAAAATTTTAGTAATTAGTTACTTACACTTTATTACATTGCAAAACCCAAGTTTTTACCTCTAAAAATAGCCAGACAGTGCATTTGTTAATTAAATTTGTTTGAACAATTATTATTCGTTTTTGGATAAATAAACCTGGTAATCTTGTCATATTTTCGTATAATGTTTGGCCGATTCAATAGAAAAAACTTGATTTATTTCAACATAACTACCTGCTATGGATGATTGTTTATAAAATTTGTTTATAAAATAACAATTTATTTGTTGAATTTCATAAATTTAACTAAAAATTTTTTTGTCTACAAATTGTTTGAATTCAGTGCAAAGAAATTTTTGAAACACTGCCAATCCCCATGAATCCATTTTCACTCACCTATTTGTTTATAACAAATTCAGAAAATTTTTGAACAATTTCCAAACTATAAGAAAACTTTCCTAGATAGTTGCTTAATTGATTCTGGGTATTTTATATTGATTCCAAGTATTTTTCAAAAACCAGTACTCTTCTAACAAAAAAAATATTTTTTTCCATTTTTGTTATTAAATAAAAAAATATATAAACTTTTTTTAAATCGGCCTTGAACGATCTATGGAGAATTTTATTAGCTTTTATTTAGAAAGAAAACCATTAAAATTGGATCAAAATTGTGGCCTATAGACTGATTTGTCCAGAAATACCTTTTTTGCCCCACTGTGCACCGGGGTAACAGCGACTTTAAAAATAATACTGCAATTACTCAATAATTTCAATTCTTTTTTTGCATCAAATAATCGATTTTGTTAGAAAAATAGCGCTGTAAATACAATTCTCGAAAATGTAGATTGTAAAAGGAAAATTGTGCAGGAAACTGGTTTGACAACTAATGAATGGAAGATTTTGCTGGTAGGAATGACATTTGCAACATTAAGATTGTGAAGTAGGAGATATGAGTGTGAGTGAGGAATGTGAAGGATGGGGAAGTTGTGAAAGGAGAAGTCAGGAAAGTGTGGGCGTAGAAATTAGGAGAAGTGAGGGATGTGAAGAGTGTAAGGGGTTGGGATGTAGAGGAGGGGAAGTAAGAGAAGTGAAGGGGTGAACAAGGAAGGGGGTGTGATGCGTGGGGAATGAAAGTCGGGGAATCGAGAAGAGGGAAAAGATATGCGAGAAGTAAGGGAAGGGTGGGAAGGAACAGAAATGTGAATGGAATTAGGAGAAGTAGAGGAGGGAGAATGGAATGGAAAAAGTATGTGAGGGGTTGAGAAGTAGGAAAAGGGATGGTAATTAGGGGATGTGAGGTCAAGGGAAGTAGAGAAAGGAGAATAAGAGAAAGAAAAGTAAGGAAAGTGAGGAAATAGAAACTAGGAGAAGTTTGGGATTTGAAGAATATGAGGGATTGGGATGTGGAGGAGGGATAATTAAGTGAACGGGGAGAGAAGGTAGGGAAGTGAGGTGCGTGTTGACTGCAAGTAGAGGAATTGAGGACCAGAAATAGATACGTAAGAAGTAAGGGAAGGGAGGTAAGAAAGGGAAGGGAGAGATGCGAGGGATGGGAGGGAAGAAGGGGGAGGTTTTTTTTCAATAATTTTTATCAAAGTGGGTGGTACATATTTTTCTTCTTTAAATTTTCTTGGTCTCCCCCCCCCCCCCCGATTTGTTCGAATGCCAAAAAAGTGAACATGAATTTTTTTTCAATTTTAAAATCGATTGATTTTAAGGAGTAGTTCACAGCCCATAAAGTTTTAGGTGTATGTCCTCTAAAAAAAGGCCTTTTTGGAAATTTGTGATAGAATCGTTAATATTAAATCATCTTACTGAAAAGTTCCCTTGCTCAAGCATGGGTCAAAAATAGGTAAACAATGTTTAAAGTTCAACGGATTCCAGAATTCAACTTCCATAAAAACAACTAAAACCTTACTAATTTTCTTTATTCATCATTTCACATAAGTTGACCTAGTTTTAAGTACTTTTTCGAACCAAAATTCATAATTGGTTCCAAATATCAAAACTGTACGCCTCACTCCAAAGGAAAGTTTCAGAAATCTATTAAAATTTGTTGAAATCGATATTTCCTAGTTGAACAGTATTTTCCAGCTTAAAGTTAGATTGTTAGATAATAAACTTTTTTAGAATATAGCCAGAAAAATTCTAATTCTAAAGAATAAATTGGGCAAAGAGTTTGGACACGTGCGAAATTTTGAAAATCCAGTGAGCCTGAAGCCGACGCGAAAACGCGAAAAACTAGAGCGACCCTACCCAATGTCACTTTATACACACTCACTTTCGACGAATTCATAGAATACAAGGAATTCATAGATTTTCATGAATTTGTAGAATTCGAGAAATCCATGTAATTCGAAAAATTCATAGAATCAACGGAATTCGTAGAATTCGAGGAATCCATGTTATTCGAAAAATTCATAGAATTGAAAGAATGCAGAGAATTCAAAGAATTTAGAAACTTCGAGTAATTTACAAAATTCAAGGAATTTAGGAGATTCAAGGAATTTGGAAAATTCAAGGAATTTAGAAAATCCAAGGAATTTAGAGAATTCAAGGAACTAAGAGAATTGATGGGGTTCAGAGAATTTCAGGAATTCAGAGAATTCAGCGGATTCGGAGAACTCGACGCATTCAGCAAATTCAAGGCATTCAGTGAATTAAAGGAATTCCGAAAATTCAAGGAACTTAGAGAATTCTGGGAATCCAAGGAATTCAGCAAATTCAAGTTATTATGATAATTCCAGGAATGAAAACCATTCTGTAAATTCTCAGGATTTTGAATTCTTTATATTCATAGAATTCTTGAAATGCCTGGCATTCTCTGAATTCCTCAAATTCTTTCAATTCTTCGAATTCACTACATTCTTTGAATTTTCTGAATTCATTAAATTCTCTGAATTCCTTAAATTCTCTAAATTTCTTGAATTCTCTAAATTCCTTGAATTCTCTAATTCCTTAAGTTCTCTAAATTCCATGAATTCTTTGAATTCCTTGAATTTGCTACATGCCTGGAATTTGCTGAGTGCCTCGAATTTTTTTATTCACTTGAATTCTCTGAATCCCTTGCATTCTCTGAATCCCTTGGATCATCTGAATTTCTTCAATTCTCTGAATTGCTTGAATTCCCTGAATTCCTTAAATTCTCTGAATTGCTTAAATTCTCTGAATTAAAGGATTTCTCTAAATTCCTTCAACTCTCTGAATGCATTGAATTCTCTGAACTGCTTGAATTATCTGAATTCCTTGATTTATTTGAATTCTGTGAATTCCTTGAATTCAATGAATTCCTTGAAGTCTCTAAATTCCTTGCATTCTCTGTATTTCCTGAATTCATATAATTCTCTGAATTCCTGGAGTTCTTTGAATTCCTTGAATTTGCTGCATGCCTTATATTCTTCGAATTACTTGAATTCCTTGAATTCTTTGAATTCCATGAATTCTCTCAATTCATTGAATGCCTTGAATTCTCTGAATGCCTTGAATTCTTTGAATGCCTTGAATTCTCTGAATGCCTTGAATTCTCTGAATTCCTTGAATTCCTTGAATTCTCTGAATTCCTTGCATTTTTTGAATTCTCTTAATTTCTTGAATTCTCTGAATTCCTTGAATTCCTTGAATTTTCCGAATTCCTCGAATTCTCTGAATTCCTTGAATTCTCTGAATTCCTTGAATTCTCTAAGTTTCTTGAATTCTCTGAATTTCTTGAATTCTCTGAATTTCTTGAATCCTCTGAATTCCTTGAATTCGCTGCGTGCCTTTAATTCTTTAAATTCCTCGAATTTCCTGAATTCTCTGAATTCTCTGAATTGCTTGAATTCTCCGAATTTCTTGAATTCTCTGAATTTTTTTGAATTCTCTGAATTCCTTGAATTTGTTGAATTCTCTAAATTCCCTGAATTCCTTGAATTTTCTGAAAACCTTAAATTCGTATATAATATAATAATTAGGTATGAATATTTTCATAAAAATCATCTTCAAAATATTTTAAAATAAACTTTTAAAAAGTTAGTAGGCTCCATTCCACTAGGATTGAATACTTTTAACTGCTGAAAATTTATTATACGTAGATATAAAGGACCACTCTCGTATAAACCCTTTCTTAAGGACACAAACATGCACAGTTGGGCAAGGGACATATGTGCACGTTCACAGTTAGGCAAGTGACAACTGTGCACATGCACGGCTGAACAAGTGATATCTGTGCACGTGTGCAGTTGGGCAAGTGACATGTGTGCACGTGCACAGTTAGCGAAGTGGCATCTGTGCACGTGTACAGTGAGGAATGTGACATCTGTGCACGTCTAAGTCCACAGGAGCCCATCTATGTACGTTGAAATTTCGACGTGCACAGTTGTACAACTACCAACTGAGCATGCGCCCAGATGGTACTTGGACAACTGTGCACGTCGAAATTTCAATGTGCACAGTTGTCACTTGGGCAACTGTACACGTGCACAGATAGTACTTGGACAACTGTACACGTCGAAATTTCGACGTGCATCGATGGGCACTTTTGGACTTGTACGTGCACAGATGGACGTGCACACTTGTCCGTCCGGCCATCGACGTCCACAGTTGGGCACGTGCAAAGTTGCTACGTGCACAGTTGTCCGTCACCCCGTTCCAACCATTGTACTTCCCAGGTGATTTCAACTCAGCCTCACACCGTCTGGCGTACCACTCATCCTCGACATGCATCATGGCCGCCATACGGTCAATTTATTTATCCCCGAACATACGGGATAGTGCATCCGGCATTTGGTGCATCGATCCCTTTCGATGGAAAATTTCGAAGCTATATTCTAGGAAATACAACGCTCAGCGCGCCAATCTACCTGTCGGATTTATGCTATTGTACAGCCATCGGAGGCCACTGTTATCAGTCTCCACCTAAAAGTGGTACCCTTCGAGATAGTATCGAAACTTTCTGGTGGCCCATGCCACGGCATGAATCTGGATGGTCACTACCCCCAGACCAAAGTCTCTGGCATCAGCCTGGACGCAGAATGGTAGATTGAAGTCAGGGTGCGCCAAGACAGCATATGTGACCAAGACTGTTTTTGAAGCCTGGAATGCCTCTTCCTGCTCATCTCCCTAAGAGAAATTGTAATTTTTCTTAGTGATACGAGTAAGTGGCTCACAAATTCTAGTGTAGTCCTTGATGAATCGCCTATACCAAGACGTAGCCCCTAAGAAACGTCTGACTTGTTCAACGTTTCTGGGCCGAAGACAATCAAGTATGGGATGGATCTCATCATCGTCTACTCAAAACCCATCTTTGTTTACTGTGAATCCCAGACACTTGACTTCCGTTTGACAGAATTTATATTTGTGTGGGATAAACGTCAGCCCCGCTTCATTTAAGCACCTAATGGACCAGTATAAGCAAAACAAGTACTCGTCAAAGCTTTCAGCGAAGATGATGACTTCGCTTAGATACGCAAATACGTAGAGTTTCAATTCCGGGGTGATAAACCTGTCCATCAACCGTTGAAAGGTTGCTGGAGCCCCGATGAGGCCAAACGGCATGCGATTGAACACGTGCAGCCTTTTTCCTGGGATAGTAAAAGCCGTGATTGGCTTACTATCTTTAATTGGAGGGATCTGGTGGTAAGCTTTGTTAAAATCTAGGGTTGAGATGTATCGAGCGGAATTCAAGCGGATCAAGATTTCCGCCATAAACGGAATCGGATACGCATCTTTTTTCGACACCTCATTAACCTTTTGAAAATCGATGCATAGACAGTAGTTACCTCCGGCTTACGGGCCATTACGACCAGACTGCGCAACTCACTACTTGAGGGTTCAATCAATCCTGGCCCAATCAATAGGTTCGCTTCGGCGATTAACGCGTCACAAATTTCTCAGCGGGCCACTTATCGGGGTTCGGTTTTATTATACCCTTCAAAAACTGGTCTAACCTAACTTCCTCCACTTCATCCAGCAATGCAATGCCTTTGCAAGAGTTGATATCATTCTCGCCCGCGTGACTAAACGCAAACTTTATGATTGGCTCGTCAGCCAGCCATAACTACTTGTGACGCAAATCCAGAATGAAACCGAACTTGACGGCCAAATCCATGCCTAATACGCAAGTATCAGTTAACTTAGGTATTATCGTGAAATTAATAGAGTGAGTGGTTCCTAAAAAGGTCGCCGGCAGACACGCGTCGCCAATGACCCTCTCAATAGTGCGATTAGCCATCATGACAGCGCCTGCCTTGGAATGATTGATCTGATAACCACCAGAACCGAGTATCTGCTACCCTACTGACCCTAGATAAGTTCTTGATGAATCAGTGTCTACAAATAAATGGATTGAAGTACCCTCTATCTCAATATTGACATAGCGTTCGAGTTGGTACCAATCCCTGATAGAAGATGAGGTGTAGTTTTAGAAGAATTTTATTGAGTTGCCCCTTCGTATCTTTCACATCTGAGAGTTTGGTAAGTCCAACACACAAAGATGGATATGACTTGGAACGAAAGAGCGATTTTGAAGAACGAGTGGGAACATGAGTACCCAAATTCAATTAAGCGACTGATGGTGGGGAGGTCTCCGTCCCCGCTTCATAGGTTGAGACTGAGTGATTAAAGTTCAATTCAGGTTGAATTTCAGAAGGTAACTTCTGAGGCAATTCAGGTTTATGTTCAGAAAATAATTTCTGAGTCAATTCAGGTTGAATAATCGAAGTTGAAGGGGTTGAGTCAGGTATATCATCACAAGTCTTTCTAACTTGGCCGTGCTTCCCACAATTATGGCAAAACTTGGTCCATCTAGTTTCATACGTTTTCCAACCATGAGCAGCGCCACCACAATTGAAACAGGATCGTTCAGCCTTTGATGGGACCCTCTTTCTTGGAGATGGACTTTCTCTTGTCGAGTCAGGCTTAGTTGAGACATGTACCAAGCCCTTCTCACTATGATCATTACCATTAATTTACGTGGGATTGTATTTATTAGTAATATTTTTAGTCAGATTACCGTTTCTCGATTTAGGCTTATCGTCTGAGGAGGCCTTGGCGCCTATTCGATCCACCAACTTTACCAACGCGCTAACCAAGGATATAAGAGAGTAGGTGGCACCGCTCGACGTGGTGCCACTGATATTTTTGCCAGTTCCACGAGAAAGTTTAGTGTTTTTGGCATGAGCTAGTTCTGGGGAAAATAAATGTTCTTGATCTAAATGCAGTTTTGAAATGTTGCCATGTAGGCCAGGCATGACAATTATAATGGAAACATTGCGAGGGTAATTTATCGGAGAATGAATGGGATCCCTATCAATATTTCCGTATTAGTGAGGCGTGTGTTCGAACGCCCCTCATCTACCCTAGTTAAGAGGTTTTCTGCACTGGTTTCATTGTCCTCACTTAACGTGATTCCCCAGTTCTTAGCGATAGTGTTCACAGTTTCATGATAGGACCTAGGGTGGGAATACTGAGTTGGAAGGGGCCTACCCCTGCCCGACTGATTGGCGGGCACAAAATTTGGCGACGTCCTAAACGACATCCTTACGACAGCCTATGTCCATGTCGTTAAGGTTTCTTTACTATATCATAAAGGCGTAGTACGATCTGACGATGTCTCTACGATAGCGTAAAGATACCTTAACGACATGGACATAGGATCTCGTAAAGTTGTTGTAAAGATGTCGTCAAATTTGGTGCCCAGTGGGATGCTGAAACGGGGGATTAAACCTCTGTGGTCCAGCAACAAAGGGCATAGAAGGGCATATTTGGTCGTATTGTGCAGATGATGCGAACGGAATACTTTCCCCTCCCCCATTTGGATTGGTTTGCTACGTATTCACATTACGCACACGGTAGGGACGCCAGTTATAGAAATGAAATATAATTATAAAATCTCAATGCTATTCAGTATCAACAAATTCAGATATGTTTAATCGAATGTCATAGGTATTGAATATAATATTCGAAAGTAAATTTGAGCCAATTTAAATCAACGTAGTAGGGTCAAATCTACTTTCGAATATTATATTTATTGCATATAGTATTGAATTAAACCTATCTAAATTTATTCATACTGAATAGGATTGAGATTTTCTAATTATATTTCATTTCTATAACTGACGTTCCTACCTTGTGCATAATGTTAATACACTTTTATTCTGCAAAAAGTTTCAGCCAACATTTGTATACATTATACATACAAAACAGAAAACGGTTATGATAAAATATTTAATAATAGACAACAAAAAACACTCGGTAAATTTCTCTTTTCAATTAAATTCATTGAAAAAAATCTAAACATACTGTAATTAAATAATTGAAGCCCTATTTTCTATTGAAATTTTATATTGAAAAGTAAGTCGCACCCAAGCAACCCGACAGATATTTCGTATCTACGGTGCAGCATACGTCACAAAGGAGACGCGTTTATCACGACTCCCGAACTCTAGGAGAAGTAGTGAAGGACGCGGTACATGTGTTCTCGAAATGAATTTCCCCGAGTTGGGCATGTACGCTGTATATATGACATCAAATTTCAGGCCAATTATAATATTAATTAATCAATTTGATTAATTCTATAATTTATTTATTTCTATTGGAACTGTTCTAAGTTCCGCTTATTCCGGTTTCAACTTCACACCTAACCTACGCGTTACTCATGCCCATAAGTTGAGAGCCATTGTGACTGTCTTTTTGCTAGTTATTTTCTTTATACGACTTTATTAAGTTTTTAGTCTAATATTTAGTTTCACATGAATGCAAGAGATTGCCTGAAAGCCGCCAGATAGTTTTAAATCCAAACTACCAAACTATACTAAAGACTGATTTTATATTTCTTGTTTAACCTGACTTTTAAAAAGAACCTAATTTCTCAATTTTCCGATAGCCCTAATAGAGTTAATAGGCTAATAGGCTTAATTGAGTGGTCAAACTGACGCCTTTGATGCGTGAAGCAGAATTATCGGTATTCCTCGAACGTTACCGACCTTTTAAACTTCGAAGACGTTAAGCAAGAAAACCCGGAAACAGCGGCAGTATGCTTGACGTTGCCCGAGGTCAGCAACCATCAAACTTCAACAGCGTGTGCCTACCAGTTTGGCACACGACGTTGAAACGCGAGAGTTTACTTTAATTTTTTACAGTTTTCTTCGCCCTCGTCGAAACCCTTTCATTCTGTTTGCTTTCAGCCGATACTTGGTAAAATGGATTTTCATTCCTTGGCCTTTCGCCTGTTCGTTTCTCAAAGCGTTCATAATCACAAATGACTCGAGAAAGGCGTCACCGTCCTTCGTCTCGTATGAAAGTCGGTATGCCACGCACGTGACAAGGCTGGAACTGATGAGAGTGAGAGAAGCGATAGAGGGAGAGAGATGACTGCCAGTTCGGTTCCCTGCAGCGTGGTGACGCAGATTTGGTCTCCGGGTTTCGTGATGCATGCTCTCCTCGTCTGCTAACCGCCGATGTGACCAGGGATGTGCTGACTTCATTTAACACGCAGGTCCTCTCTGTTACACTTCCTACTTCGCGTGGATTTGGGTTTACACCTGAAGCTTCTGTTAATTCCTTAAGTTCTTTGTCTAAGTATTCTATTGTCTTGTTATCGATGTTAAGTTCGATTTCATGTTCCTCAATTTCTATTTTTAATAGGTTCTGTACTTCTTTGTTTATTATTTCCCAGCCCCCCTGTAGGGATGTTTGTTTTTAGGGTCTGGAGACGTGAAATACTTTTTATATCTGTATGGTCTATTGTTACAGAACGATTCGTGTATCAGGTAGATTAGTCTTGGAATTAGTTTTTCACTTAATTGACTATGGAATCCCTCCGAATGGCGCCTAATTTTAACTTTATTAATTTTAGTGCTCTCTTCGATTTTGCCTCTCCAGTCTTCCTCTATGATTGCTCTGTTTCTGTAAAATAGATCAGGATAGGAAAATAAAAAATGTTGTCTAAACTCGATACATGTTATTTTTTTGTCCATATTTATTAGGTTGAGTTATTATTTCTTAAGGTTAGGTTCAAATTTTGATTGTAATTACAAAGTGTGGAAGATATTCGTTTGAGTTCCTACTTTCGTTTCGGGTTTAACGTTGCAATTGAAATTTAAGTTCACAATTTCAAACTGTCTGAGTATTTCTTTCGATTTAAGGTTTATATCCGAATTTACGATTCCAATGTGTCAGATTTCGCATTCAAGATTAAAAATTATGATTCAGATTTGAAGTTACAGTTCAAATTCAAGATTCAAAACTATGATTTAAATTTACAGTTTAAAACTGTCGAAGTTAAAATTCAAGATTCGAAACTAAGATTTAAATTCAAAATTACAGTTCAAAAATGTCCAATTTCAAAATTGTGATTTAAATTCGAAGTCACAGTTAAAAAATGTCGGGATATTGATTCCGATTTAATGCTTATTAAAATATTGAAACGTTGTGGTTGATGGCAAGTTTTCTTTTCAATTGTTTTGTTTTTTGAATTCTTTTTACTACTCCATGTACTCCTTGCTTCTGTTTTCTTTGCATATACTCCATTATTCATTGATCTTATCCTCTCCAGATCTCTCCCTTTCTTCCCCATATTTTCAAAATTGTTGTATGTTCTCACTCTGTTGCAATACTCGCTGCTAGGGTATTTCCTTTTTCCTGTCTATTCTCCCTTTCCTCGGTATTCTTTTTCTGCCTTTGATCTTCTTTAAAGTTTCTGTAGGTGTTCCACGTTTTTTGGTTATAATATTGCCCTTTTCCCATTACTTAAATCTAAATTTCTAACCTAAAGTTATGAGTCCTCATGCGTATATGTGCCGTTTTATAATTTGAAGTCGTTTATATCCCATTCTCCAAAACTTTTTCCTTTAAGGTTTTTTAATCCATAGATTGTTAGAGACACCTTTTCCTCGACAAAAAAACGGGCCTTCATATCGGTTATATAGCTTACTGAATACCGAGATTCGGCACCATTTAGTCTTTTGCTTGCGTATGCGATTACGTGGTTTGTGTCGTCTATTGTTTGAGTAAATACGTCTCCCAATCCCGTATTGCTCACGTCAGTTTCAAGGTTGAAGGGTTGCGTAAAGTCTGGGCATGTCAAAATTGATGCTGATGTTGAAAGGTCTTTAATTTTTCGAAAGGCCTCATCCTGCTTTAATCTTCAGTCCCATGTCTTATTTTTTTTTAACAATCTATTCAACGGTTCTATTACTTCAGCAAAGTGTGGAATAAATTTTCTGTACCGACTTGCCATCCCTATAATGCGCTGCAATTGTTTGATGTTTTTTGGTTTAGGGAATTATAGGATTGCTTCGATTTTGTCCTTGCTTACTTGAAGTCTTTTTTCGTTACCTTTAAAATCAAGAATTTCGGAGCAGCCAAATCTCATCGCTAGTGCCTTGGGTGGGAATGCTCTTTTGGGGTTGTAATGTGTTGCTTGTGGGGAAGCTTATCAAGCTTAGGATATCGTTTGTAGGGTTTCTTACAGGAATTTTGACGTTTTTGGTTTTTTGGGATTGGTTAGGATTTGTAGTTACTAGGGGAATTTCACTATCTTCAATGTTGGTAATTCTTTTGTTAAGCTCTCTACTTCTTTTTCAAATTAATGCTACCTCCGAATTTCGGTTTCTTATTTTTATATTCAACTTCTATTTTAGTTAATGGTTTATTCCTAATATTTACATTTTTCCTTTCCTTACTTCCTTCGACTTTAATGTCATGTTTAGTTTCCGTTTTATCACTAATTATTGGGAGGGGTAAAGTATTTTGGTGTACTTCCATAGAATAGGGTGAGGATTTTATCATGTTTGTTCCTAAAATACCTACGGACTTTAATTTTTGAACTAACCTAAATATTAAGTGTTTCGTGTGTTTTCCGATTATAATTGGAATTACTACGTTTCCGATTATATTAACGGTTTCTATGCTCGCGACCATTAATTTGCGCAAAACTGGTTTGAAAATTGAATATTTGGAATTCCAGATTTTTACAATAATTCCTTGCCCACATAAGAACGTGTGGCACCTGTTTCCACTAAGATTCGAAACAGTCTGTTTCGAATTTATTCATTAGATGGAAACGCGTTTCTGTTACTTCGTCTTTATACGAATTTGAAAATTCTATCATTTTGGTATGAGGTTGTACTATTTTTAGTCCTAATACTCGCCCCTCCTGTTTCCCTGATTGTATGCATAATATGGGCATCCTCTTTCAAAATTGCTTGCCATGTCCGACACTCGAGTCGCGGGACAGTCAGACACCTGACGCGACGTACTGACAAAATTCAAATTTAAAAATTTATCAAAGACATCAAAATGAGTACTCTCATCTTGACGTCTACGGGTATGTTGGTCCACGTCGTGTTAAAATCTTTATGTTTTAGTTAATTTCCTGTCACAATTTCCTCCTTCAAACCGTAACTTCAAGGTGTGAATATGACAACAGTGGTTCTGAAATGGAATAAATGATTAATAATTATAATAATAATGGATCGCTCAGTACCATATTCATCCAATATGATTTGTAAGCAGTCAAATTATCATGTCCCGTCGATCAATTTTGACGGCATAAAATTGACATAAAATTTTCAAAATAGTATACTTCTGGAATCTCCTTAGCAATTATTTTGGTTCCGCAATCGTATTTATTAATCGAAATAGAATGCAGAACAATAGGAATTTTTGTCGAATTAAGACTCAATGTCAGTCAATAGTGTTGCTAAATTTGGCTAAAGAACGATATCTCGTCGAACTTAGTGATAATAAAGTAAAATAAAATGTGAAATCCGACAATTTCGGAGAGAAGAAAAATTAAATAAAACCTGACAGCACAATTGATTTCGAAGTTAAATCTGAACTTCGACGAACCGCTTATGATCATTCCATTGACCTCTTCTTGCATTTAGTGGGGTCGATGATTCTCACCTCCTCGCCGTTAGGGTTTTGGCCGCTAGAACTGCCCCCTTTCCCAGGTAATTTTCCCTGATGAGGAATCGCCTCAACCTGTTGGGGTAGTCCTCGGTGTCGGTAAAATTTGCCCTGACCCGTCTTTTGAGCTCTTGCCCCCCTTCTCCGACCAGATATTGGTGGTCAATGGGAATTAACCACGTTAGCCAGGTTGCTTAATCCAACCTGAGTCAGTTGACCAGGCCTTGGTGACGAACGTTGCAGTCCGGACATTCCGGACAATAGAGGGTCAGATTCCTTGAACAGCCCGGACATCTTCCTAGGGCCTGCTCATGTTCGATTCCATGTGAATAATTGCATTCAACACTGCCGTATCCATCTGTTCCGAAAATTCGGTAGAATCCAGGCCGATATGGATGGTGACATCCCGTAAAGTGGTGTTCCCTGGACTTAGAATTGATGCAACCGGCAACATGTTCTTTTCCGACGTATGATACGAAATTTTGGGTCCCACGGTCGACTTTGGCAGCCTCTAATTTTTTTACAAGAATCTCTGCTCTTTTCTTAATGATGTCTTTGAGCAGGACCTGACTGACGATTCGGCAATCCGCCAAGTAAAGGGGCTGTTCTTCGCCACGCGGGTTGACAAACTATACCTACCATAGACAAACTGTGCTCGTTGAGAACGTCGTCGAAGCTCGGGATCGTGTCGAAAGGTAAAGGCTGGACCACTACCGATGGAGCAACCAATGTCTTAGGGTCGGCGGTCGATTTCAACTCCCCTCCATGCACCTCGGAAATCTTGTTTCGATGGCTGGTGTTTGGTACTCTATTTCGTCGAAGATTCTCCGCCTGCAATTGTGCGGGGGTGACCCTTGTTTGCTTTTTCAATTTCAGGTCAGGCGGGGGCAAGTTTTTGATCTCGTCTAGTAGTCTCTAGGCTTCTCTTCTGACTGACGATTTCCCTCACTCTGACGTAGGATTTCTCAGGTCAACTCCACTTATCGAACAACTGGGCACGAAGTCAAACTCGCTATCCAAGAGCTTGCTTGCGTTTCATAGAGCCTTTTCCAGTGGCATTGCTGACTGATATATCGTATCTGGTCGTTCAGTGAAGTCGGAGTTGACATCGACTGGAACTTTGAATTAGCTAAGGTCAACCTTCTCGGATGGTCTAAATTAGGTCCGCCCGAACTCGATTTGGAGTTTCAAATTTAGCATCTTCTGCTCCAGTTCGATCGGTTGTCGCCTCAAATCCAGTACTCGTTGCTGAATTTGGTGCAGGGGTAGAGAAGCCAGAGCGGGTGTCTTAAATCCTGACATTTTGATAATCGTCGATTTGTTTGATGGAGTTCGATGGGGTGCTGGTGAGTGCCTCAAATGAATCATGCTGAAAACTCACATTACTTAACATGCAACATTCGACGTGGAATTTTTCAATCGGTAATGCTGTATTCCCTTATTATTTTACCAGCCTTGTCTGTCAATTCTACCGTAATCGGTCCACACGCTCTATGAACAAAAGCTGGTCCTGTAAATTTATGTGCCAACTTCGAGGAATATGCATCTGCCTTATTACTTAACTTTTTACTAAGGTAATAGACTTCAGTTGAACGCCTCTTGCTAACAAAAGGGCTCTGATATCTTTATTTATGTACTTCGTACCGTTATCCGTGACAATTGACCTTGGGGTTCCTCAACGACCGAAAACCATATCTAGTGCTTTAACCACGGATTTACCAGTCCCATGTCGAACTGGGAATAACTCGATATACTTAGTGTACAAATCCTGAACGATACTCAAAGTAGAGTTTCCCCTTTTTAGTCGTTTTTTAGAGACGAGGGTATCGACGGATAACTGCACCCGGGGTGTTTGTTAGGGCTGGCTAGTCAGTTGTCTTTTTATAGGCCTTTGATTGTGTTTGAACTTGACGCAAATTTCGCAGTCTTCGACAAAGGACTTAACATCTTGGGTCAGACCTGGCCAAAAATAATTTTTGCGTACTCTATCCAATGTTTCATCACGACAAAGATGTTCTGCTTGTAGAATATGATAGTTTTCTCGAATGATAGACATGATGTCACAAGGTTTGACTACCTTTTTCCATGGATGTTTGTCATCAATCGAAGCTTTTTCGCAATCAGGACGATAATAGAACAGCTCGTCGTTCTCGATCTTCAATTTCGAGAATCTATCGGGTTGACCTTTGACGAGATTGAATTTGATCTAATACCAGTCCTGATCATAAATCGTGTTCGATTGAATTCGCTCCTGAATGGTTTTTTTGATGAACTTTTCCCATTCATTCGGGTCAACATCGACGCTAAACATGCGCGAGAGTGCATCAGGAGCCTCATTTGTGGCACAAAGTCGATGTTCGACTGTTATGTCGTGCTGATAAAGATAGATTGCCCATCTGGTAAGGCGACCTATGGAATTTTTCAATCCATGAAGCCACTGAAATTCCTGATGATCGGTAACGACCTTGAACGGCATACCTTACAAATAGCACCTCAATTTTCCGACGAAACAAACCACGGCAAGGTACTCTTTTTCCGTGGTTGTATAGTACAACTCCGCACCTCTCAATGGTCGACTTAAAACCTCAATCAAGTTGTCAATTCCCGTTACCGGCTCCCTTTGGACAAGAATCGCACCCAAGCCAAAGTCGCTAGCACCGGTATACAAAAGCAAGGGTTGTCCAGGAATTGGGACGTACAACCGAGGAGCCTCGGTAAGGGATTCATTTACCTCATCAATTGCCTTCTGTTCAACCTCGTTCCACCTCCAAGGAACATTTGGACTTGTAAACTTGTAAAACGGTCCCTGACTTCTGGCCACATTTTTCAGATCTCTGTGGTACCAATTTACGCGACCATTGAACTATAGCAATTGATCACCTGTTCGGTAATTTCCTCTCGGAAATCAGTTCCTGATGTCTTCTTCCTAGAAGATCCAGTAGTTTCTGGAATGTCGAAGGTGCCTCGGCCAGGCCGTACGGCATCCTATTCTACTTCAGCAATCCTTTCCTTCTACTGGAAATGCCGTCTACTTTCGAATCTTTTTATCCATAGGGATCTGGTGAAAAGCTTCACTCATATCAAGGTTCGAAATTATCTTGGCCTTGTGGAGTTGAGACAAGATAGACCTCATGTTGTGAAGAGGATATGCTGGCTTAATTGTTTTTTAGTTAAGCGGTCAATAATTTATGCAAACCCTGAGCCCGCTATTTGATTTAGGTGTGAGCACCAGCGGACATGCACATTCGCTATTACTCCATGAAACATAACCCTTTTCCAACCGATCGACCTCTTCACTGATGAATTTGCGTATTATCCCGCTTCGACGATACGGCTTCTGAGATGAAGCATTGTATCACTCAACTCAATCACATGTTTGAGTAATTGAGTCTCGCCAGTAGACTCTTAGTCAAATTTGTCGAAGTCAGAGTCAAAAATTGCTCACAGACGCTCAGTATCGTCAATTGAGAGCGTCTGGAGTTCATTCAGCGTCGTGCAACTGTGTGACAGCGGGTAATGATGTTTGCTACCACTCAAAGTCCAATTTTGCGAGAATGGATCTATCACCACTTTAAAGTTAAGCAAGATGTCCATTCCGAGAATTAAATCTCCTGACAATTTTGGCATGACGCTTAACCATTTAGGTTCATGCGTCGCGTTACCAAGACAATATATTCTCCTTTGTGCTAGTCGGTGGATGACGCAAGGACGAAGTCGAGTTGGAAACCAGGTTTTGAAAGATGTTGCTTTTTCTTTAAAGCCGACTGAGTCAGTCATATCCTCCTCTGAGCTCTCATCCGAAAATGAGAATGAGGCGATAGTTTCCTCAAACGATCTCTTCTGCTTTGCATGTAAGACATGCTCCACCTCGTTATCAGAGTCTTCCGAGTCACTAGGAGCTTCGTCCAAAAATCGCAACTTCAGTGGATCAGGACCACTGAACCACATTTTATTCGCGAAATTGCCGACATAATCCAAAATTTCAGCTTAGTTAATGCTAATTAGTTCTTCTGTATCAATGACACTTTCGGATGAAGAAGGACTTCGAATATCATCACTTATGCCCTTGGTTTCAGTAATCTGAGGGGAAATTACTGAGAGCTTTTGGCGTTTCCCTGGTATTTTGGGCAACTATTGTCGAAATTTCCTGTTTCGCGACAAAGGCAACAGACCATTTGCGGTTCTGACGTACGAAAGCGCAACGCATGCCCTAATTTCACGCAATTGAAGCAGAACAATTTAGCCTGGTCGGAAGGAGGTTTTGTTCCTTCCAACTTTGGTTGTTCGTTGACAGGGGTCTTAATGACAACTTTGTCGGTTGTGTTAACTTGATTTGACTTTTCTTGAAAAATATACATGTTTTGATCGAGTCTTTGACGAGTCATGGCTTTCGTATTTGGAACCTTAAGATCTTTTTTAGGGTTTTTGATTGATTTAGGTGGGAAAGGATTAAAGTCTGTAACTTGTTCGTCCTCAGAGTTCTCATCGCTCGCCTTTAATTCGTCCTGGACCAAATATTCGGCAACTGAATCGAACTGTTCTTGCACATCGTTTAGGTCTGTTCGGCTAGACCTCGGACGTGCTTTCAGTCATTCAACCAGGGTTGTAGAAATGGTAATTAGTCCATTGACAATTAAATAATTAAAGGTCAACTATCAGTTAAAATTTTTTAAATTATGAATTAAAATTTAATTTCTAATGCAAATTTGTCTAATTGAGAATTAAAACTTAATTTCTACTTAAAATTTTTTCCATTGAAAATTGAAATTTAATTTCTAATTAAAATTGTTATAATTGACAATTAAAATTGTTCGAATTGACCATTAAAGTTTAATTGAACTATTTGTAATTAAATTCTAATTCAATAGTCTTTTGTGAAAGAAATAAATAAATAATTTATTTGTAATCAACTAAAATTTTGTATCAGAATCAAGAAAAATTCGAATTTCGCGTGGAATGAAATAATTTATACTTCGTTTTGGAAAGCTGAATTATGTTTATCATGCATATATAATAATATGCATAATTATGTATACATATACATCATTTTTTTATTTTTCAAGATAAAATTCCCAATACATCATTATTATATATATTTATTAAAAATACTGAATTCTGTTATAGTGAAGTCATTATAGAATCCTATGATACTAGTACTATGCAATTCAAAATAATTTTGAAGACCTATAAGAAATTTGAAAATATTTGAAAGGATTCTAAATATTTCAGGGTATTCTAAAATATTCCGAAAAATTGTCAATTGTATTCAATCATCTGAAAAAAATTTTAAGAATTTTTTATATTTCAGAATATTTAAAAATATTCCAAGAAATTTCTAATTTATTCATATTCATTGAAAGGATTGCGAATGATTTGAATAATTTTAGGGTATTTAAAAAAATTCCAATTAAGCCTTAGGAGCTCGAAAAAATTGCAACGGATTTCAAAAGATTATAAACAACTTGAAATATTTTAGGTTATTAGAAGAAAAATCTGCAATATTTTCAAGAGCTCTTCAAACTTTCAAAAGACTTAAAAGGATTTCGAAATATTTTAATAATTCATGGCATTTTAAAGGATTTCAAGGAATTTTGAATTTACTTCAGAGATTCCAGTGATTTCAAAGCATTCCAAGATATTTTCCAATGATTTTAATCATTTGAAAGGATTCAAACGAATATGAAAGGTTTTGGTCAATTTTTTTAAAAATTCAAAGGAATTTTTAAGAGCTTCAAAAGATGTCAAATTATAATGTTAGCGTATTCTTAATCAATTTCAATAATTTGAAGTGATTCAAAAAGATTGTAAAGGATTTGAGACATCTTAGGGTATTTTAAAACATTTTAAAGAATTTTCTATTTATTTCACTTATTTAATGGTATTTTAAAAAATTAAAAATATTGTTGGATATTCTAAAAGGTTCCAAGGCATTTTCAAAAGCTTTAGAAAGTGTCAAGAGATTTCAAAAGATTTTAGTCACTTTTTTCTCTAATCACTTTTGGTCAATTTTCTAAGTTTAGGTCACTACAGTCAATTCTTTAAATAAAAAAACCACTTTATTTACTTTCATCGCCCGTGGTAGGTAGAATTAGAATATAAATAGAAATCTCAAATAAATTATTCATCTCTCTCGAAATCCTAGCAATCGTACCATGAAACGAAAGGTCATAAAATTCTAATCAACTTTTTGCAAACGTTAGTCACCCTTTGAAAAAAATGTCTTGGGGGAAATTATTAAGTACAAGGAGAGTGCGTGGACTGAAAAAAATTGTAGGACGCTAATTTAAAATCAGCCAATTAAATACACAATGGGCAGATACCGGTGTAGACGAATGTACTAATTCGTGAACTGCGCAACGTCGTCATGCGCAATTAAAGTACCAATTATGAGAGATAAAGAATGCCAAAGGCAACCCCAATAAAATTAGCATGAAATACGACGTTCCCTCGTGCCAGGGCCAGCGCGTGTATACACGTCCGCCGAAGAACAATAAAGTCCTTATCACGGTCACAAATTAAAAATAATTATTTTTTAAGCTAAACCCTTAATCAAGGGAAGGGGGAAATCCGACGGCGTTTTCCTTCCGAGGAAAAAATGGCACCCATTACCATCCCGATGAGATTCTTGTCAATGAATTATCGGCGTCTCTTTACCGATGTTGAGACTCCCCCTTTCACTTGGATTCAACCCTTTTTTTCAAAGTTCTTTCTCGCAATAAGGACAATCGTTCCTGTCCCCGCGGGGCGAAAGTCGTTTTAGAGTTTCTGATTATCAGGGACGCAAGTCCGTGATGAAAAGTTTTCCTAATGGCTTGTGGCAGTCTTATCAGGGTGAAGAAAAAATCGTGTAAAATTAAATTTCACTTTTTATAGTAGAGTAGATGATCGCAGATACATATAGTATCATTTAAAGTGTCAAAGGAAGCGCCTTTCACTTCACTCATTTTACTATCAACTAGACTGTAGCACACTATAATAAATAATCTTCTGATACGCACTTTCATTCTAACCCACAATAATCTTGGAGATACAAATGCATGCTTCTTGACATGCTGTCTTGCTCTCTCATTCATAATCGGACAGACCCCTTAACTACCATTTCATTCACTATCTACTCCTAAACATAGTTCGAGTACGTACTTCAATTCCCTGCTTTCTATCTCTCTACTTAGCTTTTCTTTTTCTTTATTTCAAGAGCACATCAACTATGTAGCATCCTTATGTGCATTGCTTCTCGTAATTGACATGCTGCCTTGCTCTCTCATTCACAATCAGACTGACCCCTTGACTAACATGTGATTCACTAGCTATTCCTAACCATGGTTCGAGTCCGTACTTCAACTCCCTACTTTCTATCACTCTACTTTGCATTCCTTTTTCTTTGTTTAAATTGCTCATCAACTATATAGCTTTCCTATGTGCATTGCTTTTCGTAATTGACATGCTGTCTTGCTCTCTCATTCATAATCGGACCGACCCGTTGACTACCATTTGATTTAATATCGACTCCTGACTATAGTTCGTGTACGTACTTCAACTCCCTGCTTTCTACCTCTCTACTTTGCATTTCTTTTTATTTGTTTCAAGTACACATAAATTATTTCGATTTTCTATGTGCATTGCTTCTCGTAATTGACATGCTGCCTTGCTCTCTCATTCATAATCAAACCGACCCCTTGACTACCATGTGATTCACAATCTACTCCTGACCATAGCTCGAGTCCGTACTTTAACTCCCTACTTTCTATCTCTCTACTTTGCATTCCTTTTTCTTCGATTCAAGTGCACATCAACTATATAGCTTTCCTATTTGCATTGCTTCTCGTAATTGACATGCTGCCTTGCTCTCTCATTCACAATCAGACTGACTTCTTCACTACCATGTGATTTACTATCTATTCGTGACCATAGTTCGAGCATGTACTTTTACTCCACATCTTCTATCACTCTACTGTCGCATTCCTTTTTCTTTGTATCAAGTACACATGAACTATATAGCTTCCTTATGTGCACTGTTTTTCGTAATTGTCTTTCCTTAAGATCATTCACTCTTCTAGTATTTCAAACACCCAGTCTTCTCTATTTTTTATATTATTAATTGTTTAACGTATACGCCCAAGTACCAACTCGATGCGGGAAATGTATTTTGTACGTAAAAATAATGTCTGAAATAATTAGACAGTCATCCTAAGACGATGAGTCAAATATAATTAATCCATTCGTCGTAAATTAGAGAGTCCAGTTATATCGTCAGTCCCACCCGACTTCGGTTAATGGAAGAGCAGTTAGAATCGAGTCATGGTGTGCTTGTGTTGTATACTGGGGAGCACAACAGCCTTTTGCAAATTGGCAATAGATGAGAAAATGTGATTACAATGGATTTTAAAGTTTTAACATATTTTTAAAAAACGCAAAGAATTTTCAACAACTTTAACAATTTCAAGAGCTTTGAAAGTATTTGAAATATTTGAGAGCATTTTGCAAAAATCTCAAAAATTTTCAAGGCTCTTAAAAATGTCAAGAGAATTCAAAATGTTTTAAATGTTTTGAAATGTTTTCAGGTATTTCAAAAGATTACAAGGAATTTTCTATTCATTGCAATGATTTAATGGAATTTCAAAGGATTTGAAATGTTTTGGGGCATTTTAAAAGAATCCGATTTTTTTAAAAATTAATTTGAATAATTTGAAGGGATTTTGAAGTTTTTGAAATATTTTAGGTTATTTTAAAAGATTCAAAGTTATTCCCAAGATATTCAGAAAATCTCATGCGAGTTAAAAAAAATTTGTGAGAGGCTGTAAAGAATTTTTAAGAATTTCGAAAGATACGGAAGGATTTTATAGGATCTATACGATTTTATAGAATCTACGAGACTTTACATGATCTACAAGATTTTAAGATATTTTAATGGATTTCAAAAAATTAACTCATAAGGAATTGTCTTAAATTTTTTGAATTTATCTATAATTCATCCTGAATTTTTTTAAATTAATCTTCAACTCTTATTTATTCCATAAAATTCTTTTGAATTTTTCTAAACTTATTTCAATTTTACTGAATTGAATTAATGTTTTCATATTTTTTCAATTTACTTACATTTTTTTTTCATATTCACCTTGAGTTTATATGAGTACCATCTAATTCTTCTTATTTCCTGAAATTAATTTGAATACTTACCAATTTTCCTGAAATGAAAAAAATTTTATCTTCTTGATATTTCACATTTTTTCCAATTCATTAGAATTCTTTTCAATTTAACTTGAAGTGCTTACAGCCTTGTAAATTCGTAAAGTTCTGAATTCGTAAAGTTAACTTGGGATCTTTATAAATTCTTCAAAATTCTTTTGAACTTTTTCATTTACTTGAATTCTTCTAAATTCACTCAATTTAATCAATTCAATTAATCAACTTTTTTTTACAGTTTTTATATAATTCCCCCTGAAGTCTTCTAAAATCATC
Source organism: Andricus grossulariae (assembly GCA_011634705.1). Taxonomy (NCBI): domain Eukaryota; kingdom Metazoa; phylum Arthropoda; class Insecta; order Hymenoptera; family Cynipidae; genus Andricus; species Andricus grossulariae. The sequence continues at coordinate 119,029,603 of JAABKJ010007545.1, forward strand.
TTAGACATTTTATAAAATTCTTTTGCATTTCTTTGAACTTTTCTAAACTCATTTCTAACTTGCTAAATTTAATGCATTTGTTATTTCTATTTTTATTTAATCAGCCTGAATTATTTAAAAATCCGAATTGGATTTTTATGAATATCATTGTATTATTCTTATTTCCCTAAAATCCCTTTAAATACATTCAAACTTTACGGAAATTAATAAAATTTTATTATTTTGATATTTTGAATTTTTACAATTCATTAGAATTCTTTTGAATATAACTTGAATTTTTGATTAGTCTCATGAACTTATCCTGAATGTCTTAAAATTAACCTGGAATCCTTATAAATTCTTTTGAATTTTTTCAATTCACTTTAATTTTTCTAAATTTACTTTAGTTAGCTAATTCAATGAGTTTTAAAAGAAATTTTTTTAGTTTTTGTTTAATTTACCTTACATTTTTTAAACTAAGCTCAAACTCTTTGGCATTTTTTCAAATGTATTCGAACGTTTTAAATTTAATTTTAAGCTTAATGAATTCAACGAATTTTCTCATTTTTTTCAATTTACTTGCTTTTTTTCAATTTACTTCAATTTTTTGAATTCACCTTGATTTTTTATGAATACCATCGAATTATTTTCATTTGCCTAAAATTTCTCTAAATACACTTCAATTTTACTGAAATCCATCAAATTTCATTTTCTTCGATATTTAACATTTTTTCCAATTCCGTGGATTTTTTTAAATTTTAACTTGAATTTTTGTAAATATTTTGAATTTATCCTGAATTAATCGAAATGAACCTAGAATCTTTATAAATTCTTTTGCATTCTTTCAATTCACTCTAATTTTTCTAAATTTAATCAATTTTACTTAATGCAGTGAATTTAAAAAAAAAAATTTTCTTACTTTTTGTTTAATTCGTCTTAAAGTCTTTCATACCGACCTTGAACTCTTAGGCATTTTATGAAAGTTTTTTGAATTTCTTTAAATTTTTCCAAACTTATTTCAAATTTACTGAATTCGACGAATTTTGTAATTTATTTTTAATTTATCTAAACACTGAAATCAACAAAATTTAATTTCTTTGATATTTTGGATTTTTTCTAATAGATTAGAATTCTTTTGAATCTAAGTTGAATTGTTTCATGTTTTGTGAAATCAATCTGAATTCGTTAAAATTAACCTGATATCCTTATCAATTGCATGGGATAATTTTGAATTATTTCAAATTTTAAAGAGCAATAATCACATTATTAATGCATTAGTGAATAAAAAGTGAAGTAAAAGAAAAGTGAAAGCATTTTCAAAATGTTTGAGACCACTTTTTTCAAGATTTAAAAATTCTATGCACAAACCCACAAAAAATAGTGAAAAATCAAAAATTCCATTTTGCGGTCTAACTGTATAAGATAAAAAAATATGAATTAACAAAACCTGTATATTCAAAGAAGATCTACAAATTTGTTACGAATAACTTTTTGATAGGATGCGTAGGTTTTGTTTTATTCGTAAAAAACTGCCTTAAAAATAGAAAAATTGAATTTTTAGACAAACGACACAAGATACGAAACGAATAAATAGACAAAATTTGTTTACAAAAAAAAAAAACTGCAAATTTTTTATTAATTATTTTTTGATAGGATGCGTATTTTTTGCTTTAATCGTGAAAAATAAAATTAAAAATACACGAAATTAAATTTTCAGAAAAACGGCGTTTGTACGAAAAAAATGTACAAAACTTGTTGGCCAGAAAAAAAATCTATAAATTTGTCTTTGATCATTTTTTGATGGAACGCGCAGTTTTTATTTTGATCGTAAAAAATAAGACTGAAAATGAAGAAATTAAATTGTTGGAAAAAAAGCACGAAAGAAGAAAAAATGAATAGACAATTTGTGCAAACAAAAAAGATCTGAAAATTTTGGTATAAGAATGCATCAGAAATAAGAAAATGAACTTTTTGGGAAAACGACGCAATTTACAAAAACTTTTTATTTAACAAAATTTTCGCCGAAAATACATCCACAAATTTTGTTAGTGTAATTCGGTAGGATGCGTATTTTTGGTTTCAATCGTAAAAAACAACATTGAAAATAAACAAATTAAGTTTATGGAAAAACGACACAAGTTGCAATAAAATGTTTATTAACACATTTTTTATGGAATGCGCATGTCTTTAATATAAATTTATTAAAACTATAAATTTTAAATTATGAATTTGGAATTATAAATATAGAAAAAGTTCGCATTTTGGACAAAATCGAGTGCAAATCACGAGATACGTGATGAGAATGTGAACTTTAAAGCCGAAGGAGCTTTAACGAAAGAGAATTCACAATCACCAAATTACTTTTGTCGATGCTTCGATCTTTAGTTTTAAATATTTTGTGCACCAATAAATAAAAAATTCATAAATTGAAATATTTGTCTGTCAAATAATAATATTCGGGAAAAATTAAAAATCAGTCACGTAAAATCCGGAAAAATGAAGTTTTGCGGCCGCCCTCAACTTTTTGTTGAAGCTTTTAAGACCAAGTGGAACATTTTCAGAGGAAAGAGATGAAAAAATCTTCCCGCTATTTCTTTTTTTTTTCGTAAAAATTGAAAAAACTAGGATACGAATCGAAGGGGAGATTTAATCCTCAGGATGATCCCAAGGAGCGCCCAGAATGCCGCGATTCGACGCGCCGCGGTTTTTTCCCCAGCTGTTTCCGTGGCATTAGGCTTCTTATTTATGGACTTTCATTAAGATAAAGAGAAGAGAAAGGGTAAGGGGTTTTTCACCGTCGCCAAACACCGTACAATTATTTTCACGACGGGCGTCTTTCGCCCTTGCTAGGGGGTTTAAGGCCATCGTGCGGGGGAACCAATGCAAATAAAACCGTCAAATAAATTTCGATACCGATCTTCGCTCGAAGGGGATCAACCCTTTCTTTTTGCGAATCAAGATTCTTTTGAGAGGGTTCTCGATGGCGAGGCTTTTCTTTATTCATCTTGGATTAAACACTCGAACACTCGCCAACGAGCCTTTCTCTTACCTCTAGAGAAAATTGAGGGCATAAATCTTTTAGGGTGGATCAATTTCGTTTAATAATAATTACATTTTGAATAAAATTTTTGCTTTTATTTTTGAATTACAGGGGGAGGTAGCATGTTCGGTAACAATATCCTCACTTTAAACATACTTCTTTTTGAATTTTCTGACATCATCATTCGTGGCTTCCTGATTTGTAGAGAAAAATTATTCTTAATAGAAAATGAAAATTTAGAATAATTATTCTCTTAAGTTATTTGTTTTAAGGTTATATATATATATATATTATAGTTCTTGAGAAAATTCAAAAAGGTTTTTGAAGACTTCAGATATATTAAAAACAACTTTTTTCGACAAAACAGTTAATTTTCAACCAAATAGTGTAATTTTCAAATAAAAAAAAATGAATTTTCAAAGAGAAATTAAATTCATAATTTCTATTTGAACCAAAAAAGATTTTTATTTTAAATCGAAAACAGTTGAATCCATCTAAAAAAGACAAATTTTCAAACAGTTACATTTTTAACCTAAAGAGAGGAAAGTGGAATTTCTTAAGCCGAAAACATGAATTTTCAACCGAAAAGTTAAATTTTCAATTATATATATGTATGAATATTTATTAACAAAAGATTGATTTTATGCTAAAAAGACCAATTTTTAACAAAATAGTCCCATTGTCGCCCAAAGAGATGAATTTTCGTCTGAAATCATGAATCTTCAACCAAAAAAAATTAATTTAAAAAAAAGTAGTTTTAATTTTAACCAAGTAACTGAATTTTCAATTCGAAAATATAAATTTTTAACGATGAATGTGATAGTTGACATTAGAATCTAAAAAAATTTTCATTTTCAAACAAAAATAGTTATATTCATCTGAAAAAGACAAATATTCGACAAAACAGTTGAATCCTCCAACAAAACAGAATAATTTTTAACTAAAGAGTTGCCTTTTTAACCAAAGAAATGAAATTTCTGCAGAAAAAAGGAATGTTTGAACCAAAACGACGAATTTTCAAAAAAGTTGTTCAATTTTCTGAAAAAAAAATTTCCAGTTGAAAAAAAAATGTCAACCAAATTATAATTAAAGAGGAAAAATAATTTTGAATACAAGATACAATTTTTCTTAATTATTTGCTTGAAAATTAACTTCAGTGTTGAAATTTTATATATTTGGGTTGAAAATTCAAATGTTTCAAGTAGAAGATTAGCTTTTTGATTTGGAGATTCAACAATTTTAAAGAACATTCAACTCTTTTGTAGAAAATTAATTTTTATCTTAATTTAACATTCACTTTTCTATATGAAAATTGAATTATTTCATTTTTTAGGAGAAATTAATTCTTTTTAATTTAGAGGTTCAACTATTTGGTTGAAAATATACGCAGTTTTCTGAAAATTTCTTTTTTGTGTTAAAAAATAATGTTTCAAACTTGAAATTCAACTATTTGATTGAAAATTACCATTTTTGTTGAAACTTAATATTTTCGAGGTTTTTTTTTTTTTGTTGTTGACTGTTTTGTGTAGAAAATTAGTCTTTTTGTCTTCAAATTTGCACATTTTTGTAGAAAATTCAACTGTTTTTGAGAATATTAGTTGATTTTTATTGAAAACTAATTTCTTTATATAAAAATTTTAATTTTCAATTTTGGTTGAAAAATTGATCTTTTTGATTTCAACATGCAACTTTTTGGTTAAAAATTCGTCTGTTTTAGTGGAAAGTTCATGTTCTTGTTAAAAAATTGAATTATTTATTTACAAATTTACGTATTTTGTTGAAAATTCGTCTTATTCGCTAACAAAAATAATCTTCATGGTTGAAAATTCTATTTTTTGGTTAAAAATTTATTTATTTTATTGAGAATTTATCTTTTTCGATGCAAAATTAATATTTTTGGTTGGAAATAAAATTATTTGATTGAAAATTGAACTGCTTTATAGGAAGATCGTTTTCTTAGATTAAAAATTCTACTATTTGGTGTAAAATTCATGTATTTAGTAGAGAATTCGTCTTTCTTGTTTCAACTGTTTTTTAATTTAAACGAAAATCTTTTCTTGGTTAAAATATTAACTAATAAATTTTTTTGTGAATGCATCTTTTTTTGCTGAAAATTTGCAACTACTTGTTTAAAAGTTGAACAAATTTCTTAATTCATAAGAAACAGTAAGATTTGACCAAATCCCCCTCCTCCTAAATCGTCTTACGTTAATTTTGGATAACCCCTGAATAAATTCACAAAAAAATGTATTCGCTAAAAAATACGTTATATAGGGATTTGGGGGACGGAGTGGGGAGGGGGCAAATTTTATGAATCCTAACAAAAGGGTTTAGCGTGACTTAAAGTTGCCGAAAAAAAAATGATATAATTTATGCGTTTATGATGTTGCGGCTCAAGTAAAAGTTGGCATCCTTTGGAACTTAGGCTCTAAAGGAAGTCATTTGAAGGGTTCCTTTTTACTTAATTGATATCCGATAGATGGACATTGGCGGGTACCTATTTGAAATCAAACAAACGTTTTTTATTCTGTTTTGAAAAAAAAATTAAATTGAATGATAGAAGTACCTAAATTCTCAATAAAATTTAATATTAACGTAATATTTCAAGTGTACATTACATATAATTTTAAATAGTACTGCGCTTTTTGGATCAAGAATGACTTTCAAGAATGACTGATGTCTATAATTTGAGTTTCTTCATTAAATTTTTCCCAGTGCAATATTATTTAATCTCAATCATAAAGTAAAATGTGCCTTAACCTGTAAAATCTTCTGAGTGATTCAAGGCAGAGGTGACAAAAAGGCTCAATTAGAACGTTTTGCATCCATTATTCGGGTTCCTTTGGAAACCATTTATGATTTTAGGTTCCTTTTCAACAAGAATGGTTCCTTTTTTTCAGCTCTTTTGGAACTCAAAACTGACGGTTCACTACGGTTAGAGCTTAGATAACACTTGGTATCTTTTTGAACTTGAACTCCGAGAGAAACTTGTGGAGACTCCAAAGGGTTCCTTTGGAGAACACTTGAATTGAACAAAAATGAAGGTGAATTTACAAACCAACCACAAAAAAAGTTTCTTTGGAAAGAGACTCTATCAAAATTGGGTTCCTTTGGAGGAGCAACTGGAGTCTCTTTTGGAACAAATTCAGTTTTTTGGGTTCCTTTTCTGCAAAGGGGGTTCCTTTTTATGTAGTTCCTCAAGAACCAGCAATTGGTTCTAATAAAAACTCGAGTTTTTCTGTGGTTCATCCAAACAAATCATTTGGTTGATTCAATCAAATCATTTGGCTGATACAGCCAAATCATTTGGTTGACACAACAAAATCTTTTGATTGATACAACCAAATCATTTTGTTGGTACAACCAAATCATTTGGTTCGTTCTATCGACTATTTTGTTGAATTAACGAAACTTTTATCTATATCCAACAAACCAGTTTTCTTGGTTCATTAAATTCTTTTTGTGTGTTTGAGCTCGCGTTGTGCATTGTTTGGCACGTGATTTGAGTCCTTTGCCTGTTGGCGAAGGCGAATGGCGCGAGCGAGGTCAGTTGTCAAAGTTTGCAAGCAAGGCACCTAAAGGCCGCAACGACAGTCGGAGTGGCCCGTGACTACGTAGCTTTGCCTGCAATCGCCATTGAAATGGCAAGTGAAATATACGAAATAAATCTTGCAAGGCCCCATTCAACTTAGACAATGCAGAGTCCAGTCCTATGGCCGCTGTCGAGGGTAGCTAGCTTATTGTGCGACATTGGGGCAGAAACACGAACCCTCAACCCACCCTCAACCTCGATCCATCTCCACACTGCTCGCTCTTTCACCCCCATTTCTCATTCTCTACTTAGTTCCAAAAAATAGTCATCAAAGATGTACCATCATCTTTGTTAATTACCCCCATTACCATGAATTATAGAAATGAGCAGATTGAAGGTTATTTGAAGTGGTTGCAAGGTGATTTCAAGTGATTGCAACTGATTGCTAGATTTTTGCAAGTGATTCCAAACTTTGGAGAGTGATTACAAGCAATTTCAAGTGATTGCAACTGATGGCAAGGTAATTCCACGTGATTGCAAATTATAGAATGGTGATTTCCAGTGATTGCAATTGATTTCAAGGTGATTGCAACTTCTTGTGACTGATTGAAAGTGATTGTAACTGATTAAAGGTGATTGCAACTAATTGCTACTGATTTCTACTAATTGAAATGTTATTTCAAGTGATTGCCAGTGATTGCAAGGTGATTGCAACTGATAGCAAGGTGATATTCAGTGATTGCAACTGACTGAAAGGTGATTGGAAGTTATTGCCACTGATTGCAAGTGATTGTAACTGACTAAAATTTGACTGCAACTGATTGCAAGTGATTGTGAATAATTGAAATTTGATTGAAACTGATTTCTTCTGATTTCTACTGATTGCAAAGTTACTTTAAGTATATGCCACTGATTGGAAGGTTCAACTGACAGTAAAGTGATTACAAGCGATTTCAACTGATTAAAAGGTGATTTCAAGTAATTGCAGCTAATTCAGTGCAGATTGAATGTTATTGCAAGTGGTTGCAAGGTGATCTCAAGTGATTGCAACTGATTGCAACTGGTTGAAAGGTGATTGCAATCAAATTCAAGCGATTGTTACTGATGGCAAGGTTATTCCAAGTGATTGCAACTGATGGAATGGTGAATGCCAGTGATTGCAACTGATTTTTACTAATTGAAAAGTTATTTCAAGTGATTGCCAGTGATTGCAAGATGATTGCAACTGATAGCAAGGTGACATTCAGTGATTGCAACTGATTGAAAGGTGATTACAAGTTATCGCAACTGATTGCAAGTGACTGTAACTGATTTAAATTTGACTGAAACTGATTGATACTGATTTCTACTAATTGAAAGGTTATTTCAAGTGATTTCCAGTGATTGCAACTGATTGACAGGTGATTGCAAGTTATCGAAACTGATTGGAAGTGATTGTAAATGATTGAAATTTGACTGAACGTGATTGCTTCTGATTTCTACTGATTGCAAAGTTACTTTAAGTGTTTGCCGCTGATTGGAAGGTTATTTCAACTGATAGTAAGGTGACTACAAGCGATTGCATCTGATTGAAAGGTGATTTCGAGTAATTGCGACTAATTCAGTGCAGATTAAATGTTATTGCAAGTGGTCGCAAGGTGATTTCAAGTGATTGCAAATGATAGAATTGTGATTGCCAGTGATTGCAACTGAATTCAATGTGACTGCAACTTATTGTGACTCATTGCAAGTGATTGTAACTGGTTGAAGGTGATTGCAACTGATCGCTACTGATTTCTACTAACTGAAAAGTTATTTTAAGTGATTGGCAGTGATTGCATGGTGATTGCAAATGATAGCAAGGTGATAGATATTCAGTGATTGCAGCTGACTGAAAGGTGATTGGAAAATATTTCAACTGATTGCAATTGATTGTTACAGATTTAAATTTGACTGAAACTGATTGCTAATGATTTATACAGATTGAAAAGTTATTTCAAGTGATTGCAACTGATTGAAAGGTGATTGCCAGTGATTGTAACTGATTGAAATTAGACTGTTACTGATTGCTACTGATTTATACAGATTGAAAAGTTATTTCAAGTAATTGCCAGGGATTGCAACTGACTGAAAGGTGATTGCAAGTCATCGAAACTGATTGCAAGTGATTATAACTGATTGAAATTAGACTGAAACTGATTGCTACTGATTTATACAGATTGAAAAGTTATTTCAAGTGATTGCTAGGGAATGCAACTCATTGAAAGGGGATTGCAAGTCATCGAAACTGATTGCAAGTGATTGTAACTGATTGAAATTAGACTGAAACTGATTGCTACTGATTTCTACTGATTGAAAAGTTATTTGAAGTGATTGCCAGTGATTGCAACTGATTGAAAGGTGATTGAAAGTTCTCGCAACTGATTGGAAGAGATTGTAAATGATTGAAATTTGACTGCAACTGATTGATACTGATTTCTACTGATTGCAAACTTACTTCAAGTGATTGCCACTGATTGGAAGGTAATTGCAACTAATAGCAAGGTGATTAACAGCGATTGCAACTGATTGAAAGGCGATTTCAAGTGATTGCAACTAATTCAGTGCAAATAATTTTAATTAATAAGTTGGGAAATCACTTTCATATTGCGGACTTCACACACTTACCACTATTCCCGCCATTTTCCCTTTTTTTGAAGAATTCTCCTTTTTAATTCTATTATATTTTCGCTTCAGAATTCATCTCTTTTGGTTAAAAATAAACTTTTCTAACTAAAAATTTAATTTGACAATTTATCTTTTTAGTTGAAAAATTAACTACTTGGTAAAAAATTCAATATATTTTGGTTAAAAAATCGCCTTTTTTAGCAGAAAATAATGCTTATTGTTTCAAAAATCGTCCTTTCGGTTGAAAATTCAACTATTTCATAGTGTTTAACTCTTGCTGAAATTCGCTTTTTTTCTTAAGATTCATTATTTTATCAACTATTACATTTTTTGTTGAGAATTCATCTTATTTACTTGAAAAGTTACCTACCTGGATTAGAGTACAACTACTTTGTACAAAGTTTGATCTGTTTGAAAATTCATAACTTTTTAGTATAAAAATTCAACTATTTGGTAGAAAATTCGTCTTTTTGGCTTCAAAATTCAACAATTTAGTTGCAAATTAACTTTTTTGTTAAAATTTTGTTTCTTATTAAAAATTTCACTGTTTGACTAAAAATTCAATTATTTATTAAAAAGTTTAAATAGTTGGTGGAGAATTATTTTTTTTTTATATTATATTTTCGAGATGAAAGTTATACTGTTTTGTTAAAAATGCATGCATTTAAAAAAAATGCATCTTTCTATGTAAAACATTAATCCTCTTGGTAATACATTTATATTTTTGGTTAAAATTCAACTATTTGTTTGAAAATGTAAACGTTCCATTGACAATTCGTCTTTTTTGGTAGAAAATAACTTTTTTTGGTTAAAAATGCAACTATCCGTTGAAACTTAATCAGTTTCAGTTGAGAATTTAAGTACTTTTTTGCGAGGGCATCTTTTTGGTTAAATTTAATTGTTTTTTATTTAAAATTCAAATCTTTTTTTTTATATTCACTATTATATTTTTTGTTGAAAATTTATTTTTTGCTTGAAAATTCAACTGATTGGTGGAAAGTTAATCTTCTTTTTTAATAATTCATTTTTTTTTGGTTGAAGATTCATACTTTTAGCAAAAAATTTATTTTTTTTGCTGGAAATGAAACAAATGTATTGAAACTTCCCTTTTCTGTTGTAAAAATTATTTTTTTTTACTGAAATTGTAATATTACCTCAAAAATTAACTTTCTTTTGCCATGTCATATTTTCAAGTTGAAATTTCAACTGCTTTGTGTAGAAAATGCGTTTTTTCTTAAATGCAAATTAACAGTTTTGGATGAAAATTGAACAGATCCATGTTTTGTTGAAAATTAATATTTTTGAATAAAAATGATATTTTTCTAGTTGAAAATTCAAATATTAGTTTTCCAATTCTGGAATTGTGAGATTGAAAAAAAAAGAATTTAAAATCTTGTTTGGATGAAATATCAACTAATATATTTTTGAATGAGAATTTTTCTTATTTGGTTAAACAATCAACTGTTTTGCAGTTATTTCATCTTTTTGGTTTGAAATTGAAATAATTAGGTTGAAAATTGACCAAATTATCAATTCAACTTTTTGGGATAAAAATGTGTTTTGCTTATAAAAAATTTATTTTTTTGCCTTGAAAATTCATTTATTCGGATGGAAAGGATACGGCTTTTGGTTGAATATTAATCTTTTTTTTCTTAATTTAAACATTTTACTGAAAGTGCATCTTTGCTGGTTGAAAATTTAGCTATTTGTTTAAAAATTCAACTTTTTGGTTAAAAAATTTAATTATTTTGTTGGAAAATTCAACTATTTTGTTAAAAGTAATAATTTTTTGGTCAAAAGTTCATCTGTGTTGCTAAAATTTAGTCCTCTTTTATTGAAAATTCATCTTTCATGGTTGAAAATTAACTTTTTTGTTGAAAATTCAACTGTGTTCGACAAAATTTGTCTCTTTGGCTTAAAAATGGAGCTATTTGGTTAAAAATTGGCCTATTCTGGTCCAAAGTTCAAATGTTTAGTTTTTAATGAAACTGTTTTGACAAAAATCAATTGTTTGATAAAAATTCGTCTTGTTGGGTTGAATATTCACCCCTTTCAAAAGATATCATCTCAACATTATTTTATTCAAAATAATTTATTTCCTCATTTCCTCTGTTTTGAAAGCATTTTGGGCTTTAGAGTCCGATCTTTCAATACTCACAATTGAAAATAAAAATTAATTGTTAACGTGGTTTCTAGAAAACCCCTCACCCCTCGTCAAATATATTTATTGCAACCTCTTGCAATATCCAACCAGAAATGAAAAAAAAAACGTTTACCCCCAGACTAATAAATGAAACGAGGTTGACGTTAAAAAAATTCGTGGGACGAGAAAATGAAAAACCGAAGTGGTTTTTGCTGCCTTGTTAGTATTTTTTATCTGACATGCCTATCTTTTCCACCCTTGCGAAACGCAGGTCAGTGTTGCTGAGTAAATATCGCCAGAGCGGGCGATCTTTGCGAGGGGTGGTCGTAAAGAATGGTCGTATTCAGAGTCCAGCACCCCTTCCTCTAGGCTCCGGTCCACCCTCCTTCAACCCCGTGTCTGTGCGGCTGAGGCGACCACAGTGCAAAGTTTCTGAAGCGAGACAAGCCGCAATATAATGCCACCCCTTGGAACTAGCCAATGGGTACACTCACACCACCGCCAACCCCTCCTTTTTGAAACAAAACCAGAACAGGAGAATTCTCAACCTGCTTCCTGAATTCCTGTCCGGAGTTGTTACAGTCGAATTTATAGATGAAAGAATATCGGAAATTTTATTTCTTAGGATGGAGAAATATTATCAAGCATTATATATGATATGTATATATATATAATTAAAAACTAAAGGTTAACAACCACCGCAGGGTCCCACTGGGAAGAACTGTCATCTGAAAAATGACATCGGCTCCAAGTAGGACCGCGATAAATCTCATTCATGGCCACGTCTCACAACCGTGAGATGGGTGGTATATATAAATATACATATATATATATATACACATTAGTGCAAAATAAGGAGCAAATATTGAAGTAATCATGAAAAATAACATTTGTACATTATTTTGCAAAATCTGAATTAGCAGTATCAGCTTGAAATACAGAAATAAATATGATATATATTTGATATAATAGTGTTGAACATAGTGTAGAAGAGCATCTCTGCGAAGCAAATTAATGCTGCGAACGAAATGAATTAGCTACGAACATATTTGAATTATTATTATTATTATTATTATCATTATTATTATTACTAATCGAAGAAAAATGAATTAAAAAAATTTGTTCAAATTTTTTTTCCTATAAACTTCAATGACCAATTCAAAAATCAGGAATAAAAAACTAAAAGCATCTCTGAGAGCCAACCTAATGCTGCAAACATAATGTTTTAGCTACGAATACATTTGGATTATTATGATTATTATTGTTATCAATTAAAGAATATTTTTTTTCCTTTCAAACTTTGATAACCAGTTTAAAAAGCAGGAGTGAAAAAACCAGAAGCATCTCTGCGAAGCAAATTAATGCTGCGAACGGAATGAATTAGCTGCTAACATATTAGAATTATTATTATTATTATTATTACTAATTGAAGAAAAATGAATGAAAAAAATCCGTTCAAAATTTTGTTCCTATATACTTCAATAACCAATTCAAAAATCATTAATAAAAAACTAAAAGCATCTCTGAGAACGAACGCAATACTGCAAACGTAATGTGTTAGCTACGAACACATTTGGATTATTATTAATATTGTTATTATGACTATTAATTTCAGAATGATTTTTTTTTCTTCTAAACATTAATAACCAATTCAAAAAGCAGGAGTAAGAAAACCAAAAGCATCTCTGAAAAGCAAATTAATGCTGCGAATGGAATGAATAAGCTACGAACACATTTTGATTATTATTATTATTACTAATTGGAAGAAAAAATTTTACAAATTTTTCAAATTTTCTTTCCTATAAACTTCAATAATCAATTCAAAAATCAGGAATAAAAACCAAATACATCTCCGAGAACCAACGTAATGTTGCGAATGAAATGTATTAGCTACAAACACATTCGGATTATTATAATTATTATTACTAGTTAACGAAAAAAAATTATTTTTTTGATATGATTTTTTTTCAAACTTTAACAACCAGTTCAAAAATCAGGAATAAAAAACTAAAAGCATCTCTGAGATAAAAATTGATTTTTCGAACAGAATGTATTTCCTACGAAGACATTTTGATTATTATTATTATAACTACTAATTAAAGAAGAAAAAATTAAATTTTTGTTTTCTTTCATACTTTAGTAACAAATTCAAAAAGCAGGGATAAAAAACCAAACGTTTGATAATTATGATTATTATTATTACGAATCGAAGAATAATTTTTTTTTCTTTTAAACTTTAATAACCAATTCAAAAAGCAGAAGTAAAAAACCAAAAGCATCTCTGAGGAGAAAATTAATGCTGGGAACGGAATGAATTCGCTAAGAACACATTTAAATTATTATTATTATTACTAATTGAAAAAAAAGTTTATTTTTTTTAAACTTGAGCAACCAATTCAGAGAGCAGGAATAAAAAACTAAAAGCATCTCTGAGAACCACATTGATTCTGCGAACGGAATGTATTAGCTACGAACGCATTTGGATTATTATTATCATTATTACTGATAAAAAAAAAATAGAAATTTTCTTTTTTCTCTTTTAAACTTTAATAAAAAAGTCAAAAAGCAGGAATGGCAAACGAGAAGCATCTCTGAGAACCAACTTAATGCTGCGAGCGGAATGTATTAGCTACGAACACATATGGATTGTTATGATTATTATTATTACTAATTAGAGAAATTTTCTTTTTTTTCTCTAAAACTTTAAGAACCAATTCAAAAAGCAGGAATAGAAAAACCAAAATCATTTCTGAGAACCAAGTCAATGTTGCTAACGGAATGGATTAGCTAAGAAACATTTCCATTATTATTAAAGTCGGATTCAAAAGTCCTGACACCTGGCTTTGAAGCTTTATTGCTCTGCGGGAAAGAATAGCAGAATGTAAAGTCAAAGACAGAAATATTCTTCAACATTATGCGTGTAGAACGATGTCAGCTTGATTTTCGTCAACAAAATTTTGTCTTTCCTGTGACACAAAATGTGTGAAAAACAGGAGAAATGACCCTCAGCTTCCATTACGTCGACTTTGAAGTCCTTCACACGTTCAAAAATTGTTACCAGATATTTGAAAAAATTCACGAGTATTTAGTAATATGCACTTAACAAATGGCAATTTGTTTTACTTTACTTCAAAGATTATTTCAATTAGTAGAGCTAATAATGTAAGAAATAATAATCTCGGCTCTGGATAGAGATTTCAAGCTGAACTGTAGCTTAAAAGAAGCTTATCGATTCAGCGGTTTCACCTCAAAAGTTAAATCGTTAATAAAAATTATTAGTGAATAAATTGAAAGCGTCGTAATTACGATCTGAATGAGTTTTAATACTGGAAAGCTCGTATTAAAAAACCTTCTTTCTCATCATTGTTCAATTTAAGCGTAAAAGAGATCCCTTTCAAAAAAAGGTTTTACGGAAGCTTGACCCTTTTTTTTGGAAGGGATCTCTTTCGCGCTTAAATTGGACAATGATGAGAAAGAACGTTTCTTTAATACGAGTTTTCTAGTATTGGAACTCATGAAGATCGTAATTATTCCGACGCTTTTAATTCAGACAATAATAATTTTTATTAATCATACAACTTTTCAGATAAAACCGGTGAATCGAGAAGCTTCTTTTAAGCTAGAGTTCAGCTTGAAATCTCTATCCAGAGCCAAGATAATTATTTCTTACCTTTTGAGCTCTACCAATTGAAATAACTATAAAATTGAAGTTAAATAAATTGCCATTTGTTAAGTACATGTTACTGAATACTCATGAATTTTTTCAAATCTCTGGTAACAACTTTTAAACATTTGGAGGACTTCAAAGTCGATGTAGTGAAAAAATCATTTCTGAGAACCAAATTGATTCTGCAAACGGAATGTATTAGCTACTAACACATTGGGATTATTATCATCAATATTTTTACAAATTAAAGAAAAATTAAGTCTTTTTTCTACTAAACTCTAATAGCAAATTCAAAAAGCAGGAATAACAAAACCAAAAGCAACTCTGAGAACCAACTTATTGCAGTGAACGAAATGTATTAGCTACGAACACATTTGGATTATTATTATCATTATTAATCAGAGAAAACCTCAGTATATACGTATGAATACATAAATGAATCAGTTGCAATCAACATTAGATATCAAACACTGATCATCAGCAATTTAGGTAAATTTGAAGCGAGAGGGCCACATCACTGGTAATAGAGAGTGGAATTACAGCAATTTGTAACCACTATCAGCGAGAGCTGTATTCATCGGCTTGGATGTCAATATTAGGCAAATGGAATGTTCATGCACGATTCATTCATCTCAACTAATTCTCTATATTAAACACAGCTTGTTCCCTTTGCTCGGCTTCAAGTTTCTCGGGTACCCTTACTTCTCGCTAGCATCCACATGAGATGTCATTTCCATCAGTTGAGAAATTTGCCTTTTTCTTTTTTTCGCAAAACCATTTTATATCTGCTCAAAGTCTTAAGATTCAAGTGAATTTACAGAGAGGCCTCATATTAGGTTGTTTGAATAAACTTTCAAGCAACTACGGTATAGTTAGTGTTACCCTAACTAAGGAACTAACTTAAAATTTTTTCAACCTATCATTAAAAACTGCCCAGTTTCCAAAAAGTTGGAAGATAGCTAAAGTGTCCAGTTTTCAAAAGTGATCTCAAATCAAATGTTACCAACTGCTGATCCATGTCTATTGTGTGTAACATCTCTAAGGATTTCGAAAGATGTTGAACTCAAAAGATAAGTAAAAGTTTATTACGATAACTTTGTCCAGAAGAGCATGGTTTCATGCATAAGAGATCCTAGATCACGAATTTTGATTTTTATACCCAAGTTTTGGAATATTTTGCTAAAAATGGGTAGGTTGATACTGTGTTCGTAGATTTTTGAAGGCCTTTGAGAAGTTCAATCATTAGGACCTGGAAGCACTCAATCTTATCAATACCGTGGAATCATTATTGAGAGATAAACCACATGTTGTACTATATGCAGGTTACTTATGTCAACTATTCACACCACCTCTGGAGTACCGGAAGGTTCTAATTCATCAAATATTCGCCCATATCTGTGTAACTTCTTTAAGATTTTCAAGAAACAGCTCAAAAATAAATGAAAGTTTGATGCTACAACTTTAAAGAGAACAACATGCTTTCGTTTCTAAGGGATCTACGATTACGAATCTGGCTTCTTTCACCCAATATGTTTCAAATTTCTAGCTGATAAACGTTAAGTTTATGATGTTTATGAAGATCTTTGAAAGGCCTTCTACAAATGGAATCATAACAACCTGGAAATCTCACTCAATCTTATCAATACCGTTGAATCATTTTTAAGAGGTAAACCACATGTTCTGCAATATGCAGGTTACTTATTTAAACTATTCACACCGCCCCAGGAGTTCCGGAAGGTTCTAATTCATCAACTAACAGCCTATATCCGTGTAATCTTCATAAGATTTTCAAGAAACAGGTGAAAAATAAATAAAAGATTGATGCTACAACCATACATAGAACAACATGCTTTGGTGCCTAAGGATCCACGATGACGAACCTTTCTTCTTCCCCCCAATATGTTTCCAAATTTCTAGTAGATAAACAATAAATTTATAATGCTCATAAAGATCTTTGGAAGGCCTTTCGCAAATTCACTCATAACAACCTGGAAATTCTGCTCAATCTTATCAGTGCCGTTCAATCATTTTTGAAAGCTAAACCACATGTTGTATAATATTGAGGTTGCTCATCTAAACTATTCACACCGATCTCATGGGTACTGCAAATTTCTAATTTAGGAAATGTAATTTATCTTTTTTTTCATTCATTTATTTATTTTTATTCATATAATATATATATTCTATATTTATTTATTTATTCTAGACTAGTAGCGGATCGTACTTTAATTACGGAACAGCTCAAGAGGAAGGTGGGATTGAGTGATATTGTTAAGATTTGTTAGAGAAGGTGGGGGGGGGGGTTGTCAATTATGTGCGTGATTTTTGAAAATTCCAAAATAAAATAAATAACTCGCAATGATTGTACAGAAATTAAAAATAAAACCCGTATGCGCCTAAGAAACGTGGAGAGTGAAAATCGAACCTAGCCAAGAACAATTAAAAAAAAAGTCAGGGAATTTTATCGGGCATGAAAAAGGCAGAGAAGTAAAAAAGAAGTCTTTTAAAATTAAGCGAATTTTTATAACATCAAATAATAAGAGATTTTACGGGATTCCATAGATTTCTAAAAATCTTACAGAATCCGCAATTACTCTAGAGAGTTCAAATAATTCAATGGGTATCAACAATTTCACGACTTTAAGGCTTTTAAAAAATGTCAAGGCATTTGGAAAATGTCGAAGGATTTTGAAAAATTCTCAAGCATTTCCAAATATTTTGTGGGATTTGAAAAAATTTCATAGGATTTTTGGATATTTAAAATAATTTCACAAGATTTAAAGGTTTTTATAGGACCTTCAAGTGTTTCGAAGATTTAAGGTGATTTAAAAAATTTAAAGGAATTTGAAAGGATTGCTAGAGATTTTTAGTGACTAAAATTTTATTCTATTTTGAAGGAGTTTTAAGGGATTTGAACTAATTTCTAGAGAAATTTAAATAGAAAATTTAATTTTATTTCAAAGGAACTTTCAGGGATTTCTTAAATTTCAAGATTTTAACGCTCTTAAAAGAATTTTGAAACATTAAAAAAGTTTGAAGGGATTTTTAAGAATTTTTTCGGATTTCCGAAGATTTTAAGGTATTTCTAGATAAATGAATTGTAGATAATGAAATTTCAAGGGATTCTAGCGAATAATAATATATCAAGGATTTTTCAGGCATTTTATGGAATTTTACAAGCTTCGAAAGATTTGATCAAATCTCCGAGAATCTCAGTAAATTTTTGAGAATTTGGTAGGATTTTCAAGAAATTCTAAGAATTTATCAGATTTATTTATTAAGATTTCAGAGTATTTGAACTTTTTTTCTTCAACTCAAATGAATAGATATATTTTCTAGATATTTTGTTACGATTCGTTGAAAAAATTCATTAAACAAAAAGTGAGGGAACTTTATTGGTCTGGAAAAAGTCAGAGAGTTAACAAAAAAAAATTTCGTAAAAGTCAGTGGATTTTCATAACTTTAAATAATTATCAAGAAGAATAAATATAAAATTGTTTTATTTCATTTCATTTCGTTATAAGTTTTATTATTTGTTTGAAAATTCAAAAATTTTGGCTAAAAGTTCGTTCTGTTTGGCTGAAAATTCAATTTTTTGTTGAAAATTCGTCTTTGAGGGTTAAAAATGTAAATATTTTTGTAAAAAATTTACTATTTGTTTAAAATTTATACCTCAGTGTTGAAAATTCAGGTAAAATCTTTTTTGGATAAAAATTCAACTATTTTTTTTTAAATTTGTGTTTTTTATTCAAAAATTCATTTATTTTCTTAGAAATTGCATCTTTCACGAATGAAACTGCAATTCTTTTGTTTAAAATTCTTCTTCTTGGGTTGGAACTCAACTATTTTCGTAGAAAATTTACTTTTTTTCAAATTATCATCTTAGCATTGAGAATTCAATTGAAATCCTTTTTGGTTGAATATTCTTCTTTTTTTTGTCAATTCATCTTTGAGGTTTGAAAATTCAAATTTTTTCGTAAAAGATGGACAATTTGTTTAAAATTCCTATCCTAGTATTGAAAATTTAACTAAAATCTTTTTTGGAATAAAATTAAACTATTTTTTTGAAAATTCAACTATTTTTTTGAAAACTTGTGTTTTTAATTAAAAAATTCATTTATTTTATTAGAAATTGAATTTTCTTTGGATAAAAATGCAACTCTTTTATTGAAATTTTGTCCTCTTGGGTTGAAACTTAACTATTTTTGTAGAAAATTTACTTTCTTGAAATGTTCATCTTAGTATCGAGATTTCAATTAAAATCCTTTTTGGTTGAAAATTCAACTTTTTTGTTGGAAATTTTTCTTTGAGGGTTGAAAATTCAAATATTTTCTCCGAAATTTGTGTTTCCAATTCAAACATTCATTTATTTTATTAGAAATTGCATCTTCCTTGGATGAAAATGTAACTCTTTTGTTGAAAATTCGTCCTTTTGGGTTGAAACTTAACTATTTTTGTAGAAAATTTCCTTTTTTTCAACTACTCTTGAAAAGTTAACTGAAATCTTTTTTAGATGAAAATTCAACTATTTTTTTTAATTTGTATTTTTAATTTAAAATTTATTTATTTTAGTAGAAATTGCACCATTCTTGGAGATAAATGCAACTTTTTAGTTGCAATTTCAATAATTTTTTTAAAGAGTCATTTTATTTGGTTAAAAGTTAGTATTGTTCAATTGAAAATTCAACTTTTTTTTGTAAAAACTTTACTTCTTGTTTAAAACTTATATTTCGTTATGGAAAAGTCAATTTCAACTATTCAACTATTTTGTTTAAAATTATGGGTTGAACCACTTTTCTAAAAAATCACTTTTTAGTTGAAGATTCATATTTTTAGTTGAAATTCATCTCTTTGGTTGAAAGCTTAACTATTTAGTTGAAAATTGATCTTTTCTAATTGAAAATTCAACTGCGTGAGTAAAAGTTGAACTACTTTCCTGAAAATTTATTTTGTTTGATTGAAGGTTAATCTCATTGATTTAAAATTTAACTATTTTATTGAAAATTAATTTTTTCCCTGAAAATTCATATTGTCTCTTTGAAACTTCAATTATTGTACAGAAAAATTCGTCTTATGGCTTAAATTTTTGACAATTTTGATAAATTTCTTCTTCATTCACTACTGAAAAATATTTCCCAAAAAAAGCTTGAGGGCATGAGTGAGGGAAAGTAGGAAAAGCGAGGAGAAATAAGGTAAGGCGAGTAAATGGAAAAAGTAGAAGTGAGGGGAATAAGAGAAAGAAGTCAAATTGAGAGGAATAAGGTGATGGGAAATAAGGGTAGTTGGGGAAAATGAGAAGAGGGTTAGTGAGAAGAAGTGGAGGAGGAGACTAGGGGAAATAAGTGGTGAGAAAGTGGGAGCAATTCAGAAAAGGGGAATTGGGAAAATAAGTGAGAAAAGAAAGTGGGGGAAGGATTTAGGGAAGTAGGAAAAGTAGTGGTAGTAAGAGGAAATGGTGGAGGGAGAGTAGTGTAAGTCATGGGGAGTGCGGCGGGATTGGAAAAGCGAGGGGACGTGAGGGACGGCAAGTGAGTGACGGCCAGTGAGGGAAATAAGGTGAGGGGAAGCGAGGAGAAATGAGGGAGCTAATGGGAAGAAGTGGAAGTGAGGGGAATAAGGGAATGAATAGCAGGGGCAATGAGAAGAAATGGGGAAAAATGAGGGGTGGGGAAGTAAGTGGAAATTGTAAAAAAGGGATTGAGGGAAACTAATCGGAGGGGAAGTAGGGAAAATTAGGGGAAAAAAAAATAGGAAGTGAGTGAAAATGAGCGGAGAGGTAGTAAAAGAAGTAACGAAAAGTAGGGGAAATGATTCTAACTTGAGATAGAGTTGTCAGGGGAAGGTGTGTTAAAAATGAACTCTCTCGTCCCCTCAAGAGTATTGACTAATTCTGAATAATATTTCGCGCAAAAACTCTCCTGCGAAAATAATAAATTTCGTTCTGAAAGCGCTCGACCAGTTTCGCAACTGTATGATCGATTCTTCTTTATTAACTTCCTTTCCGAACAGGCATTGAAAATAAAAAAATGCCGCACCGTCTCCGGCCGAACGAAGATTTATAGTTACGGCGAGAGCGCCGATTGGTTGAAGGCGTTCTTGGTTGGTTCACCGAAGAAATACGTGATCCGGAAGCGCGATGTATTGTACAACTTGCCCCGACCTTACCTAACTACTAATCAAAGTTTCCATGTAGTAATTATTTTATTGATAGGTACGACCGTGGCACGATTTTTCTTAATTCCTCGCTCGAAGACCCTGTGTCCTAGGGTGGCCTAAAAAAAAATTAATTTTCTTTTTGCTATCTCATCCCCCGATTTTCGTTTCATTTGGTGTCAAAATAATTGAGCCATTCCCTGGAAAAATAACCAGTGATGGGTTAATTGCTTATCAAAAGGAACTAGAAGGAATCTGTATTATCATCGGAGTTGGTAACGATCGACCATATGTAGATAACTTTCACGAACTGTGAAACTCATTTCAGACTAGATGAAGTTTGACAATTTATCAATAACAAATTTTTAATTTCTGAAAAAAGATCTTTCTTCTTCGCTTCGGTGGAAATGAAACCTCACGTCTCCCGATTGTTGGTCATGTGCTTCAACCACTGAGCTATTAGAGAGATCGAAGACAGATACTTTTTTAATTTATAAATTAAAAATTTTTAATTTCTGAAAAAAGATATTTCTTTTCCGCTCCATTGGAAATCGTAACTCACTTCTTTTGATTACCGGTCATGTGCTTTAACCACTGAACTATCACAGAGATCGGACGCAAATACTTTTTTCATTTATAGAATAAAAATTTTCAATTTCTGATAAAAGATCTTTCTCCTTCGCTCCGGTGAAAAAAGAACCTCACGTCTTCCAATTGCCGGTAGGGTGCTTCAAATACTGAGCTACTAGAGACGTCGAAGACTTTTTTCATTTAAAAATTAAAATTTTCTAATTTCCGAAAAAAGATATTTGTCCTTCGCTCCGGTGGGAATCAAACCACATGTCTTCCGATTGCCAGTCAGGTGCTTTGACCACTAAGCCACTAGAGAGATCGAAGGCAGATACTTTATTCATTTATAAATTGAAGATTTTTGATTTCTGAAAAAATATCTTCTTCCTTTGCTCCGGTAGGAAACGAACCTCACGTCTTCCGATTACTAGTCGTGTGCTTTAATCACTAAGCTATCAGAGAGATTGAAGGCAGATACTTTTTCCATTTGGGAAATAAACATTTTAATTTCTGAAAAAAAATCTTTTCCTTCGCTCCGGCGGGAATCGAACCTCGCGTCTTCCAATTGTTGGTCAGGTATTCTAACGACTAAGCTACTAGAGGGATTGAAGACAGATACTTCTTTCATCTATAAATTAAAAATGTTTAATTTCTGAGAAGAGATCTTTCTTCTCCGCCCCGGTGAGAATCGAATCTCACGTCTTCCGATTACTGTTTATATGCTTTAACCACTAAGCTACTAGAGAGATCGTAGACAGATACTTTTTTTATTTGAAAATTAAAATTTTCAAATTTCCATAAGAAGATATTTCTCCTCCGCTCCGGTAGGAAACCAACCTCACGTCTTCCGATTGCCGGTCAGGTGCTTTTACCACTAAGCTACTAGAGAGATCGAAGGCATATACTTCTTTCATTTATAAATTGAAGCTTCTTAATTTCTGAAAAAAGATCTTTCTCCTTCGCTCCGGTGGAAATCGAACTTAACGACTACCAATTGATGGTCAGGTGCTTTAGCTACTAAGCTACTAGAAAGATCGGACGCAGATAAATTTTTCATTCATCAAATTAAAGTTTTTAATTTCTGAAAAAAGATATTTCTTCTTTGCTACAGCGGCAATCGAACCTTACATCTTTCAATTGCCAATCGTGTGCTTAAGCCAATAAGCTACTAGAAAGATTAAAGGCAGATACTCTTTTCATTTGTAAATTAAGAAATTTTAATTTCTGAAAAAATATCTTTCTTCTTCACTCCGGTGGGAATCAAACCTCACTTCTTTCGATTGCCGGTCATGTGCTTTAACCACTGAGCTACTAGAGATTGGACGCAGATACTTTTTTCATTTATAAAGTAAAAAAGTTTAATTTCTGAAAAAAGATTTTTTTCTTTCGCTCCGGTGGGAATCGAACCTCACGTCTTCCAATCAGCAGATACTTTTTTCAGAAATACGCTTTTCATAGCAAGGAATTATGTTTTGAATACAAGTTAAATTAGATTCCCACTTGGGGAAGATGAAAGACCTTTTTTCAGAAACTAAACTTTTCTTAATTTATAAAAGGAACTAATTATCGTTATCGTTACCCTGTCAAAACTCAATTCAAGACAAAACACTTTTGATAAATAGTTCAATTCAACAACAACAAAATAATAATTTTGAACTGAATAGTTGATTCATCAATCAAAACAGACGAATTTTAAACTTAAAAGTTCAATTTTCAACCAAAAGAAGATCATTTTCATCCAAGAAGAATGATTTTTTTATGAAAAGATACGAATTTCCAATAAAATAATTTAACTTGTTTGGAAAAACATAACTCCTTGCTATGAAAAGTACTATCAAAAACCAGATAAAAGTATCTGCCTTCGGTTCCCACTAGAGCGAAGGAGAAAGATCTTTTTCCAGAAATTATTAATTGTTAATTTTCAATTATTAATTATTACTTAGAGTATTTGAATCATACTGAAATCATAAATGATTTAAGTCATTCATTAATTAAGTTAGAAGCTTATAAAAATTAAATTATCTCTTTCAAAAAATTAATTGGAATATTTTTAATTCGGGGGTCCTTCATTCATGTACTTAATTTTTTAAATTCGCAAATGAAACAAATAACTCGCAGTAATTGTACAGAAAGTAATTATAAATTTAAATTGACGCGCCAAACAAAAATTTTGAGTAAAAGAGGAACCGAGCCAACAACTTTTTTAAAAAAAGCCACGTATTGAAAAAAAAATCTTGCAAAAGTCAGAGAATTTCTTTAACTTTTAATAACTGTCAAGTAGAATAAATTTTTAATTTTTAATTTTTAATTTGAAATTGTTTTATCCAGCTTATAAAATATTCTAGGTTGAAAATATCATATGTTTAAGATTCTGATTCTTAAATATTAATGGTTTGGGAAAATGAAAAATTCGTTAAGGAAAAAAATGAGAATTTTTAAAACAAAATTTTGCGGTAACTTTGATATATTATTCTCGTTCTTAATTTAACTGCCCTGCATTTATATTTCTTTTTTTTTCTGCAATTGCTTCCTCCTGAATAATATCTTTGTTGGTATAAATTTTACAATTTGTTTGAAAATTCAACAATTTTATTAAATAGTCATCATTGTTGGTTGAAAATTCAACTCTCTTGTTAAAAATTGGCCTTGTTGGGTTGCAAATTCAACTATTTTTGTAGAAAATTCACTTTTTTAATAAAATGCAACTGTTTCAACAATTTTGTCTAAAAGGCATCCTTTCTGTTAAAAATTCATATGTTGTGTTGAAAAGTAAGTGAAATCTTTTCTGGATGAAAACTCAACTATTTTCATGAAAATTTGTTTAAGTAATTTGAAAATTTATCTATTCTAGTAGGAATTGCATCTTTCATTGATAAAAATAGAACTTTTAGTTTGAAAATTCAACTGTTTTTTCAAAAATTTACTTTTAATCTAAAATTGGTATTTTGGTGTTGAAAAGTCAACTGACACCTTTTGTGGTGGAAAATTCAACTATTTTTTGAAAATTTATCTTATAATTGAAAAAATGCATCCATTTTATTAGAAGTTGCATATTTATTGAATAAAAATGAAAATTTTCAATTGAAAATTCACTAATTTTGTTTGAACGACATCCTTTTTGGTTGAAAATTCAACCGTTTTGCTGAAAATTTGTCATTTTTGGTTGAAAATTCAAGTATCATCGCAGAAAATTTACTTTATCTTTGAAACTCATATTTTTATGTTGAAAACTTGAACTAAAATCTTCTTGAGATGAAAATTCAAGGTTTCAGTCGCACTAAAAAATCTTTTGCACGAATTCCATTTCTTTTATTAGAAAATGTCTAGAGATACCTTGAAATTTTTTAAATCGCCTAACATTTTTTATATACTTGAAGGTCCAATATATCCCATAAATCTGATAAAATTATAAACAAAACATGAATAAAAAAGTAAAATAGTTGATATTCCAACCAAACAATGTAAATGAAATTTCATCCATAAAAATGAATTTTAATACCAAGTAGAAGTTTCAATAAATGAAGCTTTTTCATTCATAAGAGGAACAAAAGTTTACCTAAATTGTCAAACCTTCAAGACGCAACACAAATTTTCTGTACAAATATTGAATTTCCAACCAGAAAATATGACTTCTCAGAAAAAAAAATTAATTTCTAATAAAATAGTTAAATTTTTAAACAATGGGATAAGCCTTCATCCAAAAAAAAAATCAATTTTCAACAAAGCAGTTCAACTTTTACTCACGGAGTTGAATTTTCAATAAAAAAAATCAATTTTAAACAAAACAGTTAAAGTTTTAACCAAAGGGACGAATTTTCAACTGAAAATATGTATCTTCAACAAAAAAGTGACTTCTCAACAAAGTTTTTCAACCCAACAAGACTCATTTTAAACAGAATGGTTGAATTTTCAACTAAAAAAGATTTCAGTCAAATTTTCCAAAAATTGTTAAATTTTCATCCAAAAAAAGACTTAAGTTTCACTTTTTAATATTAAATTTTATTCAGAAAGAAGATCTTCTCCTTTCACTCCGCTGGGATTCGAACACCAGGTCAAGTGATTTCCGGTCAGGTGCTCTGACCACTGAGCTCCTACAGAGATCAGAGGAAGCATTCTTTTTTCTGAATCACACTTCATTTAGCAAGATGTTACATATCAATTTTTAATAGAAATCTGTATTAACATCGAAAAAGGTAACGGATCGAGAAGAGAAATCCACACATAAAATGGAAATTTACAATATCGACCAACGTTATATTCTCCTATACAGAAAATATATATGTTACCTTCTCCGATGATAATACAGATTTCTATTAAAAATTAGTATGTAACATCTTGCTGAAAAAAGCGTGATTCAGAAAAGAGAATTCTTCCTCTGATCTTTCTAGTAGCTCAGTGGTTAGAGCACCTGACCGGAAATCAGTTGACCTGGTGTTCAAATCCCAGTGGAGTAAAAGGAGAAGATCCTTTCTCTGAATAAAATGTAATTAAAAAGTTTTGCAATTTATATTTCCACCTTGTCTGAAATGACGTTAAAATATTTTCTGTATGGGAGAATATAACTTTGGTCGACATTGTAGATTTCCATTTTATGTGTGGATTTCTCTTCTCGATTCGTTACCTTCTCCGATAATAATACAGATTGCTATTGAAAATTGAATTGTAACATCTTACTAAATAAAGCGTATTTCAGAAAAAAGAATTCAGCCTCTGATTTCTCTGTAGCTCAGGGGTTAGCGCACCTGACCGGAAATCAGTTGACCTGGTTTTCGAATCCCAGCGGAGTGAAAGGAAAAGACCTTTTTTCTGAATGAAAATTTTTATTAATATAAGTAAATTGAAAAAAAAAAACCAAAGGAAAGTAAATCGTACAAGATTAGCAATAAAACATTTCTTATACACATTAAAATAAAATAGTACAATGTACATGGTATTGCGAAAAACGTCTTTATTACAGAAAGGAATTATCGTTTTCAGAGAAGGAAAAGTTTTTAGATTTGAGGAAGATGATAAATTTGTTATACAGAACAAACACTTCCAATAACTATTTATTTGTTGAAAGTTTTCAAACACACGTATTATAGCTAGAAAGAAATTCTGAAAGATGACAACTAGGATAATGAGTATTATCTTTCTGTTTTTAAAGTTTTAATATAATTTTGCTACGATTTTACAGAAAATTTAAAATGATATTTAAAGATTTTAGTTATCTCGAAAATGAATCCAGAACATTATTTTAAAGAAAATTCTCTATTTTATAGGATTTTACCAAATCTAAGGAACAATTGGATTCAGTTTGACATTTCCAACTTCAGGACTGTTAGAAGGAAATATTTTATATATTTTGGAAACTGTTTTCAAGTTCGAAAGTATTTTAAATTTTTTTAACAATTTTAAAATTCCTACATTTCAAATTTTCACAAAAATTTTAATAAAATATTTGCATTTTCTTGAAACTCATCAAAACGCTTCAAAACTTTCTGTATCATTCGCTATCTACATCTAATTATTTCAAAAATTCGAGAAGTTGTGAAAGACCTACTTAACTGAAAACGTTAAAACTTACATCCGTCTGATATTTTTCCAAAAATTATTCTCTTCGAATTAAAATTTCCTTGGGAACATTACAAATTCGATGGAAAATTCAATTTTTAAAGGATGTTAACTTTTCCCTCAAACTTCCAAACAAGTCAGTGGAATTTCTGTAAAATAAAAACTTCGTCAGAAAGAAATGTAGTAAAATAAAAATAATTTCAAATGATAATTCGGTAAAATAAGAATGATTATGTTGAAAAGTATTTCGAAACAACAAAAATGATGTTAAAGTAGTAACTCGGAAAAATAAGAATAAGAAACAAACGGTACTCCGGCAAAATAAAAGTTATATAAAATACGTTTAGTAGGATGCGAATTTTTTGTACAAATCGTAAAAAATAACATTGAAAGTAATCCAATTAATTATTTGGAAAAAGGACACAAGGTACGAGAAAATATTAATTAAAAAAGTTGTTTTTTTTTTCTAAGAAGCGCACTTTTTTCAGTATGATTAGGATACATTTTTTAGCGTAGCTTAAATTAAAAATCAATACAAAATAAGTGCCGAGGTACAGAAATAAATATAATATACATTTGATATAATAGAGTCGAACTCAATGTAGAAAAGTTCGCACTTTGGACTAAATCGAGTGCGAAGCACGAGTTACTTCATAAGAATGTGTTAGTTGAAGCCGAAGGAGCTTCAACACAAGATAACCCACAATAACCAATTGACAGTTTCGATGCCTGTGACATTTAATGTCAGAAAATCTTTGCACAAATGTGGAGGAAGTACAATTGCCGAGCGCGTAGCGCAAGGTAAATACATTATCGAGCGCGAAGTTGGAGATCCAAATGGCACGCGCCCTCGACGCGCTCAAACCCCCGAGCCGCGCGCGCAGCGCGCTATTACATTGTGCCTAGAATTTTTTTAGCGTTGGTTTTAGCAGGTAGAGGTTGTTTTTTAGAAATTGATTGTTGCAATTTTGAAGAAACCATAATGTACAGATCATATATTTAGCTTCAGACAGGTCACAGACAGTAAAGCGAGTGTAAGGGTAAATGGGAAACTGAGTTACTGTTTTGATATTGTGCATGCGTGAAACAAGGATGCGTTATGTCCTAATGGCTATTCATCATATTTATGGACAATTGTCTAAGAATGGCTCTCTTCGATGAAGAAGGTGTAGATCTCGAAACAGTGAAGGTGCGTGGTGTGGCTTTCGCAGATGACAAGGTTGTCATTGCAGAATCAATCGAGGACTTGCAAAGAATGTTGAATAAACTTAATAAAAGCATGAAGAACATGGGCCTTAACATTAACGTAAATAAAACAAAGGTAATGGTGTTTGAGGGGAAAAGTGAGAAAACAATGTGCAACATTGTCCTGAATAATCGTCGAGTGGGCTCTCTCGAGGGCTCCGTTGCTTTATGGATAATAAACTATAGTTTTAATATGTTTAATTCTGGACAGATTTTCAAAGTTCTGTACCAGTTTGGATATGAAATTTTGTCCTTGGTCTGTTAGGATATTTTTAGGTGCGCCGAATAGGTATATGTAATGATCAAATAACTCTTCTATAATACTTTCCGATTCCGTGTTCTTAAGAGGTATTAAGATCAAATATTTTGTGAGCATATCTTGCATGCTGAGGATGTATTCATTCCTTGATAGTGTCAAAGACAATGGACCGAAGATATTCATGGCTATCTTGTCGTTAGGATTGACAGGCGTTTCTGAGATGATTGCTTCACATTGTCTTTCAATTCTTACCGTCTTTTGTGATTGGCAGACGGTGCATCGTTTAATGAAGTGAATAATTTCTTGTTCCATATTTTTCCATTTTTCAAGAGTACTGTCTCTTTCGATACTTTTGTTTTTCTCAAAGTGTTGAGCAGTAATTGATCCGTGTGATGCTTTGATGATTTCTTCCTTTTCCTATTGAGTAAGTTCTGCACATGGCATGAAGCACGTGTGAAACTGCTGATCTTCATATTTGTGGATCAAGAAGTTGAGGCAGTCCCTTATTTTCACTTTTTCTAAAGGGGTGATCATTGGGTCAATGAAGTGGTAGCGTGAAATAGTTAGTTTAGAGGTCATGACATCGTTATTTATCTTATCTGACAATTTTAGCTACTCGGTCTCATTAAATTGAGGTAACTTATTTAGTTAGGTTTCACATTTTCTCTACTGGGAGTCCTATTAGTAATCCATTTTTGATATTCTCTGTGCAAATTTTTTCTTTTGTCCGTTAACCCTTCGTCATCTGAGATGAGTAGATCTGCATCCATGCGACGGCGAGAAGAACTTGTTGACGGTTGCGTCAACACATTTTCCTCCCTGGACGTACCCGCTGTTTCTTGTCCTGTTAACTCCTCTTCTATTCCCACGTTCAACTCAACTTCTTCTGGTGTATTTTGTAGAGAATCTTTTTCTTTTTGAACTGGAAATAGTCTAGTTAGACAGTCTGCGGCTTCATTTTTCTTTCCTTTTACGTGTTCGACAGTGTAACGATATTCCTCCAAACGTAATCTCCATCGTAACAATCGTGCAGAGGGATCTTTCACGTTGTGTAGCCATATTAACGTCTGATGGTAAGTTTGGACTGTAAACTTTCTTCCAAGAAGGTACTGTTTTGCATGCCCAAACTATTGCAAAAATTCCTTATCCGTTGTATTGTAATTAATCTCGGCTTTTTTTAATGTCCTTGATATTTAACAACAGGGATGTCCGTTTTGGAATAATACAGCGCCTAATCCGTGATTAGATGCGTCTCTCATTAAATTGAATTTCTCCTTGTAGTTTGGAAATCTCAAAACCGGTACAGAGCATAATAGTTTTTTCATTCGTTCAAAAGATTATTGACAATTTGTCGATCAGCCAAAAGGCGTCTCCTTCTGTGTTAGATTTGCAAGAGGTAGACAAATTTAAAAGAAATTTTTCACAAATTTTCTATAGTACCCTGCAAGTTCTAGATAGCTCTGAACTTGGGTGACATTCTGTGGTTGTTTAAAATCTCGTACTGTCTGTGTTTTTGCGGGGTTACGTTTAACGCCGTCCTCAGTTAACAAATGTCCTAAATATTCGAGTTCCGGGCGTAAATACTCGCACTTTTCAGGCTGAAGTTTTAATCCTATTTCTGTCAGTCTGTCAAATAGACTTACTGGGCTCTCGTTGTGTTCTTTTAAAGTTGAGCCGAATACGACAATATCGTCGAGGTAAACAAAACATTTTTTTCCTACCAATCCTCTCAGGGCATTGTCCATCATCCTTTGGAAAGTAGCGGGAATATTTTTGAGTCTAAACGGCATTCTGTTAAATTCAAAATGTCCTTTTGGCGTTGAGAAAGCCGTATACTTTTTTGAGGTCTCACTCATTGGGATTTGGTGAAATCCAGAGCTGAGGTCGAAGGCTGAAAAGACTTTTGCATTCCCTAATTGGTCCAAAATGTCTTCAATAATGGGCAGCGGAAAAGCATCTAGTGCTGTGTCTTCATTTACCTTGCGAAAATCTATTACCATTCGCTATATCTTCTTACCAGACGCGTCTTTGTTTTTTGGGACAACCCAAATCGGTGAATTGAAGAGTGATTTTGAGTCTCTTATGACACCTTCTCCTTCAACTCATGCATTTGTGTTTTTATTTCCACTTTGTGACATTCAGGAGGACGATAGGATTGTAAATTTACTATTTTTCCGGTCTTCAAAATGATTTCATGGTCTACCAGATCGGTAATTGGGAACGGGTCTCCTTCGAGGTTGTAAATATCAGTATATCATGCTGTTATTTTCCACAGTTTAGGAGCTTCCGCTTTTTCTACGTGCTTTAATCTAGTCTTGCTTAATAAATCTTGAATCCATTTTTCCTAATTTTTTTCCTCCGAAGTATCCCTCATTCTATTTGTTTCTTTAATTTGCTCTATTGCTTCGTACTCGATTTTTTGTGGTATTATCAACGGGGCTTTGTCATAATTGTAGATGGGTACTACTAACTCTTTATTTTGTATTTTGTAAATACCGTCAGGGATTTATTTGTGATTTTCTATGTAAATGTCTTGATTTTGGTCAATTATTTTTACCCGGGTTATGTGTGCTGTATTACCTGGTAAAAATGCACCATCCTCATAAAGGGGTAACTTTTTCTGGTCTACGTAAAGGAAGCCCTTAGTTAAATGATATTTATCGAACGCGTAAAAAAGGGCAGGCCGATGATACCTTTCTCTGGTTAGGGGAAATCTCATCAATTATTATATGGCAAAGATGCAGTTTTCCTAAATATGGTATTCTTACCGCTTGATTTGAATGATGTATATTTCTCCCCATGGCAGAACGTTTTTAATATCAAACGGTGTTCATTATGCTCGGACTTCTTTGCTCTTCCTCTCTTACTTCGTAACATTCTGATGGGTTTCGTAAATCCCCCATATCCAGAATATTCCTTACATCCGGCGGTCTCTTCTGGTTTGCTCTGTTGTGAAAACTCTGTTGTCTAAGTTTAGTTGAGCATTGTCTCTCTTCTCATTGGCAGTCTGTTGTTGTGGGGTTATGGCGGTCGACGTGCCGTCAAGACTTTTGTACAGAGACGTTCTCTACACCACACTTATGCTTCAAGTGCCTCCTGCAGAGCTTCATTCAAAGATCTTGGCTTTAAAGGTCGCACTTGATTAAGAACGTCTTCTCGGAGGTTCATTACGTATCTCTTAGTAGCAGATTTTTCCACCATTTGTAGGGCTAATTTGTGGTCTATTCCGGACGAGTATTCTGACTAAATTGTATAAATTAACTCGTTATAGGCACTTCTAAATTTTTTATTATAATTTTGCACGGTATCGTGATTTTGCCGTATAACTTCTAATCTGCTTCTACAAGTTTCCAGAGTAGTTGTGGTTGCTAAATTGGTCCTAAGGGCACTGTGTAGATCGTCATAACTGTTTATGGAACAATGTCTAATTGCTCTTTTAGCATTCCGAATTATTTTTTCAGTTATGATGTAATCTGGTGGTAGATTCGGTTGAGAACATCTGAGATTCGCACGTTTCACAGTGTTGACGAAGTCGTGCACACCAACGTCATAGTATCCGTTGAGAACTTCTACGGTGTGGATAATCTCCTTTGCCTGGGAGAGAGGTATAAAGTTTTCTATCGCTGCTCGTTGCCTTGCTGGTAGGTTGCCTCTGTATGGTGGTGCCATCAGCCGGTGTCGTCATGTGACTCACACTTGTGTGAGTTAAGGAATTTGAGGGTTGCCTTCCTTTTGTGTTGCATCTGTGTGTTGCGTCGTGCACGGATGTAGGCGGCTCACTTGAATTCGACTTTTGCCTCGCTGCTGCGTTACAGCTCTGTCTAGTGTCATGCAGAGATACAGGCAACTGGCTCATATCAGCTGTTGAGAAATGCGGTGGTTCGTCACTGGGCCCAACGTTTCCTGTTGCGTGCCTTGCTGTTACACTGCTGTTCTGCTCGCTTCTCGGTGTATTGTTATGTGCGAGTGGCGTCGACTGGCACGTACCATTTTCTAAGGAATTCGGGGCTAGTGGAGCGGGCCGAACGGTTCTTTTAGCTGGCCCAGGTGTTGCTTCCTCGTTCGAAGATTCACGTTCTCGATGGAATTCGACCTCTGTTAGGAGAGCATTGCTGATCCTAGCGAGATCTCTTATCTCGTTGACTCTTTTTAAATTTTCGTCGTTCAGAATCCTCATGTCGGCTCTCCTAGTCCGTTGCACATCCTCGATTAATTGTAATTTACTCAGGATCAGCAATAGTGGATCCGTGGTTTCATCGTTCAAAATTTCCTTTAAATCTTCTGATGACATGGTGGGGCCGGTTTCAAACGAATTGTCTAATCCGGCTAAACTGCAATCAGAATCCGAAGAAGTGTCTGTTTGTGTGTGGTATTGTGTGCTAAGATTGTTTCTATAGGCGTTGAACGTCAGTTTATTATATTTTAAACCCTTCACTTGCGGTATCGTGCTACAACAATGCCTCAAGGTTAATTCAGAGTGGATCGTCGGTTTATAAGAGGAGATAGAGGACGTGGAGCACCAACGTCGTACCTACTGATGCCAGCCTATTCATTGAAATATTTCCAAACTTAGCCTCATCGAAAACGCCGATGCAATTCAATCACCGTTTGACGTATGCAAGAAGGACTTATCTACTAGGGAAATATCTTAACAAGATTCGTAACTAACTTAAAACTAAAATAATGCTTACTTTTTTTCTCGTTTCGTCTCTTTCCGTGTAAGCTAGGTAGATAGCAGTTGTACTTCGACGGCCGTATACGTCCTGCTACTATGTGGCTGAACCGGGTGTGGCTCGATGATGCGTTTCTTTCAGAGGCTTATCGCTTGGTTCAGCGGGCTCTCTTCGGGATGGGAAGATCCTGAGATCTTTTACCAAGTTTCTGTAGATGCCTTAAGAGTCTCAGCTTCTGGTGGTCGAACAGAATCCGTAGAGTCCTGGTTCGAGTCGAAGATCCTCGTTGTTTGAAATTACTGGGGGTGTTCCGTAGATACTTCTTTCCCAGGATATCGTGAACGGGATCCTGGCAGGATCGTCAATTTTGTAGCGGTCTGGAGAATAATGGACCTTTTCTTTGTATAAATTCCTGAACTGTGAGACAGGACTTCTTTATTGAATATTGATCTTTACTGCTGAGCGGTAGGAAGCAGACTGACTTCCTACACAAGGGATGCGTTAACCCCGTCACGCTAAGGCCCATGCCTAGACGAAGAACTGGGGAGATTAGCTGATGCTGTTTCACCTCCTTCCTAACACTACTACTTTCCAACCGAGCGAGTCACGCCTACCCCGAAAGGGAAATGGCTTCATGGTATAATAATATAATATTGCATGCATATACTTCTCCTAAACTTCTTATGGAAACAAACATATCGAGTTCAAATAAACATGACGGCCTTTCGAATCTACGAGCCCAAGCCATTTACCTACACAACGAATGCACAGAAACTAAAACTCTATCACTCTATTGAAAGGTAACACTAATCAAATCAGCTTTCAAAGATAGGATACATGAATTTTCTACCAAATAGTTGATTTTCAACTTATAAAGGATAAATTTCGAACTAAGAATGAAATAATTCAATATCCAGATGGAAAATATTTATTTTTAACACAGAAAAAACGAATTTTCAACAAAAAAGTTGAATCAAATTTTATTTTCGCCCAATAAATAAAAATTTCCAACAAAATATAATAATTTTCAACAACATTTTTGAATTTTCAAGCCAAAAGGCTGAACGGTAGAATTTGCAACAAAAAAGTTGATTTTCAACCGAATAGTTTAACTTTCTACCACACTGTTGAATCTTTAACCAAGCCAGATTAATTTATAGACGCAAACAGTTGCATTTTCAACCAAGAAGATTAATTTTTGAACAAAAAAGATGCATTTTTAATAAAATAAATCAATTTTCAACTGGAAAAGATCAATTTTCAAACAAAAAAGGAATAGTTACACTAGTAATAAAAAAAAAAGAAATCTCAGCCAAAAGAAAAACGAATTTTCAACTAAATAATTACATTTTCAGCAAAAGAGTGGATTTTTCAACTAAAATGATGAATCATAAAAAAATTAATTTTCAAAAAAACAGTTCAACCAAAAAGATGATTTTTTAACCCGTGAGATTAATTTTCTAAAAAAAAGGAATATTTGAATTTTCAAGCTAAAATTAAATCTTTAAAAAATATGAATTTTTAACAAAAAAGATTAATTTCCTAAAGAAAGCGACGAATTTCCTACAAAATATTTGAATTTTCAACTTATAAGGGAGAAACGAAATAAAAATAGAATAATGCAATTTTCAGAAGAAAAAAATTTACCACAAAAAAATGAACAACAAAATTTAATTAAATTTTATTTTTGACCAAAAAACACAAATTTTCAACAAAATTTTTGAATTTCAAAGCGAAAAGGACGAATTATCTACAAAACGGTTGAATTTTAAACCCAAAAATATGATTTTCAACACAAAGTTCAATTTTAAGCCAAAGAGGTGAATCTTAAAAAAATATACATTGTTATCATACTAGTTCAACTTTTAACTAAGTAGTTGAATTTTCAACTAAAAAAGATGAATTTTCATCAAATAGTTAAATTTTCAAACAAATATTATTATAGAATATTAAATAATAATAAATAATAAAATATTAATGTTCTAACACGAATTTCCAATGCAATACATTTATTTTCAAGAAAATTGTTGAATTTTAAAGCTAAAAGGACGAATTATCTACAAAACTGTCGAATTTTCAACCGAAATGAAATATGATTTTTTAACAAAAAAGTTAATTTTCCACCAAAAAGTTGAATTTTTCAGCAAGAAAATTAATTACCTTCAGAGGAACGTAAGTTCTATTTTGTTCGGTCTTACGATCAAATTGAAATAAAAAGACTAGGATTATTCCGAGTCAAATTTTAATTGTTGAAAATTAAAATTACATCTTGCAACGTTTTGTCCTGAATCTGTCGGTCATCCTCAGGCAAATTATGCCCAACAACAATTTTTATACAAAATTAGCTAATTTACAAAATGACATGTCATGGAAAAAATTGTAAGTCAAGAATAATTTACCTTAGTAAAGACGATTTTGGATTGAAAATTGTGGTTTGATGAAAAAAAAGGTATATAATTGAGAATTTAGCTTATCGATTAGAAAATCTCGGAAATATTGTGGCCAACGCTTATGCCCTCTTTAAAGTTCACAAACCTGACCTAAAATGGAGATTAATACACTGGAACTTGGAATTATGACCGGTTTCGGCCACTGCTAGCAGTGGCCTTGGACATTAATCCAGACTTAGCTCCCGATTCGGCTCCCCAACCGCACTGCGCATGCGTCACGCCAGCAGCCTCATTGGATACTGATCGCGCGTTTATTTGAAATGATTTTATATGGAAATTAATTTTTTGCAATATATAATAATTATAAGGTACAACAAATTATTATGAATTGTTTAGAATT
Source organism: Andricus grossulariae (assembly GCA_011634705.1). Lineage (NCBI taxonomy): Eukaryota > Metazoa > Arthropoda > Insecta > Hymenoptera > Cynipidae > Andricus > Andricus grossulariae. Next base: position 119,065,853 of record JAABKJ010007545.1, read on the forward strand.
TACGTTGGTGAAAAAAAATCTTCCTTTCTTTGAATTTAAAATCAATAATTTATTTGTGAAGAGTAAAATAAAAAAATTAACTTACCGTACACTCTGAAAGACTCATTTGTGATCTGAACTTAATTTCATTAATTCTACAATGATGATTTATCATAAAAAAATTGATTTATACATTTAATAATTTCGAAAAAGTGCGTCATATTAAATTTAATTACCAATTGGTACAAAAAAATTCATGGTTAGGGCAATATATAAATTATAACTCACACCATTATTTCAACCAAAAGGTCGGATTAATTAAAGGATTAATAGACGAATGTATAAATTTAAGTGATTTCAAAATTTGGAAAGAAAATTTAAAACAATTAAAAATTACATTACAGCAAAATAATCACCGAAAAAGATGAATTTCCAACCGCGAAGATTTATTTTCGACCAAAAAACACAAATTTTCAACATAATAATTTTCCACAAAAATATTGAAATTCAAAGCCAAAAGGACGCATTATCTCCAAAATAGTTGAATTTTCAACCAAAAAATATGATTTTTTAGCAAAATAGTTCACTTTCTACCAAAAACTTAAATTTTGATAAAAATAATTTAATTTTTAACAAAAAAGTTCATTTTCAACCGAATAGTTTAATTTTCTACCACACTGTCAAATCCTCAACCAAACCAGATCAATCTAGACCCAAACAGTTTAATTTTTAATCAACAAGGGTGGATTTTCAATCAAGAAGTTTAATTTTCGACCAGAAAAGACGAATTTTTAACCAAATAAATCAATTTTCAACTAGAAAAGATTAAGTTTCAATGCAAAATTTTTAACCAAAAACGGAATAGCTACATTATTAGTTACAAAAATTAATTCTCAACCAAGAAAAAAAACGAATTTTCATCTAAATAGTTACGCTTTCCACCAAAGAATTAAATCTTTAAATAAGATGAACTTTTTGAAAATAAAAAATATATAAAATATATAAAAATACAAAAAAGACACGAATTTTTAACATTGTTGACAAACAAAAAACAAATTTTCACGAATGAAAACCAAATTAAAGAAAAAAATGTTTAACAACACAATACATCTAGTTTCAACAAAAGTGTTGAATTTTAAATCCAAAAGGACAAGTTATCTAGAAGAACCCGGTTGAATTTTTAACCCGAAAATATGATTTTTCAACAATACGGTTAATATTCTACCAAAAAGTGAAATTTTCATAAAAATAGTTTAATTTTCAACCAAATGCTTGAATTTAATACAGAAATAAGAATTTTTAACCAACAAGTTACTTTACAACCCAATAGATTAATTTTTTACAATAAAAGTTGAATCTTTAACAAAATACATGAATTATCAACTAGAAAAGATCAATTTTAATTTAAAAATATCAATTTACAACAACAACAAAATAGTTTCATTTTTAGTTGGAAAAATTAATTCTCAACGAAAAGAAAAAAAAAATCAAAAAAGTATTTACATTTTCAATAAAAGAAGAGAATTTTCAACTAAAATGGAAAAACAAGAAAAAAAAGATAATTTATTTTGCCCTTGATCTAAATATTTTCTACAATATTTCGAATTCTTCTTCAAATTTTTTCGAATTCAGCAAAATTAAAAAGATTTTTAATATTTCCCAGGAATCTTAGGTAATTTTTTTATTGCCTTGAAACCATTCAAAATTCTTGAAAAGTTTCAAATTTTTTTTCGAAATCTTCAAAAAATTACACTTTGCATTAAATTTTTTATTATTTTTAAACAAATTTCAAGACTTCTAAATATCTAATAAACTTACTCGATTCTAATCTCTCAAATTGTTTAATCGTGCAAAATTAAAAAATGTTGCTTTAAAATCTTCTACATTCATTTTAGAAGTGTTATGGAATCATTTGAAATGTTTTTAAATCTTTTTCAATTTTCCCTTAAAATTCATTTCACAAAATAAAAAATCATTTGAACTTTTCCCAGGAATCTTAGGAAATTTTTCTATTCTCTTGAAACCTTTCAAAATTCTTAAAAAGCTTCTTTTTTCAAAATCTTTAAAAATCTACGTTTCGTCTTACTTTTTTTGAAACCTTCGCAAAATTCAAATTATTTTCGAATCTTTTCAAAACTTCTAAATATCTTCTGAACTCAATCAAAGTTTTCCTAAAATTTTTTTAAATTCTGAAAAGTTAAAAAAATTGTCTCAAAATCATCCAGATTCATTTTCAACATATTTTAAGATTTTCAAAACCTAAAATTAATCTTTTACGATAAACCTAAATCATTTTAAATTCCCCCAGAAATTTCATTGTCGATACGAATAATTTTATTTTATTATTTATATTTCAGAATTTTTTAATAATTTTTTTCATCGAATCTTATAACAACATTTTTAGTAAATATTTTCCAAAGAAAATTTAAAATTATTTAATTTGTGAAAAGTTTCAATAAAAAACGTTAAAAATTGTGTAATCCCCTCAGCGACTGAGTTGTACTAGGAAATTTCATTCATTCGTTCTACAAGGTTATCTCATCAGATTTGACCTTTTACTCATTCATTAGAACAGCAGTAATTATTAAGACTCCTGCAAAGATTTTATTCATTCAATTTTTCCTTTTTTATTGTCCATAATTCGGAAAACCCGAAAAAAAAATGTTTTTCTTGACTTACTTCAAAATTATTCTTTGTATTGAAAAATTGTTAAAATAAAATTTTAGATATTTATAAAATACATTTTCCCTATTTATCATTTTTTCCTCTTCTCGAACAAAATTTGAAAAAATTCGACAAATTTTTTGACATTTTTCAAAATCAGTAAACATTTTAAATTTTATTTACTAATCGATTCCATGAAAAATTTAAATCACCATTTTCGACACTTGAAAACCCTGAGTAAGTAGTTTCTGTTTGTTATCCAAAATTTCAAAAAAATTAATTTGTAAGAAAATCAATTTTGATTTTTCTCCAGCCCCTTGTGATAATTATTTTACAAATAAATACAAAGAACTAGAATCGTTTTTACTGGAAAGTTTTAATAAATACAATAATTTAAAACAAACATTACAGAAAATTAGATCTTTTGTGTATTATTTGGACAAATTTCGGACTTTTTTATATTGTTGTATTTTAATGTAGCTTTAATATTTTATAAGAAAGTATACAAGAATTTTCAAAAGAGTACAAAATTCGTCCAAATAATAGAAAAAAAAGTCTAATTTCCTTTTACCTTTTTAAAAAAATCTGGGAATTTTTTAAATAAAGTTTTCAGGCCACCCTGTGTTTTTAAAAGTCAAAATGGTGATTAATATCTTTAATGGAGTCCACTAGTAAGTCAAAAAAATTACAAATGCCCATTGATTTAAAAAATATCGACAATTATTTTTAAGTTTTTCATCGAATATGAATAATCTGATAATAAAAGTCTTTTTTGATCTTCAACACAATTTTTATATTCAAAATAATTTATTTGTAGGGTTTCATAGCCCCGGGGAAAATCTTTTAAAGTTTCGATGGTGAGGGAAAATAATGGGAGAGGAAGTAGGGGAAGTGAGGGGAAATGAGGGGAGAAAAAGTATAGTAAATGAGGAAAAATGAGGGGAGGGTAATTATGAGAATTGAGTGGAAATTATTGGCGAGGAAGTAGGGGAAATGAAAAGAAATGAAGGAAGAGGAATTAGGTGAAGTGAGATGTAATAAGGGGAAATGAGGGGAGATAAAGTAGGTAAAATGAAGGGAAAAAAGTGGACGGTAAGTATGGAAAGTGAATGGAAATTAAGGGACGGTAAATATGGAAATTGAGGGGAAATGGGGGAGGGTAATTATGGGAAGTGGGAGGAAATGAGGGGAAAGTAAGTAATGGAAGTAAGGAGGAAATAGGGGGAGAGGAAGCAGAGGAAGTAGGAGAAATGACGTGAAATGAGGGGAGGAAAAGTAGGGAAGTGAGGGGAAATAAAGAAAGATGCGGGGAGGTTAAGCCAGGAAAATAAGGGGAAATAAGTGGAAGGTATGTATAGAAAGTGAGGGAAAATGAGGGGACAGTAAGTATAGAAAGTGAGGGGAAATAGGGAGGAATAGAGGGAGAGGAAGTAGGGTGAGTGAGGCTAAATTGGGAGAGTAAAAGTAAGAGGAATTAGGGAAGGGGAGAAGGACAAGTAAGGGGAAATGAAGGGAAGGTGATGGGAAAGTTTGCGAAAATTAGGGGATAATAGGTCAAGTGAGAGGAAATTGAGGAAAGAGAAGTAAGGGTAATTAGAGGAAGGAAATAAAGGGGAAGTGAGGCCAATGAGGGTAATAAGAGGAGGGTAAGTAGGGAAAGTGACGGGAAATGATGGGTATGAAAGTTGGGTAAGTGAGGAGCAATAAGTAAGATGAAGGAAGTAGGGCAATTGTGGAAGAAAAAAGAAGTAAAAGTAGCTTAAGTAAGGGGAAATGTGGGAAGTAAAAGTATGAAAAATTAGCTGAGGGGAAGTAGGGCAAGCGAGAAGGAATTGAGGGAGGGGTGAAGCGAAAGTGAGGTGAAATAAGGAGAGCAGAAGAAAGGGGAAGTGAGGGAAGGATAAGTAGGGAAAGGAGGGGAAAATAATGAGTGAGAAATTAGAGGAAGTAAAGGGAAATGGGGGTAGAGAAAGTGAGGGGAAAGGAGAAAAGTAAAAGTATGGAAAATTAGGGGAGGGGAAGTAGGGTAAGTGAGGTGAAATTAAGAGAGGGTGAAGGGAAAGTGTGCGCAAATTAGGGGGAAACATGTAATTTGAGGAGAAATTGGGGGGCGAGAAGCGAAGAGCTGTGAGAGTAATGAGGGTAATAAGGACAGGGTAAGTAGGGAAAGTGGTGGGAAATTATGGGTATGAAAATAGGGAAAGTGAATTGCAATGAGGATGAAGGAAGTAGGGAAAAAGAAGAGAAAAGAGGGAAGTAAACGTAGGTTAAGTAAGGGGAAATGTGTGAGAAGTAAAAGTATGAGAAATGAGCCGAGGGGAAGTTGGGCAAGTAAGGAGAAATTAGGAAAGGGGTGAAGCAAAAGTTAGGGGAAATAAGGAGAAAAGAAGAAAGGGGAAGTAAGGGCGAATTAGGGTAGGGTAAGAAAAGTTAGATGAGGGAAATAAGAGAAGGATAATTAGAAAAAGAAGAGGAAAATGATGAGTGGGAAAGTGGGGGAAGTGAGGGATAATGATAGTAGGGGAAGTAGAGGAAGTCAGAGGAAAAGAGGGAAGTGAAAGTATGGAAAATTAGGGGATGAGAAGTAGGGCCAGTGATGTGAAATTAAGGGATGGTGGAGGGAAAGGGTGCGGAAATTAGTGGGAAATAGGTAAATTGAGGCTAAATTAGGGGTGGAGAAGCAAGGAGAAGAAGCAAGAAGGAATTAGTGAAGGGAAATAAAAGGGAAGTGAGGGTGATGAGGATAATAAGGGGAGGATTAGTAGGGAAAGTGGCGGGAAATGATGGGTATGAAAGTAGGGGAAGTTAGAGGAAAAGAGAGAAGGAAAAGTAGGTTAAGTTAGGGGAAATATGTAGAGTGAAAGTATGGGAAATTAGCCTAGGGGAAGTAGGGCAAGTAAGGAGAAATTAATGGAGATGTGAATCGAAAGTGAGGGGAAATAAGGAGAGGAGAAGAGAGGGGAAGTGAGGGCGAGTTGGGGTAGGGTAGGAAAGGTTAAGTGAAGGAAATGAGGGAAGGATAAGTATGGAAATGAGGGCAATAACGGTAGGGGGAGTAGGAGAAGTAAGGGGAAAAGAGGGAAGTAAAATTATGGACAATTAGGGGAGGGGAAGTAGAGCAAGTAAGGTGAAATTAAGGAAGGGTGAGGGGAAAGGGTGCGGAAATTAGGGGGAAATAGGCAAATTGAGGGGAAATTGGGGGAGGAGAAGTGCGGAGGAATAAGTGGAGGGGAATTAAGGGGAAGTGAGGGTAATGATGATAATAAGGGGAGGGTTAGAAGGGAAAGTGTTGGGAAATGATGGGTATGAAAGTAGGGGAAGTAAGGGGGAAAGGTAGAAGTAAAAGTAGATTAAGTTGGGGGAAATATGGAAAGTAAAAGTATAAGAAATCATCTTAAGGGGAAGTAGGAAAAGTGAGGAGAAATTAAGGGAGGGGTGAAGCGAAAATAAGGGGAAATAAGCGGAGGATAATAAAAGGGAAGTGAGGGAGAATTAGGGGAGGGTAAGAAAAGGGATGTGAGGAAAATTAGGGAAGGATAAGTAGAGGAAGTAGGGGGAAATGATGAGTGGAAAAGTAGAGGAAGTGAGGGGCAATGAGGGTGGGGAAATAGGGAAAATGGGAAAGTAGAAGTACAAGAAATTAGGGGAGGGGAAGTAGGGCAAGTGAGGGGAAATAAAGGAAGTGATGAAGTTAATTTAGGTGAAATAAGGGGAAATGAGAATAGGGGAAGTAGGTAAATTGAGAGTAAATTAGTGGGAGAAGAGGGGAAATGGGGGAAATAGGGGAAGGGACGAGAAATGAGGGGAGCGTAAGTAATAAAAGTGAGGGGAAATTAGGGGAGGGAAAATATCGAAAGGGAGGGCAAATGAGGGGATGATGAGTATAAAAAGCAAGGGGAAATGAGGGGACGTGAAGTATGGATGATAGTGATTAATGAGGCAGTCTTCTAAGTTCTAACACATTCTTTATTATTAGACTTTACAAATAAGGTGCATCATTTATATCTGTCACCCGCAGAACTCTTAATAGTTGTTTATAGAAACCACTTTACATAACAATTGTTTTTTATTCACTAGCTATCAGGCCCAAGATTTTTTTAATTTATTGATGTATTGAAAATTTTTTTGAATAAATTTAATTATTACACTCGTATTTCTACAAAATTAGAACGGACGTGTCTAACACATCCACGTGTCGCTATATAATAAACAGGAAATTGAAATTTAAAATTGATGTGAGATAGACATTATTTCATAAACGTTATTGAAACCGGATTCTGTTTTTATAAAATGTACAAATTACTTTTTTAACAAGTTCTTATCAAAGTTTGTACCAAAAAAATGAATAAAAAAGATCCGATTTTGAATTTATTTTTTTCAAAAATTTGTCTTTTGATTTTTGGTATAGAATCCCCCCCCCCTATTTTTTGGTTTTCCGGAAAAATAAATTCCATTTTTTTCCAATCGGTCAACATTGACCCGTGCTCAAGGAATGTGTAAAGAATAATTTCCACCTCATAGCTTTTAATTATGCCCGGAAAATACCCCAAAAATGAAAAATGACAGTTTTATGTAAAATTCATGCTAAAGACAGAATTTTCGTCATAGATTTTTTTTATTCAATAAGTAACAATTTTCCAATTGTTTTGTAACTGATTTTCAATTGTTTAAAAAAATAACATTGTCAAATAATTATACAATGTTTAAGGCCATGTGACGAGTGGGTCACGTGACCGGCTCCCTACCTTACCGACACTTTTTTTATTTGTAAGCTTATTTTCACACGAATAGCCACATAGAGTTGAAAATTCGTGATAATAAATAAGAAGCACTAAGAAACGCGGCTCTGGTCCTTAATTTTTATAATTATGAAAGAAGTTTTTTTTGTAAATAATTTTTTTTTGCTTTTTTCATAATTATAAAAATTTAGGACCAGAACCGTGTTTCTTAGTGCTTCTTATTTATTATTAATGACGCTGTTAATGAATTTTTGAAGTGATATTTTTTGTGACAGGAAATTGGTAATTATTTAAACAATTTTCATTTGTTTAAACACTATTTTCCTCTGTGGATCTTGAAAAGTTACTATTTTCTGGAATTAATTCCGCAATTAATTAATGTATAAAGTGGTGTTTTTGTGAAAAAACAGTTTTCAGTTATTTAAACAATTAATAATTATTCACTCGCGTTGAAAGGTGAAGAAAATTCTAGTTTTTTTGCCTATTATTCAGTATTTTCTTTCCTAAGAACTTATACCATAATTGTTTGAACAATAATCATTTTTCAAATTTTAACATCAACAGAAATTTTTTTTTACAATTTTTTCGACCATTGAAAATTGCTAAAAAAAATGGATACAAATTTTTGAAAATACAATTATCAAATATTTTTATCAAAGAAAACATTTTTTTAATCTCTAAAGTTTTTAAACATTATTGTTTGAATTTAAAATAACACTAATTGTAAATTATTTTATTTTATTTTCTACGAAACTCATTAAATTTTCCTAAAAAACTTTGCAGGATTCAATTCGGCACTAATTTATCTCGAAATCTCTTTAAAAAATTGTTTTAATTCAAATTTTGATTTTAAGACATTTAGGAAAAGTTCTTTGATAAAAATATTTTATTATTGTATTTTTAATAACCAAAAAATAATGTTTGAAGAACTACAATTTTTTAATTGTTTAAATTCTGGATATTTATTTTTCGGGATTTTTTAGTCGTCCCTCTGATAATTTGAATTTTGCTTTAAAAAAATGACCAAAAATTGAAACTTTGACCCGAGTGCGCCAGGTTTAGAAAAAAAAAAAAACTAATTACGAAATTAATAATTATCCTAAAAAAAATAATAAGAATTTTATCAAATTGTGTACAATTTAATAATTTTTATTTTCACACAAATATTAAGTAACTTTTAAAGTTGTTTCTTCAATATTAAGTAATGATTGTTTATCAAAATGCCTTTCTTTATGCAACCTGCCGTACTTCGTAGCACTTGGTGATCGAATTCAACCGTCGTCTTGTGATGATCGTGTGATGCCAATGAGGGCGCCTTTTGCTACTGCGCTTGCGTTCGGGCCGCGCACTGGTTCGCCGCAGTTGGCGCGCAATTCAAAATTCGAATTAAAATAAACTCTTATGAGAATACATAACAAAATTTCAAAAACATTATAAAAAATTATTTTGAATTACTTTTTCAACAAATTTCTTCTGAAATTAAATGTTTTGTGAAATATAAGCTAAATCCGGTTTAGTTAGGGTAGGTCAGGTCCAAGGACAGCCCCAAAATCGACGTTAAATCCGAGTTTGACTGTATTTACAAATCACGCAATATTCATTCGTGTTCTTAGCCGAGATTTAAAGAGTAGTATTTGCTCATGAGTTTTACCAATTTTTAGGAACAAATTTCTATATTTGGCGATGAGTTAAAAGTAAGATTTCAAAATGATACGGGAAAAAGTAAATTTTAAGATTCAGAATTTCGATACACTGAGCCACGAGTTCGTCAAACTGTAAAATCTATCTTTTCAAACTTTAAGCGAAATTGTAAACTGTAATATCTCTCGTATGATTTGAAGAAGTCAACTTTCAAACGGTTGTTCTTTGAAAGTCTTTGATTATGTATGCATTTTCAAAAAATAATGTGAATGTACCCAAACTTTCTAAATTTTAAGACAAATTGCTAAACATAAAGAGCAATTGTATTCTTTAAAGTGTATAAAATTAAATAAATTTAATATTTAACCATTCTAAATATAAAGTATAGTAACTCATTTTCACAGTCAAAAAATTTAGAGTTTTAAAATTGCAAAAGTTAATACTTAGAATCATTGAAAATGAAGAAAAAAAAGTTTTCTTTACTATTCACTATAGAAATTTATTTTATTACATGAACTAAGATTTTTGTATTAATTCGGTTTGAAATAGTTTTTAATATCACAAATTTATAATTTTTGTATTTCATTCTTTCAGACTGCTACAAATTCGACGTGGATGACTCAATTCCAAGAGGTCGTCGCCCAGTAATTCATTATTCTACATATAGTAAAAATAATAGAGGCAAGAAAACGGTTCACAAAGATCTTTAGAGGGCTCTTTGAGCCCCAGGACTTAATAAATAAATATGGTATTATATTATGTTATTATAAATATTATTATGGCTCACGTATGCAACAATAGGACTTTAAAAAAAATAAGATGCACGGCCTGCAAAATATATCAAGGATTGTATGGTACAACTGGATTATTTCAGGACGCGTCAGGTAATCTGTCCAATTGGGATATTCAAGAAAACCGAGAAAATTCAAGAAAACCAATGAAAATGTAAATAAAAAACTAGGTATTAACTAACTAGTATTTCTACATCTAACTCGATCATTACATTATATTAAAAAATAATAATAAAGCTTTTGCTTGATGGAAACACTATAAGTTGGAATTTGTGTAAATTATTTTATATTATAGCCATACTAAAAAGGAGAAGGTTGATCGAAATTTTAAAATATAAATTTTCCTGAAGGGGCAGGAAAAGAGAAAAATAAATGTCCACAGCAACAGGCAAACGGTCGCTTTATAACTCAGATGTTTTCAACTTGTCTTCCAAACTTTTAGAATCAATTTTGGTCTCTTGCCCTGTAAATAAACTATTTATTTTGTGTGCAGTATATGGCCCAATTAGTCTGTTGCATATAAAAGCATTTCATCTATGTCCAACTTGAAAATCACTTTTAACCTTGAACATGATCATAACCTCAAGTGGCTTAAGTCTTTACCCTCCTTTGGGTATTCAACCTTTATATTACATTAATAAATAATAATTAAATAATCTACACTATGCGAAATTTTCTGTAATCACTGGAATTATATTCAAATATAATAAATTTCATTGAATTCTATTGAATGAGATTGAATTCAATTGACCTTCATTCGATTCAAATGAATTTTATTGGAGTCAATAAAATTTCATTAGATTTCATTAAATTCCATTGAAAACCATAGGTCTCTCTTGAATTTTTTCAAATTTTATTGAATAACTTTGAATTTAATCCGGTTGCATCGAAATTTTATCTGCTTTCGTTGAATTTCGTTGTATTCCTTTGTATTCCATTTGATAGGATTGAGTTCCTCTCTAAGCCTTTTTGGACTCAGAAATGAGTCCAAAAAAACCTTGAAAATTTTCTTCGAAAAAATTAAAATTGTAATTTTCTATATATCTATATGAATTCAGTTACGGATTTTCATTTGTACTATACTTGTATACTTTTAAATTTTTTTAAAATATAAAAAATTTTGTAATCATTAACAAAGATTAGCTTTTATGACAGTCAGAATGACCCTTTTTGCCAGGGCAGGTGTAAATTAGAAGTTATAAACTGCTCGTCTTAGAGTCATCAAAATTCGACTCACAAACATAAATATATGTTTTCAAGGCATAAAAAACTTGTCTCCAAGACCTAAATTGAAGTCTGACTCCGTCTCAAAAATGAGACATGCTGAAATCGAACTTTTCGACTTCAGCATGCCTTGATTGGGGGAAATTCAAGTCGAAACCAAGTCGAAGCATTTTTACTTGGGAGTTTTATGTAAAATTAGACTTCGCCGTTCTGCACCGCGTTTTGAGACCCTTTGGTTCAGGAAAAACGGTTATTACGAATGTATAAACTGGTTCGGATTTATAACCTTGTTATACTACCGAGGATTCAAGAATTGATTTGTTAAGGGTAAGGAAAGATGCATAATAGAAGGGTTATAGATTTTATCTATAGGTGTCACATGATTTAGAAATTCACGTAGAATCTCATCTGGAAATCCACATGGATTTCCACGTCCATTCTTCCAGCATCCTAGGATCCTTAACGAATTAAACCATCTCCTTTGCACTTTATGGTCTTTATGGTCGGTAATTAGAACCGGCCATATGAGCCCCTTGTATTAAAATACCCACGTATTATAATTGGTTAGAGAATTATATAGAAATGCATACAAATAATCGAGCGCGATGCGCGAGTATTATGAACAAATTAATTTCCTTTTAAATATTATATCCAAACGAACCCAACAATCTCTTTAAATGTAGACGATTCGACAATATTGTAATATTGGCAAGTAAGGTTTTGTTCATGAATGACGTCACACTTTATGTACTTTTGGATGTCTGTTATCAGTTCCGCTAAAATTATATTACTTTCTCTGCCACATTAGCATAACGTCATTTATAGTTGAAGCCTAAGGTTGACTACATATTGAATGTATTATTGCATTCTGCTGGAATAACACATACTTCATCTGTATTCATATATACGTTTCTTATCCTCAACAAAAATATATACATATAAGTAATTATTGCCTAGTATATAAGCTAGCTTTCTTCCAAAACTTACGCAGTTATAACATTGAAGTAACTATTAAAAAAGTTAGTTCCTCATATCTAGACAAAATGAGGGTCATTATTGGTGCTCTATTCGTGACCTTTTTCATCTTCGTTACATATATTGGTAATTATGACAACGTTAAGAATAAGATGAATAGAAAAAAAATTTTTGAAATCAAAAACAGCATACAGCGCGGAAAATTTTCACTTTGGATCCTTTATGACATGCGTACATTTTTTAATAGATGGTGATAAATATCCTGAGCATTATTCTCACAATATTGGAAAGATCGTAAAAGTTTTTTTTATTCTGTAATCTGAAAATATATCCAATTTTTAGAAATTAGTATGGATTTTTAATTTGAGTTAATCTAGGAGAAAAGCTCACTTTTACGAACCATTTGGTCTGGCATTCTAAGTACTACGAGTATTTGTGTGTTAATTGTGTGTGAGAAAGTTTTTAGAGGCTCAAAACAAATTTAGGATAATTTCCGACTCGATTTCCAGAACTTGAAAAATTTATTTTAATTCAGAAACTTTGAAAATGAAGAGCAAAAAGTTTTCTTTTCTCTCTACTAGAAATGTACTCTGTTACACATTTTATCATTCAAGTAAGATGTAGACTCAGTTTTATTCAATTATTTAGTTATTTTTATCTAGATTCGTTTTGAAACAGTTTTTTGAGATCACAAATACAGCATTTCTTGATTGCATTTTTTCAGACTGCTCCGTATTCGACGCGGATTACGATGAACCAACTTCTCATAAGCCTAAAAGAAATGATTCTTATACTGATGCAACTACGCAATCGGCTCCAAAGGGTAAAAATCGTCTATCACATTTAAAAAGATAGGGTGCATATGTTGCAAAATACCAAGGACTTTACGGAGATTCAGGAGCACCGGGACAGTTTAGGAAAAGTAATGAAAATGCCAATAAAAACAATAGTTAATGTTTTTTTCCACATCTGACTCGATCATTATGTAGTGTATTATTCAAAATATATTATTAAACCGTTTTATTACTGAAAAAATTATAAGTTTAAATCTGTGTCAATTATTTTATATTATAACACTACTGAAAATAAAAAAGTTGATAGAAATTTGCAAATAAGAATTACAACGAAAGGAACAAAAATAAAAAAATAAATGTTAATTAGAAAACCACAGAGAGAAGAACTATCTATATTTTATGTACATAATTTATTAATTATAGATGAGCGAGTAATCGGGACGTTTCGAGTAATCGTGAAGTTTGAGGTTTTAACACAAAAATTAAGTATTTATAACATAAAAACGCAATAATAATATAATTTGAAGAAATTTTTGACAATTCTAGATTTATAAATTAAATTAGTTTCAGGGCCGGCGGATCATGTATGGAGAATATGGAATACTCCATACCCTAGATCAGAGAGGGTAGGGAATATTCCAAACCCTAACACGCTAATTACGCTAATTATAAAAAAAGCTTGGCGTATTTTGAGCCAGATATTGAAAAAAAATTGAGACGTATCATTTTTTAGCCAAAAGGACTTCATTTCAGTTTTTAAACAAAAGATAATTGCAGAAAGTTGCCTCTGTAACGGCAAAATTGATACCTGAAGAAAATGTAACTCGATGAAAATTGGTCTAGTCTTAACAATTATATAAATTAAATGAACTATTTTTACATACGTTATTAATTTTAATTAATTATTATCTACTGTCACTCTATCCCTCTCCCTTCCCACTCCATAAAAAAGAAAAACCCCATACCCTGAAAATTATATTTCAACAGCCCTGATTAGTTTGATACCAAAATTCTACAAATTGATACAAAAAGTTTAATTTTCTAGCGGCTCGCGATTTTACACGTAATAAGAGATACTTTATGTTCCATAAAAAGAAGATGAACCTGCATTTAGTGCATTTACGTTTGAGAAATATCAGTTACGATTATTGGGATATCCTTAACGCACACTCGCTTGACTAATCGTGACGAAAATGCCTTATTGTACGTTATGAAGCCAAGAATGAGTTGTCAAAATTTTAAATTTACATTTTCGGTCTTATGATATTATTTCTGGTGCTTCATCTAAAACGCCTCAAATAGTATATGAAAGTGATAATTCTTCTTTAATGTCATCAAAATTGTAGTAATAAAATTTTACACAGCTCGTTTACTTTGCTTTCAATTGGATGAAAACTAATTCTGAAGAAATATTTTAATATCTTCATCTTCAATGCTATACATAATAGGATCAAATAAAATTTCTTCACCTCCTTTAACAAAATTTAGGCAAGTAAAAAAAAAATAAATAAATAAAAACTACTCAATATGTATACGAGTATATATGTATATTAATTGCTAGGGAAAATTCATTTTGTATTATAAATGTATTCATAAACACTTGATTTAAAAATAAATATATGTTTAAAATTTTGTTTTCGGATTTTGACTAAAGCACGTAATTGTTTACATTATAAAGTTTACACTCTACATTAGTGTGCCCAGTGAAATCGTGATTTTTGGATTTTCTCAAGCGTTGAAGCGGAAATTTCTTTCTTGTGGTTAAAGCTGAAGTCGTTTTTATAGGTACAATTACAATTTCATTCGTAGCCTTAAACAAGTAAAGCGACTGCCATGTTTTTTTTCTATTTTGGATTTAGGAAACCACTTTTACTTTAATAAATAGTAATTAAGAATCTCCTTCCATCAACCACAGGTAAAAGGCGAGTTAAATTAAAAAAACATACATAAAAATAAAGTGTGAGTAGCTAGCATTTATAGACTAAAGTATACTTTCTATCATCTTAAAAGTGATTTTCCAAATAAAAAATAGACGAAAAACATGACCTTTATAACGTCAGATCGGATGTCCGTCCGTCGTATCGTTTACCACTCTTAGCTACTACAATGTTTGTGCTTGGGGGTTTGAAATTTAGCATGAATATTAATTAACCCTTGAGTATTTAAAGAAAAATATATTCGATACTTTCTCTGTTATGATTTTCTTTTTATTATCTGTGAAGAGTAAAAAAATGTGTGTTTTAAAGGTGTGTACTGAAACAGCACTCGAACGGCATTGCCTAGTGCCGTTTCAGTACTGCTCATTTAAGGCAACTCAGTTTCCAGTTTTGAATGTCTACAGACGTTCCCTTTATACCAGCGAATAGGCTACCAGGCAGACCAGCTGAAAGGGATTAAAAATTAAAATTTCTTCAATTTTGGCATTATCGCTGCGAAAGTTAGAAATTCAGAATCTATGGGTTTCAATTATTTCAGATATCTAACTTTTTTCAAAAAGACTAAAATTATAATTAATACAGTCGTTTTCCAATAGCAACTAGTCAATTTTGTTAAAAGGAATGTGTTTTCCAAAAAAACGACGAAAAATTAAATCAAATTTATCCATAGTGTTCGGCAACGAATTTTATTAGTGCAATAGTGATGTGATGAATTTCTTACACAATTGCTAAGGTTAGTAATGACATATAAAGATATACAATTAAAAATAGAAAAATAAAATAAAAAAACTGATGAGATTAGAGAAATTATGGATAACTCAAAACCTTGTTTTCAAATTTAAACAACAAAATTTGTGACTCTTCATTACTATAATCATACAGTTCCCTATTTATTCGTCATCGTTTTCCATTATATAATTCTTTAATTAGTTCACTTATGTTTTATCGTTAGTTAGTTGCAATTATTCACAACAAATTACATTTTAATTGTTATTCTTTAATTATATGTATGTTTGAAAAAATTATTGAATTTCGAACAAAACATTATACAACAAAAAGAGCCATAATGGTATTCTACCTTCTACAATTATATATTTTCCGTCACTGTTAACTGTAGCGAAAGCATATTACTGAAAATGTAAATTTGATTTTGTTTAGAAATATATCACTGAAGAGGACTCCCACATGAGTCGAAACGTCTGATTAAAACACACGGTTTTTTGATTACTGGACCCTAAAGCCCATACAAAGAAACACCAACGCATTTATATAATATTCTCAGTTTTGAAAATTTGGTTAGGTTGTATAAAAAAAAATCTTAGAAAACTTGACTTGCAATAGTTAGTGGAAATTTGTGCAATGAATCATATTTTTTTCAGATGAATTTATTATTATAGATTGAGGAATTTGATTGCCCTCACGAACCTTGACGCATGTGACGTCATTCAGCAGTGAATTTACTATTCCAAATGAGAATCTTCACAAAGCACTATATTGAAGTATTTTTCCTCTCGTTGCACATTACTGTTGACAATGGTAATTTTTCTAGCCTGTTTTGCAACTTATGTTATTTAAACTGCTATTTATTGCAATTACGGTTTTATTATTTATTTTTTAGAATACAAATTATTCCTAATTTCAATTTGTTGTCGAAAATATTAACCTCTAGAACTCTCAATAGTAATGATTAATTTTGGAGTATATTTATAATTGATATGAAAAAAGTATTCCTTCGTATCGCTGAGGCAATTATTACTATTCTTCCACCATATCCTAGGACCCGTGTATGACACCCTGTATTACTATACTTGTGGGCCTGGTTTTCTCATTGAAACAAGCACTGTTGTGTAAGTTACTTTCTTCAATCAACCCGTTCTAGTTACGTAAACTAACAAAAAAAGTAATGTGTTACAATTAAAGTTGTTGCTGTTGAATAAAGTAACTTTAAGTTTCCATAAAAGTTAATTTAAATATATTAACTCAGCCCCTCTAGTTTTCGTAATTTCTAAATAAATGAGCATGGCTAAAATACATTGTACGCGATATTTTTTTACACTTGAACAGCAATTTATTTGGAATATGATAGAAATAAAAGATTTATCATGATCTCTCCTTTAAACCGTGAAAAATGTATTTTATTAATCTTTAAAAGTAATATGTGGGCGTCCGCATGAAAAGGGCCCTTATGATCATCGGTATTGAGTTGCGTGTAGGTCCAGTATAGGTCCTAATATCATCCCCCACTCAAACCCAAAAATAATAATTCTTACCCTGACTTAAAAAAACGCGAATATCTCGTAAACTAGAACAGGTCAAAGATTGTAACTTTTCCAGTTACTTAGATACGTGTAACAAGTTACTACCCAACGCTGGAAATAAGGACAACAACAAAATTGAGAAGATTCACAGAAAAAATTACATTTTAAGATTTGCAGTTTAAATATCCATGTAAATGGCAAGTTTTACAGTAGAATACAATTTCTCATACCGTTTACAATTTTAGACTACTGCACATACCTTTTTATACCTTATAAAAATAAATTCTTAACTCTATAATCTTACACCTTATAGTTTGACGAACTCGCGATTTTTTATGCCGGAATTTTTAATCTTCAGCGTTTGTCATTAAAATTACAAAATATAGGCTTTTATATGAAATAGAATTTTTTATAAAGTGTATAAAATAATCACCAGTTCATAATAATTGTTAAGCTGTGTTTTAAAAATCAGTTAATTAAGAGCATGTGCGCAGTAAGCGAAAATAACATGGTAATTCTAACCGAGATGATTCCTCAAAAATTAGATAAAAGCTGTATTTTAAATACAACAGAGATAGAAGAAAAATTTTAATAATATCATATAGAAGTTTTTAAAGCATCTGGAACACTCACAAAATACACCAATTTTAATTTAAATATTTTGAAGGTTAAAACATTTTTCAAGCGATTTTTCGATGGGATAGTATTTTTTTGTTGTGAACAAGGCGTCAATAATTATATTCCTCAAGTCCCAAAAATGCTGAAACCATGGGTAACTCATTTTTTCCAAAAAATGGATTCATCATGCTTCGTTTGCTTACTCTTCATGTATCATACTGTCACGTGACCAATTTTTTTAAACGAACTCACTCATAAACTAATAAGTGGAATGACTTTGCTATACCAGATAGACGTTCTTTTTTGTTTTCTTTATGTCTGTAAAACAACAGTTACAAATAATGTATTACCTTTCTCTAACTCTAGAATATTGTTCTACGTATGAAAATGTATCGGAAAACAGATTTAAAGATACCGTATCATTACAATTGTAATGGACCCAAAGTCAGAATCAGGAACGTACTACTCGCTCCCGCATATATTGAGGAAAAATGAGAGAGAAATCAGTGCGATTATAAGTCGCGATTAACTGATTTCCAGTTTAATAAATTACTTTAGTTTCACTGATGCTCATCTGCACTCCAAAAAAATTCTAGTTGAACCAACCAGAATTCTGGTTAATTTATCTAGAATAGAGTGTTAAATATGCCCTTTCTATAAATTCTGGTTAAAAGTATCAGAATTTTCTGGTTGGCAATTTTCTGGGCAATGTTACCGGAAATTCGGGTAAATTTAACCCGAATTTCTGGTAAGGGTAACCAGAAATATTTACTAGACAGTTTTCTAGTAGCTTAAGAATACAACTTTTGGTCAACATAACCAGATATTCTGGTGAACTTAACCAGATGTTCTGGTAAGCTCAACTAGATATTCTGGTACCCATCGATTTTCAACTATTGAATTTCGATACTTTTCTACCTTCATGGACTCTTCCTAACCCCCTCTGAAATTACATGGGCTGCATCCCAAAGAAAATAATCTAACAAAAGTTTCCGATAACAGAGTGCAGCAACTATGTTACGCTTTGCTAAAATTTCATCTCTCTATAAGCTATATGTGGATATAATTATAAATGGCGATAGATACAATACTCGAAGCAAAAGCAGTATATCGTTGATGCATTCTGTTTCTGAAACTATTCGTGAAGACTATTTTGTTTGGGATTTTACATAATAT
This sequence comes from Andricus grossulariae, assembly GCA_011634705.1. Classification (NCBI taxonomy): domain Eukaryota; kingdom Metazoa; phylum Arthropoda; class Insecta; order Hymenoptera; family Cynipidae; genus Andricus; species Andricus grossulariae. The sequence continues at coordinate 119,084,649 of JAABKJ010007545.1, forward strand.
GCACTCAGATGAATTGGTCAGTAAGAAAATTCTCGAACATTCACTTTGTTTATTTATTGTGTACAATGTTAATATGTTCGAGAATATTTTTCAAAGACACCCAAAAAATATGGGCTATGTTTGGAAGTATCTGTGTACCACTGGTGTTTAGACAGATAACGCGTTTTTTCTTATAACACAACTAATTTCATGGCTCACTATAGTTATTCATACTTTTATATAACTGAAAATACAATTAACAATTCGCGATTGTTCGAGAATTGGACATTTACGACAAAGCGTAACTTGACCCATCCAACACGACATGAGACAAAGGACAGATTTCTGGAAACTGACACAGGATAGTGACACTTCTCACCAGAAATATTAACCAGAATAGTTTTAACCAGAAAAAATCAACCAGAGTTAATTAACTAGAATTTCCTAGTCATATTAACCATAATTTCGGATTAAACTAACTAGAAATTTTTTAACCAGACGCGTCTAATAACTTTAACTAGAACTTTTTTTTTTAGTGTAAAGTCTCACTGTTTTAACTTTCGTTATATCACAATGTATCATAAAGTATCATAGAGTATCATTGAGTATCTTACTGCAAACTAAAGTACTACTATATTCTTGCAACGAACTACACTGAATTCCATCATACTCTTATCATATTATAGTGTACCAAATAGAATAAAACTATACTACAATGTATGAAATAGTACTTTCGATCGTACTTTATGTTTGTTTCAACATTTTTGTTGATCATACTGCACAACATTTTAATCTACTTTTCCGTATTCAAATTCCTACTTTCTTGAATCCCAATGTACTCTACTATACCACACCACAATCGCAAGATCTCCTTTTTAAACTTTTCCCATTAACTTATCCCCATTATTACCCGCCCTAAAATTCCATAACAATGTAACGCTAATGTAAATAACAAGTACTTAAAATGACACACGCATAGTTAGACGACGTCATCCATAAATCAAGCTCATTTATATAATTAAATTGATTTGGAATCGATCGAGTGTCTAGTGCGCGAATAAGATTTATATGCCTCTTGCATAAGCCGAATAGAGAACCAGCATGGTATGACGTTTGTAATCGCTGCGAAAGTTTTCAGTGGCAACGGCACGATCGCGCTCGGTTCGGTAAAAGGGTGGCGAACGTTATAATCTCGGTGACTATATAAAAATTGACAATCCATCGACCACGCCTTGGTCACCGCATGTGCGATCGGGTTCGATAAACCCGAGGCAGTAAAAGTTACACGATCCAATTAAGGATGAGAGCCGTAACGCCAAGCAAGGCTCCAAATACGCTCCATCGATTTATTTCGACCTGCAACTAGAGAATAACGTCTTAAAATATCATAAAATCAAAATTTTAGAGTCCATAATTCATTGGATTGAATACTAACATATTTTTACTTCTACTACTATCAATTGGGCTCTAAAGAGAAAATAAATATGAAATGATACCCTTTTTGGCCATTTTATTCAGATAACGAAATTCGAGTTCGTGCAAGTTTATGCAAATTTGGATCGAAAACAAGAGGAAAAATACTGATTATTTTCTCCCTTCTAAATACGAGTTTGCAAGAATATTTGACCTTTTAGAACTATATCTTTATGTTTTACTGGAAAATAATTATTCGGGGTAGGGATAATTTGCAGAGAACCGATGATAGGAGAAAAAGTATTTTGTAACTAAGGAGTCTCTTACCTGTTCTTATTTGACAGATTTAAAAAAAAAGGTGGGTTCTATCTTGCTAAAGTCTGGATTTATGGGTCGATAAATCATGAGTAGAAGTTGGAAAAATTATAAACGTAAATCACTGCCTTTCAGCAAGCAGTATCGATATTTAAGGTTAGCTGACTAACTAGGTTTGTTGTTTGCAGCCACGAGCTCCAGACCTGCGATTGGCCACGTAACGTGGGATGTCCCGAGTCCAATTTACCAAAAGACGATAACGAGGATCCACTTCTGGAAAGGTGAGTCCGTTTTCAAATATATTGATCCTTCATTTATGTAACGTAACAATTATATAACAGTCTTAATATAATTTGATTCTAAATTAATGTGAATCTTATTATATTTTTCAAACATTAAATTACTGAGTATTGTGAATGGTATGTAACACTTTTATAACATATTTAGTATCACTGTTAATATGAACTAATATTTCAAGGTTTTGCTATAATTCTTAGTTTACAATGATATATAACTTTCATGACGGCTTATTATAACTTAACCTATATACAGATTGCACATACCTGTTCTTACATACGCCTTACATATATTTTTTTATTTTTGGAATATTTTAGATAAAATAAAAGTGGAATTTTGTACACTTATACAATTCTCTAACAGCTACAGTTGTGTAAGTCAAAAAATAATTTTTTTATAAATTGCTATTTGTTATGTAACAGTTATATGCACGAAGGTGAGAAATCTTTGGTGCTATTATTTTTTTAATTATTTTACAATGTTTGCAGGAATACATTTTCAAAAATATTTTTAAATGGTTGGGATAAGAATATGTGAAAAAATGTAGTAAAAAAAACAATAATAAATGAAAAATATGACACATTTTTACGTTAAAAAACTGAAATTGAATTCTAAGAAGCAATTGCATTATCAAGAAAGAAATGTTTCGAGCATTTATTCACCTGTCTACGAAAGGATATCGCGGAACCATAAAGCATTCCGCACCTGTTTATAATTAGTTGTACCTCCTGGCCTGCAAGGATAAACGACATTGACTGCAAATTATGACAAAGAATTTTATATCGTTCAACAATTGTCTTTATCTTTATTATATTCATAAGATTCTAAATGTAAAAATAGAAAAAAAAGAATTCCTTCATTCCTTAACTGATTGTTTTATAACGTAAATATAACGCAGTTTAAAAACGTCATTTATATTGAAAATAAACCGAATCTCTTTGAAAAAAACTGAATTTTAATTATAAATAATTAAATATTACTCTGAAATTTGGTTCTAATTAATAAAATATTATGTTAATTAGTTAGTTGGCTTTCGTAAAACTCCCCTGTCGTTCGCCCGGCTTCTGATTTAGATATAATAACATAATTTTTTATTATTACTCCAAAAAATTATTTTGTGATAAAAGTGAAGTATGTTCTCACTACTTGGTACGAAGTACCTTAGATTCTAATTTCAGCAAAAAATATGTCTCATTTTCCAAGAATTAATAATTGAATTAGGTTAATATGTGAAAGGAATGTAAAATAGAAATTCCAAGTATTTTTTTAATAATAATAATAATACCAAACTATTAAATGTAGATCTATTCCTAAAGTGGTGATTGGATGTAGCTTTAACGACGTTTTCAATTTTTAGTGTTGGAACAATTGCTAGTTACGTCCAATTCTCTGGTTTCTTAGAAAATTTTCGACAAAGTGTAGTACACTTTGCTGATCGTTAGAACGCCATAGCTTGTTTTTGTTTGACAGTGTAAAATTCAATATTTTTCTGACATTTATATTCCTCACAAATATTTTTGATTTTTACGTAGCCATTTATGGCGCGGAAGATTCATTTACTTAGAAAAATATTTACCATTCAAGAAAAAAACATTTTTATTGTTAAATTTTTTTATTGATTACAAGTAATAACAATAAATTTTATTGAAATTATCAAGGATTTTGAGCTGTAGAAGGAGTAAAAGTACATTAAGATACCACAAATAATGTTGGTACCTCAGAAATATTTTTGAGTATCTGAAGTTCCAATAAGAACCTGTGATATTGGCTCGTGTTGCCAGAAATATTTGAAAGTAATTACAGTATTTTCTCCAGTATTGTGAGTATGTGAAAGATTAAAAGTAATTTAAATATTTTTGAAGTAATTTGTGAACTTGGGGTGAATAAAAATACCTTTTCAAATACTTCGAGTATTTGAAAATAATATATCTACTTTTTTTAAAGTATTCTGAGTACATTTAATTGACAAATCGTGTCCAGAATTTAGACTGGGATACTACTTAAATTAATGTCGAGAAAATTGAAGGGCGGGATTCCTTCAATTTTCTCGACAAATTAATGAAATTGGTATTTTTTGAAATAATGTGTGCAATATAGAAGTTGCGGGCGGGACTACGAAGCGCAGCAGAGCAAGCAGAGACCGCGTTGAGAAATGACTTCAACCTCCCGATTGCCCGCACACAATACTTTAATGAGTGCCTACCCGCCAAGTTGAGCTCTCGTTGCTCAACTCCAACTTGCACAAGGGGACTCGTTTCTCGCCAGATTCTAAGTCACATTATGCAAACAGGCCAACAGTCCTAGCTCAACGTAACAAAATCCTATATAATAAAAATAACTCGTCCCAGAGCACTTGACGAGCAGCACATTTCCACGAATAAATAAGGAAGCCACTTCAAACCCCACCGAAAATCCGATTTAAATTGATGTCTTGGTTGAATTTCTGAGTTATAGGCAATTCCAAACGTTTTAGAAATTTTTTGAGTACCTGTAGTATCTTTGGATACCTCAAGTAAATTTTAATATAACAAACACATCAATATAATTCAAAAAATCTGCCCGCTGTACGGGCACACTCTCATCGCGCGCTGCGCGCATGACTTGAATGTTTGAGTGCGCTTAGGGCGCGCGTCTACTTGGATCTCGCGTTTTACGCTCGATAGTTTATGTGCCTCGCGCTACGCGCTCGGTCTTTGTACTTCCTCCACATTTATGCACAGATCTTTTAAAATTATGGGTTAAACCATCGACAATTGTATTTTGGCGATAGTGAATTCTCTTTTGTTTAAGCTCCTTCGGCTTTAACGAAAACATTCCCATCACGTATCTCGTGCTTCGCACTCGATTTTGTCAGAAAATGCGAACTCTTCTGTATTATGTTAACACTATTATATCAAATATACTATATTTATTTTCGTATCTCGGCCTGGGATTGCTTATTCAGATAATGCAAAATAAAGCACAAACTTTATTTATGATGATTACTTTAATATTTGTTCCTTATTTTTCATTCAACTTTATTCTCGGCTACCCAGAAAATGTATATAATTTTATTAAATGTATATTGTTACAATTCCTAATATGCATTGATATTAAAAACAGATGTATTTTCATTGTCTTGTTCTTATAACTAAAAAAGTGCTCATTCTATAAAAAAAAAAACAATTTTGTTATCAAACATTTTATTGCAACTTGTTTCGTTTTTCCATAAATTTAATTTGTCTATTTTCAATGTTATCTTTTTTTGTTGAACAACTTTTGTCTATTCTTTTGTTTTTCGTCTCTTGTATCGTTTTTCCACAATTTTAATTGTTTTATTTTTAATCTTATTTTTTACTATTAAAAGAAAATTTACTCGTCCTATCTCAAAATGAATAATAAAAATTTGTAGACCCTTTTTGGGTGAACAAATTGTGTCGATTTTTTTTCGTATCGAATGTCTTTTAAAAAAAATTATTTGTTATTTTAAATGTTATTTTTCACGATTAAAACAACAACTACGCATCCTATAAAAAAATGATAAGTAACAAATATTGTAGCTCTTTTTTGGGTGAACAACTTTTGTCTGAATATATTTTTAATAGCTTTTGTCCTTTGTCCAAAAATTTAATTTTTTTTACTTTTAATGTTGTTTTTTACGAATGAAACAAAAACCTCGCGTCCTATCACAAAGTGATTGATAACAAACTTTTAGATATTTTTTGAGTGCACAATTTTCTCTATTTATCTTTGTTGTATCTTAAAGTCCAACCGCGAAATAGAATTTTTTATTTTTCATTCTTTTTTGTTCAATCAAAATTTGAATTTTCGATTTTCCAACAAAATTCAAAAAGTTGTTATGATAATCTTACAGGGTGTTCAAAAAGCAATATTTTTCTTTTCCTGAATTTTTTTCATATCATGCGTTTCTTTTGGCTTAAAATTTTAATTTTTTTTTTTAATTTTTGCAAATGCTATAATTCTAGTAATTTTTTTGGTTGAAAAAAGTCATGAGGACAAATTTTTCGTCTTTTTGAGTAGTATTAAGAGCCGTGAATGGAATTTTTAATCTTAATGAAAAGTAGTCTAAAAAATTGTTTAAATGCTCCAACTTTTTGAGTTTGTATCCAAAAGTGCTGGCGAACAAACTTGACCTTCAGTTTAGGTCACTAAAAGAGTATACCAAAGGCCAATCCAAACTGTCAATTCTTCGAAAGTTATCGTGCTACAGACTAAAAATATATAGACAAACACACACACACACACAAACACAGAGAGAGAGAGAGAGAGAGAGAGAGACATTCGCGAAAACCTGATTTACGGGTTCAGAAGGTCTCAAAACGTGGACATTTGACAAAAAAAGAGGGGATATTCGGCCTCCGAAGTATCCCAGATACTTAAAAAATACTTAAGGCACCTAGAAACTCTGCAGTTACTTTAAAATGATACATAGGGTAAGAAGGGGCAGCGCCGACCAGTAAACAGTCAATGATCTTTTTAAACTTAATAAGATGTAGAATTGATCCATTTTTTTTTCATTTCGAGTCCTACATTATTGTATATCATATTTCTATAAGTATTCCGAATCGAAATCATATGAAATCAAATGCAATCGTTGGCAAAGATTCGTCTGATTTCAGAGTGAATGGCCCCTCGACTCGTCTGTATACACAATTTCTCTATGTGTAATGTACCATCATAGCCAAAAATTTTCTCTTAGGTCTGACAGGAAATTAATTAATAAAACATTATACCTGCATAATTATCTCATTTTTGACTTTCTTCGGGGTAAATAAGCTACATATTATACATTTAAGGGTTAATAAAACTTATTTCACTCAACCAGTATTATTTTCCAACATAGACTTAGGACTAACTTTTTGCAGATAGTATGCGCGTCCGTACCTCCTTAAAGCATGTAAAAGCTATTTTTATTTGAAAATAAAAATTATAGGTTAAGCCGTCTGAAAGTTCGACTTTAGAGTTTAGAGGCCTGTAGAGCAAGTCGAAAGGGTCCAATTTCAGGCGTCTTTACTTTCCTCCCGCTACGTCATTACTTTTCTGCTGTAGGGGAAAAATGAATTTGAGTTGTTATTTCTGTAGATCCTTACACATATATGCGTTCATTAGAATTATTATCGAAGTTATCAAAAGTTACCAGTAAATTAAAATGAATGTTCATAAAATGAAAATTTAAGGTAATTTACCGATAACTTTTGATAACTTTGGTATTAGTTCTGCTGGGTGCATGAATATTGTGCTCCAGATTTTTGGTTGCATGCCTTTCTATGGCTTTTTGAAAGTTGACGAAAGTCAAACTTTCGGTAGGATTGTTGTGAAAAATATAGTGCCTTCCAAGGGGAGGCCGCAACTTTTCGACTCGTGTGAATGCCACATTCTACTATTATATTCCAAAGTACCACCTCGTAAGATTATACCTTAGTGACAAGTAATGGATAACATTTTTTCAGAGAGGTATAATTTTGTGAAATAATACTTCCGAATATAAATACATTTGAAAAGATAGGTTTTTTAATGCTCTTACATATTTAGTAGAATATTAGAATTCGAGCTTTGGGGAAAAAATTAAATCCCGTAATTTGTGTTTCTTCCTAAAAATAATGTTGCATTCTTTTCCTTTGATGACTTTAAAAATAAGTTAATACGACAGTGAATTTTTCAATTTTCAACTTTCAATGAAAAAAGATTAGGTAAAACGTTATATCAAATAAGTGGCGAACAAACAAAAATCCGCACCAGGTTTGCACACCCTTATATCAAATACATTTTTCTCTCTATTTGTTAGTTGCCTACTGTACAAAATTTCGGAAATTTTCCCTCTAATTTTGTAGGTAAAATTTCCAACTTCGGGTAGGGAAAATTATTTTCCTAAAAAAGTTGGAAGTTTTCCCAATACTTTGGAAAATTTTCGTTTTTGAATGGAAATATTTCAATCGGATTGGGAAATTTTATATACATGTTTGAGAATGAAAAATTCCTACAATATTTGGGAAATTTCCCCAATTCATAGTTCGGGAATAAGAAAATTCCATACTATTTAGAAAAATTTTCAATTTCTGGAGTAATTTTACAAAACATTTTCTAGGAAAAATTTCTAGTACTACATAGGAAAAATTTTTTTCCATATAAATAAGCAATTTTTTTCAAATTCGATTTTTTTCAGGTAATATTCCGTGTTTACTTGTATTGAAGTACATTTTTCGCAGGCAAAAATGTAATTATTAAATTGCATATAATTACCAATACATTTGAAAATTTGTAATTACGATTCGTAAAAATATTACGTTATACAATATTTTTGAGTAAGGCAGAAATATTACGTACAACTTTAATTTTTGCGTCAAAAAATTAATGTAATAATTGTTTAAAACTTTTCTCCAAAAAAACCTTTCAGGTATTTCTTTATAAAACGATATTTAATGTCACATTATTCGAAGTAAAATTATTTTTGACAATTAAATACGTTTCGAAAGAGCAAATCACAGATTCTATATAATGAAAAAGCATTTATTATTTCAGTAATTTAAAGTCAAATAATTTTTTTTTTACAATTGCACGCTCCGAAATAGCAAATGATAGATTCTCTATTATAAAAAAGCTTTTATTATTACACTAATTAGAAGTGAAAATATTTTTGACAATCAAAACGTTCCTAAAGAGCATCTTACAGTTAATTTATAATAAACAACATTCAATATTACATTAATTGAAAACAAATATTATTTCACATTTTTCGTGGAATCAACACAATTTTTGTTTTTGTAGAGTCTGCAGCAAAATTTTCATCCAAAACATTTGGTTAAATCCTGCAGGTCGGTTATCTTTGACTTCTTGTTCAGAACAGTTCTCTGTATTATTGAGTGATGGTATATTTATGTGCAGTGACTATAAAGATAATCGTTACACTAAGCCTAAGGTAAGTCATAAATTTTAATATTTAATGCTCGTTATAAAAGGTACATACATGAAATAATTGATTTTGTTTTGTTGTTGTAGGAACCTTTTTATACGATGAATCCTGCAGATGTTATATTTTAATTGAACAAAATATTGCCATGGAAGCAAAAGATATGCTCGGAAGTACGCTCCTTTTCGCCCTAGTATATTTCGTGTACGGGTGTCACAATAAAAAGGAGACCGGATCCACATTAGAGTTTCTTGAACGGTAAAACTCTCATTCATTTTCCCTTCATTTCATATTTGTAAGAGGTAATATAAAACCAAAGGACAGCTGATGGACGAAAAAAATGTCTACTAAGGTGACAAATCTCATCAAGGAGAGAGTTAAGTTCCAGTCAAGCGAATAGCTTCATGAATCCAGTGAAGTTCATTCGTCAATATTTAGGTTCGCGAATGAAGTGTAAAGTGCCAGGGAAATTTAATAAATGATTTAATACAACATTTTTATTTTTTTAATGAAAAATTCTCAAAACATTTTTTCTAAGGTAATGTTCTAATTTTAAAGTTTAATTCTCAAATAATTCAGGACTTTTTTCCGAATCTATTTTTGGGAAAATTTCCTAATTTTACAGTATAATTCATAAATAAATTAGGAAATTTTGCAAATTTATTTTCGGGAAAATTTCCTAATTTTAATGTAAAAATCCCAAATAAATTAGGAAATTTTTCCAAATTTATTTTTGGGAAATTTTCATAATTTTAAAGTACAATTCCTAAATAAATTAGGAAATTTTTTCAAATCAATTTTGGGAAAATTTCCTAATTTTAAAGTAAAATTCCCAAATAAATTAGGAAATTTTTCTAAATTTATTTTTGGGAAAATTTCATATTTTTAAAGTACAATTCCCAAGTAAATTTGGAAATTTTTCCGAATTTATATTCGGGAAAATTTTCTATAATATTGGGTATGTTGCGTTCCAATATTTTTTGGGAAAAATCCCAAAATACTTTTTTACAGTATATAAAGATACATGCTTGTCAGAATGATAAAATTGTAGATACATTTTTTGCGGAAACTATATTAGTAGGAAACCCTACTGATGTTAGTGCTTTTACTTATTCAATAAATTTCATGTCAAGTTGAACCTTTGAAAGTTTTTCCTGAGTTTCTTAATAGTTGATTTATAATGCTAGTAATAGATGTCAGGTCAGTATAATTCTTTCCTTCTACTATAATGGAGAGAAAATAGCATTATAAGCTTCCCAGAACTTTTCTCCCATCATTGCTGCTGGTAAATCGCGTAATAAATTAATAAAGAGAACGACGCCCATAATAATAAATTACGATTTTGTACTGGCTCGATGAAGTCATCGCGCTTCCCGTCGATACGGCAAAATTTATGCAAAGCCTGCAAGCCATACTGAATTTCTTTCTTCCGGACATTCCAAACAAATGTTGCTTTGAGGGCTACAAAACAATGTATTCGTAACCTAATACACGACCTCGGTTTGGCAATAGTTTAATAAATAGTTTGATGAATTTATACTTTGAATACGTAAATTCCTATTGAAATTGTTGTCATGCTTACATCACTTGTCGGCTTGTTCAAGGAATTAGGTGCAGTTGAAGGAATGTATAGATGGGAGAGAATCCGCCAGGCCAAGAAGAATGAGGACGAGAAGAGGAGTTTCGCGGGTCACCAGATGTGCCAACTATTCTCGTCATTCGGTCATGTAAATTCCAGAGAGATAGCCCTGACCATCGTCTGGTCGTGAACGAACTGATGGATGATCCGCTGGTCGGATAGACGAAATTTTTGGTGATCAAGGTTCTTCCAAAGTTCGAGCACCCTTCACCCTTGAAACGTCGAAAACAATTTAAAGCTCTCTCTGATGTGTTGAAACATAATTTATTTCAAAGACAAAATTTATCGTTTTAAAATCAAAGTCATTGGAGGAAAATACTTCCTTCGCAAAGATTAAATCTTGTTGGAACCGAAAGTCAAATTAGAAAATTCTCTCGCTGTGGATTTCTGGGGCTATAGAGACAAAGAGTAGAACTTCAGGCAAAAACGGCAACAAAGTTCGCTGGGGTCTAGTTGCTAATAAAATTTATAACAGTAGCCTCGAGCCGAGTGTTTTCTTATATTTCTTAGCCGTATATTAACGCACTAAAGTTTGGAAAAGGCAGATATTAGATTTTGCTTGGTAACAAAATGATTCCAGGGCGTGGCTAGTAGTCCGAAGAAACTTTCTTAGCTTTATAATAATCATTTTATTCTACTTCATGTCCGCTTTGGACAAATAGCATTATTAGAAACAGCAACATGCCCTAATTCTTGGTCAGGAAAAAGAAAAAATGCAGAAAACATTCTCGAGCACAGTCGGTATATACATTATATTATTATTCATTCTTATTACCCCATTTCGAAATGGAAGCAAACGTCAAAAATTTAATTACGCTGATGTATCCGTCAAACAATTAGAACACTCTAATTTCGTCGAAAACATCAAAATTCTGAGCGTTGAGGATCCGCGGATTAGATCAATTTTCTTCTTTCAAAGACAATTTCAACTCTCCTTTCGCAACTTTTACTCGACAAGTAATATCTCAAACTATTGCACCACCCCTACATTACTGGCGCGGCGTCTCCTGATGTCACCGCATTATACTCCCAGAGTTTTGTGAGACGTCGCTTTTCCTTGGAAAAGTTCACATCACCCCTGAGACTGCCTATAAATAATTCTTATTCAGATTTATGGGGAACGGGCTCGAACTGTAAGAATCGACTTTGCGACGCGTCGCGCAGGATGCGTAAAGACGTCCTCTCCGAGCGGAAGAGAAGCCCCCAAGGGATTTTCTTGCAATCTGCGTAACCAGGAGGTATAATATCGGACTGCAATGGAAATATGGGACTTTAACCGGAAATCTTTGATACGGCGATTCACCGGCTGTCGAAGTTTAATGGAAAATGGTGGTTTATACTTTATATTGAGCATGGTGACGAGGAGGCATGAGATACTAAGCTCGTATTATGTATACCTTGTATTATGAAGAAAAATTGAGTTAGCTGGTTTGTGCATCACGGGAGGCGATACATTTTCCATTCGTTTTCGATGGCTTATTAACAAATGGACACATGTATTAAATTAATTTGAAGTGAGTATTTTTTTATCCGTACTGTTGAGATGAGAGTCTTATCGGAGTTTGAGATGTGAGCTTCCATAAGTGTAACAGCCAGGGTAGTTTAAAAAAATTTATTTAGATCCGCCACTTTGAAAACTTTAATTTTTACCATGTTCTACTTTTTGCTTTTGAAATAAGGTTGCTGTCCTCAATTGACAAGAGATTATGATGATAACTAAGTTTTTGTGGATTTTTAACTTTTCCACATTTTCACCGTGTAAATCTAATATAAAATGTCAAGTGGTTTACTGAAGAGGTAAATACTAATCAATTTGGTTGAAATGTGTAACGCGTCTTTTTTTTGCCATTGGAACAAAAACAGTGTGTCGGAGCAAAAGAATGTAGAATTTAAAAAACAAGGGACGTACAAATTCGTTCGTGAGGCCTTATAAGTTAGGCGTTGGTACTTCAGAGGAGTGAGTAAATTAGGTATGGCTAGTTCAGTGGTAGAAGTAACTTGGGTGTAACTAATTGATTAATGGGCGTAAAGTGGACTTAGTTCCATAAGTATTAGGAGTAATGTATATGTGATTATTTCTGCGTAGAAAGTGAAGTAGGCGTGGCTTTTCGGTGGTTGAAGCAACATGGGTTTGTTTACTTGATTTTTCGGCATCAAGGTGGTACCTGCATCTGTGGCAAAAATATTGAGGTGTTTATTTCTGGAGAGGAACTTAAGTAGGCGTGGCTATTTCAATGGTGGAAATAAAGTAGGCGGGATTAGTTGATTTTTGGACTTAAAGAGGGTGTAGTTCGTATAGTGGTTATAAATAAGGTAGGTTTTACTACCTTAGTGGAGGTTGTAGTTGAGTAGTAGAAGAAATGTGGGTGTGGTTAGTTAAGTAATCAGCGTAAAGAGAATGTGATTCCCACAGTGTTGGAAGTAAATTTTGTGTCATTACTTCTATAGAGAATATAAAGTAGGCGTGGCTATTTCAGTGGTAAAACTAATGTGGGTGTGGCTATTCCAGTACTAGAAGTAACGTGAGTTTCATTAGCTGATTGGGGGCGTAAAGTACGTATTACTAATTTAGAGGTGACAACCAATCAGGTATTGAATTTTATAGGAATTTAAATTGGAATTTAATATTGAACAAAAGAAAGTAGCTGTTTTACAAGACTCATGAATATATGTAGTACAAAATATCCTTAAAAACTGCCCAAAATTATAAAAATAATTTTTATGTTAATAGAATGTTAGTTTTAGAAAAAGTTATTGCTGTTGATAGCATCTGAAAGTGACAGCCAAACGTATATGGTCAATTTCTTGTAGATTGCGCATTATTTTACGAGGGCTCTTTAAATTGCGTATCAAGATCGAATATCACACGCGTCATCGAGTTGCCTTTCTCCATATTCTAGAACTTGACTACAAAATTTAGTTCCTAAATTTCAGATAAGCTCATACAAGCTCAAAATACCTTTCGAAAAAGATTGCTCTACTTTTTTAAGTTTAAAAAATCACTTAATCCTTTATTTGTTTTAAGAATCCAAAGATTTTCGAGGAGTTGCGAGTGGAGTTATTCTCAGTGAGATAAGAGTTTTAATAAATACTCTTTACATTTTACTTCAGGGTCATTGAAGTAATGGATTTACGAATTTCGACAGACATCATCGAGATTTCTTTGAATTTTTTATTAGGTTGCATTTATAGAACTAAAACGAGTGCACTTGAAATACGAAGGTCGCTCAAGAACATTACTGATTAGAGAGTAGAATTTCTCTTGGAAAAGACGCCGTTTAATACATTTCTATAGTCCTAGCAAAAGTGGAGATGAATGGGCGTGGTCCTGTTACAGAGATCAAGAAAAGAGGAAACAAAGCAAATTACTTTTTAAGATGCCTCTTTGCTAAGGTTTTTAAAATTTTGCATTTCATTAGTGTTTTATGACATTTAGCTTTCCTTTAATTTATTAGAATGGGGATAATTTTTACTTTGATTGCTTTTCCAATAACAAATACTTTTGTCTGAGAACCTCATTTCTGAAAACTGATTGTAAGTAGCGAGGAGACCAACACAAAGCGATAGGTTGCGATAAATTACCGATAAATTTTCCAAAAATCAACTTTTGCATAATTTCTTCCGCTATAATCTACAGTAAGGATAAATTGCTTCTTAGCGACTAGAGTGAATAAAAGTATTTCCCTGCAGAAATTTTTCATTTTCTGAATTCTATTTTTATTTCGCATGACACTTGTGACAAAAAAAATTAATAGTTCCTCTACAGAGAGCGATCACTCGTGTAAATAAATTATCGCCCTCTCGCGAAATGAGTGCTACAAGGTTGGCAGGATCGACTCCACAGATTCGTTTCTTTTTTGTCACTTTGGTATAAACGCCATTCGAAATCTTGCACTCGCAGCCGATGTGGTTACGTGTCTGCCAGGAAGATATAAGAACATAGGAACCCATTGCCCGCTATTGCGATTTATCACGACCGAGAGACAGTGAAACGAATTGTTCCTCTCGGACTCTTCAACCAGTGGTGTCTCGTCGACGCATTTTGCGAATTGTCTCAACGGGGTCCACAGCCTATACTTGTCAAAGGCAGAACTACTATTCGTCTTTCTTTGAACGGTGTTTCGGAAACTTCCGTATTCGATAAAAAGTTTTCGGTGCCTCTGAATATTATAAAGCACAGCAATATATCTTTGAGATATAAGTCAGCTTGGTGGCTGAAAACGTTAGGTATTGGAGTTCAATGGTCAATTTCAGAATATCTTCGATTTCTTTTTACTTTAGTTCAAACTTTATCCCTAGGATTTTGAAGCGACAAGTAATCCGATAGCACAATGATTTACATATTACTTTTCCGCCTGGGATAATTTAATGGAATTAAGCTTTAACGATTGAATTTGATTTTCCTTTTTATTAAAATGCCGAACCTCTTTTCCATGCAGGGAGACTTTATTAAAAACAGCGTAGGTTTTAAATTGTACAAATGTAAATTGCATTCCAAAACAAGTAATATGGAAAATTTCGCATTTCAATCCTCTTAATTTTAATATGTCCGATTTCAAATTCACGAATTTTCCAATGCTGTAAAAACTTCGCTGTAATTTAATGTTTCGATTACATGTTATCAAATATAATCTCCATAAAAAGATGGCTTATTTAAAAAATGGTTAATTTCCTTTGGGTGTCAATTATTTATAAAGGAAAGCACAATGCAGATTATTAAGGAAAAAAGCGAAGTTGCTGATTTACATAAACCCTATGCGTCAATCCCGCAAAGGGTTTGCATCTTAATGGTGCGCCATTCTGTGTGAAGCAACATGAGCAGTTGAGCACTCAGTTCCAACATTAGTCAACACACCTCACCTGCATATCAATGCATATACGAACTGATTTGCATACTCAACTTCTTCCAACATCACTTGCTCGATCCTGATTGCGGAAGAAAGCTGAGAAAGCAGAAGAAATATATTAATTTAAAACTAAAATGTCTCACATTTTGCATGAAATATTCGTATTTTTGACAGAGGCACAAGGATATTCCGCCTGAATTCTACTTTCCCTAATGTTTATTTTACCAACCTTCATTCGACCGATTAACAATTTTTCCTAGTTTTTGTTGTCCTGAATTACCGTTCAACATATTTTTTATTTCCCCGAATTACCATTTGCCCTAATTTGTATTTTTACATATTATAATTTGCCACAATTTCAATTTTTCCGAATTACCATTTTCCATATGTGCCATAATTTTTTTTTTTTCTAAATTCAAATTTTTAATATTTTGCATTTATACGAATGATCATTTCGAATCATTTTTATTCTTTCGATTAGTCACATAACCTAAAATTCATTTACACGATTGGCCATTTGCCGTTACCCGAAACTTTCGGGTAATGGTAATTCGTCATTCGTGAAAACAGAAATTAGGTGGTACGAAAATGAGGTCAAGTGGAAATTATGTCAAATGGTATGTATGAAAATTTAAAATTAGATTGAATGGTAATTCGATAAAATTAAATTTGTGACAATACGGAAAACTATAAATTGTGCCAAATGGTGATTTGGAAAAAGTAAAGTTAGGGCAAATTGTTCATTCGTGAAAATAGAAATTAGGTGATACGAAGAAGATGACGTGTGAAATTATGTCAAATGGTAATTTTGAAAAATAAAAATTTAAGTCAATCGTAATTCGTTAAAATGAAAATTATATTAATATATGGAAAAATGTAAATTATGTCCAATAGTAATTTGGAAAAAATAAAAATGAAGACAAATGGTAATTCAGAAAAATTATGCCATGTGATCATTAAAAGAAAAATTAAGTAATATGAAAATTATGACAAATTTTAATTCGGAAAACTAAAAATTTGAGTAAACGGTAATACACAAAAATAAAATTGACTCCTAATGGTAATTCAAAATAATACAATTTAGGGTAACTTTTACGATTGATACCTTTGGCTTTTCGGTAGGACTATTAGTTCTTTTTAAAAATTAATTCTACGAATTTTAAAATCTCTATGGAGAGTTTACTTCAGGTTCGTGAAATATTGAGCTTAATCGGTGACTGGCATTTAGGGAGCGTATTGGCTATCGGTATCATTTAAAATGGCGCAAAAACAATTTTCCTGAAAAATTGGAACCCCAAGAAACACAGGTACGCTCCTGATTGCAGTTAGAACGGGCGGATCGGATAGTCGCGCAGAGTAGAGTTATGGTGTCGTAGATCAACTGCTTTTGGCCGCGTTTTGAAATGTGTAATCAGCGTCCGTGATTTACCGCTCGTCTGATTGCTATCGGCGTTCACCGCACCGATCGCAACCGGAAACCAATCGACGGTCCGGTTATCCCCAAGTCTCGTATTTTTGTTCTGCAGACAGATCGCACCGACCTATTTCTGATGAACTAAGCACAATTCGATTTCCATTTCGATTAATTTTTTACCTCTCAGAGTGAGATAGAGATAACGCATGTTTAATCCTGATTTATACAAGAGTGCGAGACTTTTTAAGGTCCAAATAACATGATTATACCTCGGCTTGTGACATCGGGATATAAAATGTATTGAGAACAGCAGTATCCGTACATTTAATATGATTTTATAGATTAGATTTCTATTTCATAACTCTTTTCGGGGGTTTGCCCCTGCCGTCTACAGCGAGATTGTTATTAGAAGCGTTCGCATTCTCCTGAACATTTGGTCAGAGAAGTGGACAACAGCAGAAAACGAAAACTCCTGTGTGCAGCCGGTTACTGACAGACGAGTTTAGATGTAGACATTTGATAGCACTGTTTGCCCACGTCCATCCTCGGCGTCAAACTTCACACGCTCGACAGCAGTTAACTTCAGTGAAAACATGACTAAGTGAGAATCCCGAACGGTCACTTATCCGAGTGCTACCCCGCACCCGTCCTTGCTTAACTTTTGAGATCTTGACAAGTCGTGAATCACCCAGATACTGCCTTCGGTGAAATAATGTGGTTCAATGTTTCCTGTTATGGTAGTATGCTTAATTGCCTGATATAATATTGTACTGTTGTTTCCAAAAACATAGTACAGAAAATATGCATTCATGTTTTTTAGTTAGGATAGTATATGTAGTACAATATTATGCTACTTTTCCAAAAAGATTGTATGAAAAATTTGAATAAATGTTTTTGGATATGGCAGTATAGTTTCTACAATATTGTAATACTTTCTCGAAAAACATAGACAAGCAGTTAAGGAGTTTAAGCGGGCAGTAAAAGAGGCTATGATGTGTTAAGTTTTTCAATTTTGAAAGGACGAAATGATAAGTAGTACCAATCTAAAATATATTTCCCAGAAAATCTTAACATTATACCTATGGTTTCATAGAGACCAAATTTGAAAATAATACGTTAAATAATCCGATGTCAAAAGGAAGATACGAATTGCATCTTCTTGGTCCATCTCGAGATAAATTATATGGTTAGTTAGTGGATACGATCAGCGCATTTCAATTGGCAAGCTACGGGATATGTGTGAGTCCATTGATCGTAGCCTTCTACGACTCGAGCTCACTAATTTTGCGCTCTTTCTACACGCTGCGCATCTAACTTCCTACGTTTGATATCGTAACGAGCCGTTACTGTGCATATACAGCCAAGTAAAGGCAGGTACCAGGGTCCGGCCTACATGATGTTCGAAGTGCACATACGACCGATCGATCGCCCATCATTATCGGAGGTAAATGTTTCCAGTCTCTGTTCATCAATTTAAATTGGCAGCTCTGTAAAAAGTACAATATAACAGACGTTGCAGTTATCGTCCTGGATACAGGCGACACGACACGATAGTCGATAACGCTATGGTGGTACAAGAGGTATTACACGACCATTCGAGTTGCACGTAGCTATTAATGATACACGTTCAGCGCAAATGTGAGTTTTGTATTTCGTGTAGCTGTGACCCTTTGGGGTCACTTTGAATCTTAAGGCCAAGATTCGTATATTTATTCGATACTCTAAGGCAAAATATATTTGTGATACAAATGCGCAAAATAGGCGATTGCCGTCGGGTGCGATGATCTGAAGGAAAATGCTGTAATCACACGTTTATAGTAATTGCCTGTGCGCACGTATTTTACCACGCTGTTTTTTGCAAAAACCGTTCAAGAAAATTATTTAGCACTTTTTGTACACTTTTTCACCAAATCTCCGATTCCGTATGGTGGCTTTCAGCCAAATTCGCGTCTACATTTTTGTAAAGAATTATTAAGAATATTTTTATATTGCCGGTGTGCAAAGTTGCATATCTCTAGAGTGCGGATGCGCGTCTATTGGGTCGATTCGCAAAATAGATGTGTTTCTAAGCGCTCATGCACCAATATTATTATGGCACAGTCTGTTGGATTGAAGCACTTTGCACATCATTTAGAGGCATGGAATGCCTTACTTTCAATATGGGTTTGAAAAACAGTATATTGTTTTAGAATTTTTTTTATCTTTTTCGTGCAAGCACGTTTGAAGTTAATTCTAAGGGTCATGTACGCGGCGTACAACAGTGGGCATGGGGTGATATAGCGAATGTACATGCGCATAGGTCGAGAAAGCGCACTTTCTTGGCCTAGGGCGCCAAAGCACCTCTCCACAAACAGATACCTACTTTGCGTTTCCAAAAAAGACACAAAAAAGCTAGTAAACCTTACTCGTGTTACCTACAAAGTTTAAGAGACACTGGGTGGCCACTTCCTTATCAAAAAGTAGCAGTATAGGAAATAAAGTATTGACATTAATATTGGGAAAAGTATAAGTAAAAATATTGGGTTCATCATTGGCACATATATGATTTTACCAATACTTTTCCCTATGCTCGCGAAAATAACATTGGTAATTCCCTAAAATTTTACATACAATAGTGCCAATAGTTAATTTCTGATAATAATTTTTCGTGGGGGCTCGAGAATTTATTTCCTGGTTGGAATTTTTTATATTCTCAGTTTTAGTAGACAAAAATGATCAAATTAGTATAACGGTCACTTGATATACTCTGAAATAATGTGAGATTGAACAAATTCTTTTTTAAATTCTTCAAAATAGCTGTGATTCCAATGGGAAACTTTAAAAATTGAAACTCCTATAATTTTAAATAGTTAAAATTGAAAGACTACTAAGTGTAAACTAGTTTAATCTTTCAGGTTTAAATTTTACAATTTAATCTGTAAATTTGTCATTGTTTAATTCAAAGTTTCAATACTTTCAGATTAAAATATCATATCAGCAGTTGATTTGGATAATTATTTACTTATACATATACTGAAAAACTATCAATTAATGCCTTTTTTCAGTTTTTAATTTCAATTTTGTTTATTTTTTTTAATTTAAAATTTACAGGTAGGATGCTCTGCTGTATATATTTTGAAAAATTACCTGTATTTCGTATTTTTTAAATAAAATTGTCATACAAAATTAAGAATTTATGTTTAAGTTGTTCAAATTGTAAGTTAACATTATTTTACTTTCGTTTCGTCCTAAAAATATGGGTCCACTTAAATATTGCAAATGAAGAAGATATAACTTTTGTTCACTAATTTGTTTCTAACAATTTGGAATTTTTTTATTTGACTAATATTGTTGAACCTCATTTTTAATGATTTGCTACCTTCAATTTGACAATTATCGGTTCAATACATTTCTTAAATAAATGTCAGCCTTGAAAATACATTAAATATTATTTGTTAACTAAAAAATTATTTGTAAAATTGGTCAAAAATCTTCTTTGGAAAAATATGAAATTTAATATATTTTTATTTGAAAAAAGATTACAAATCGGATGAATATTATAACCTGAAAATTGATTTGTTCGCACCCACTTTTTTGCCCCACTATACGCCAGGGTTATTCAGAAAAGCTGAACGAATAAAGGCTACGTATTTCAAAATTGCCAACATTGAATAATTTTAGATAAAAGTTTGAAATTATTAAAACTTGAAATTGGGTAAATGTGAATTTGAACTTTTTCGTACAATTTCCATTTGAAATCCTTTAGAGTAGTTGAATAATTGAAAATTAAAGAGGCGTAAAATGTAATAATTTCAGTTTTTATTTGGAAATTTAAATAAACGGGGAAATGACAGGCAAATTATCGGGAATTTTTTTCGGAGCCTTAATTGAGTGTCCACCCTTGCGAACTATGAAGAATTAGTTACTCTACACAGTGGCGGATTTAAGAAAAAAGGCCTAGTCAGCAATTTTTTTCAGGGCCCCAGTTTTGTGGTACACCGGAGCATTGCCTTGGGGTATTTCTGCTTAAAGGGGGCCCTTCTGGCAGGGGCCCAGTCAGCAATGTCTCTTTTGCTGCCAATTAAATCCGCCACTGCCTATACATACAGGCAAGCATTTCAATCCTAATTTTCATTTCTCAAAACTTAAATAAAGCTTCATCTCTTCATGGTGGATTGGATCAATAGATGGTTGGATGGATGGATCAACAAAAAAATGTGCGCACAGGATACACTCATGCAGCATGCACACAAAAAGGTGATTCAATATCACCATATGGTGAACGGAAGTATTTCAATATTCAGATAAGCAATAAGAGGTTCGATGTACAATAACGTCCAGAGCGTGATATATTTTTCAATCAGTTTCGACGGTTCATAAATGAGTCTTGTCTTCGTCGAGTAAGTCATTTTTTTAGGTCACATGTTCGAGATTACTATGGACGACTAAGTACACCTGGCATGTATCTGTGTACCTATTTACATTGATGGAGCGCGTCTATAGAGCACGCAGTTCGTCATTCTCATCGAGCGCTTACGGAATGCTAATTAGGTGCAGTTGTATGCTTTTGCGGCAGATAAAAATCTCTGATTTATTTGAAGGCAGAATTAATTCAGAGCCGTGGACTTTGCGTCCAGGGCGACTAGATATATAAGCCCGCACGTACATCTTCTTGGGAACAATTAAACAATTAAACAAGCAGGGTCGCGTGAATCATTTTTATTGGATTTGGACGCATACTAACAGCTTACGCAACTAACGCGCTGAGTGCGGCCCTCAGGCTGTTTGTCACGCTTGACTGAGCACAGCATCTCTTTCGGACCCGCGACACTTCTCATCGTGAAACCGCCGAGGCCGAAATCTTAGGAAAGACTTAAATGGGAGATACTTAAATGCCATTCCCAGTGTATATAGATGATATTATAGTCGCGACAATTACTACCTTGATAATACTATAACTAATTAGTTTTCTTGGTTAAGATGTCACCGTTAGAGCTTCTATGTCATATTAGTAATATTAATAATTATCATTCTAGTCACAACAGATAAGTTACATTTGCTGTCAATATATTTTTCAAAAAATAAAAGTAGTCTAGGCTACAAGTTTTGTTCATTGACATCATTGGCACTACTGAAGACTGACAAGTGCTAACATAAGTGAAAAATCGAGTTTCATGTTTACCATCGCCGCCATTTCGATTTCAGTCAATGTCAGATTGAGTACGTCGGAGGTTTTGGAGTAGACGATGGTGCTTTGTGTGCCTATAAATTAAAAAAACCTCTAAATTAGAAGTCAGGATCTTTTATAATTGAAAGGCGATTACAATTTAAGGTTACATTTACTTTAAGATTCAACGAATATATGAATTCCCAGAATTTATTTCTTACTTCAAAAGACGGAAAACATCAGTTCAACTTCACCAAGAGAATCTACTTTCGACGAATATTCTTGCAGCATGTCACAAACCACACGTGTTCATGTCGGGCTGTGTAATATGGATACAAATGCACGAAATGTCGTACTTGCTTGGATGCTCACGACGGAAGCTACGTCTACGTTTTATTGAAAATCCGACGATTTCACACCGATTTCCGGCTTTTCCTCAGCAATCTAACTGCGCACTAGCTTGCTTCGCCGGCGTTTGCCTAAAAAAGAAAATAAATGCCGTCGTTCGGTTGTGGCTAGAATTTTTCGTATACTGCAATGCAAAAGCAAAATTGATGAACATTGAATATAAGATCTTGAGGAATAATAAAGTTTCTTCTTTGAACCTTTTTGAAAGCAAATCATTTATATTCATGTTTCATACAAGTAAAACCTTGAGGAATTTAAATATTTTTTTATTTTGGAAATAATTGGCAATTTTTATTTATATAAGTAGATAAAGTTCAAACTTAACTTTTTGGTCGACTTCGAATGGGCGGAAAGTCAAAAGGAATACTGAAAAAGAGTTGGCTGTACTTCTAGTTTCTCTGTTCATATTTATTTTATTGAGTTTTTAAGAGACTGTACCTATAGTAAAAATCCATAAAGTTATACTAGAATTGGGATGGAAGTTGCAATAAGACCTTATCGAAGAATAAGGGTTCTAGTGAAGTATGATATTCGAAATCCATTCCGTCAGTGATTTTAAGAGATATGATATGATGTTATTATTATATCATTAAGCCGTTTCCTTTCGGGGTAGGCGTGAATTGCTCGGTGGTAAAGTAGTGATGTGTGGATGGGTATATAGGTGAAGGGTAGATAAATAGGTGTAAATAAATGTAAATAGTAAGGATAAGATTTAGAAAATATGTAGACAGAAGTATTGTAAGAAATGAAAATAACGTGAACCCTTAAAATTGAATAAAGAAGAAGAACTAACAATGTAAGTACACTATTTTTGGTTGAAAATGTGCATTTTTACTTGAAATTGATCTTTTCTAGTTGAAAATTCATGTAATTTGTTAAAAAATTTGTCTTTTTTGGTCAAAAACTAATCTTTCTGGTTAAAAATTCATCCTTTTTGGTTAAAAGTGCAACTGTTTGGTTCTAAAGTAATCTGGGTTGGTTGAAAATTCAAAAATTTGGTAGAAAATTAAACTAATTGGTTGAAAATTAACTTTTTTGTTAAAAATTCGTATTTTTTGTTTAAATTGAACTTTTCAGTGAAAAATTAACTTTTTCCTAGAAAATTAACTTTTTCGATAAAAAATCATATTTTCGGGTTGAAAATTCAACCGTATTGTAGATAAGTCATCCTTTTAGCTTTAAAATTCAATAATTTTGTTGAAAATTCATGTTTTTTAATTTAATTATTATTATTATTTAACTATTTGGTTAAAAATTCATCATTTTTCAATTAAAAATTCAACTGCTTGGTTGAAAGTTGAACAAGCTTGTTAAAAATTCATATTTTTTCAAGAGTCACCTCTTTGGTTTAAAATTTAACATTTTGTTGAAATTTTTTGTTTTTTTTGTTTTTGGTTGAAACTTAATTTTTTAATCTGAAAATTACAATATTCTATTTTTGATTAAAAATGTATCCTTTATAACACTAAAATTCAACTGTTTGGTAGAAAATTAATGTATTTTGTTAAAAATTAGTCTTTTTGGTTAAAAAATTAATCTTGTTTGTTGAAAATTCAATACATAATATATATTTCGACGTGAAATCTTAGGAACTTGGAGTAGTTTTTATTGCATTCAATATGGTATTTATATTAGTTTTATTTGAAAGAATTTATACCTTCATTATTATCCTATTTGCGTGAAAAATCGCAATCTTTCCTATGTTTGGACACAATTTTGGGCTACTTTAATTTTTTTTTACTATTAAATATTAAAAATGTTTGTATTGTATTAAAAAACTGTGTTTAGAATGAAATAAAGGTAGAAAAGCTTTTTAAAATGTCATAATATCACGAAAGTTAATAAAAATTTGTATCTAATAAGCTCTAGTTGAAGGCAAAATGTCAGTTTAATAAAAATATATTGCAGAAAGACGTCAAATTTCAATATTTTTGAACAATTGAAATAACTCTGGATAATTAAGATAAATTTTTAAGTAATTTGTAGAATTTTTTCCCCATAATCTACTCTAGAGTCGAGCTTGGTGCAAAAAAGTCGCCAAATTTCAAATAATGATTATATTTACCACATAATTTGAAAAAATCAAACCAATAATATTTTTATAATTATTCAAAAAATGGAATAAAGTATGATTAATAATTATTCTTAAATAAATATTTGTAAGCATTTACGCATTTTTGAGATTTTGCAACTTTTTTGCACCAAATTGTACCCGAGGAAAAAATCTAGGGAAAAAATTGTAAAAGCATTTTATAATAATTTAATAAAATACTGTGGAGATTTGCCTTTCAAATGAGCCCAAGAACTTTAAAGACTGTTAATTATTTCCAGAGTTATTCCAATTTTTAGAAAACATCTCAATTTGACGTTTTTTCCAATATCGCATTATAAAATTGACATTTTGCCTTCGAATTGAGCTTACTAGAAGCAGACGTAAAAT
Organism: Andricus grossulariae; assembly: GCA_011634705.1. Taxonomy (NCBI): domain Eukaryota; kingdom Metazoa; phylum Arthropoda; class Insecta; order Hymenoptera; family Cynipidae; genus Andricus; species Andricus grossulariae. Next base: position 119,109,454 of record JAABKJ010007545.1, read on the forward strand.
TTTTTCTCGAAATTATATTGGAAACAGTACAATGCTTTGAAAATGATTTGAGCTCAAATTTTGAATAGAATTTTTTTAAAAGTTGTCATGTAAAACCTGGAAATATTCTGGAATTTTTAAATTCGACTTCTGTAACAACTCTGACACATTTCGATATTTAATTATAAAACTATAATGCTATATTTTGCATTAATTTTCAATTATAAAGCGTTAAGAATGAAGCATTTTAACATTCAATCTTTCTAGAATCTACAATTTTGAATTAAAAGCATACAAAATTGAGTAATCAAACAGTTATATTTAAAATTGAATAAATTGACAAAATGGATAAAATTTTAAATCCTCTAAATTTCAAAAAGAAATTATCAAAAAATATTCTGAAGTTTAAAGTATTCGAAATAAAATAATTTTAGGTTCACAAAGCTTAAACCCTAATCAGTTGTACAAATTGGAATGTTAATCAATTAACTGTTCCAATTTTTAAGATTAAAAACTAAACATTCCTAATTAAAATCGTGCAATATCTTACAAATTAAAACTCCTATCTGATTGATACAAGTTGATATAATTGGAACCGCTAAAAATTGAAAAATGTCGTATTGAGTATTTGAGAAAAAATCTCAGAATTGGACAATCTCAATTTTTAAACTTTCAAAATTAAACAATTTCAAATTCTGAAGCCTTCAAATCTCAATTTTCACTAATGTAAATATCTGAATTTAAAAAAACGACAGTTAAATTTACAATTGAATTTCAAAACTCGAAACTTTTGAAATTGCTTACATCTATTAAAACATGTTTTTATGATGATGGACATTCTTCAGAAATCGGTGTGAATAATTATTTATAATTGGTTACCTTTCAAAAATAAAACACGTGTTTAACATAAGTTTTTATTACTATTCGAGATAAACAAGTTTGCTAATAAAATTTCATGAAATTACTAATTAACCTTTCATGCGTGCATCTCGTTATGAAAGAAGATATTTAAATTTCTGTTTGCAAAGTATTTCCAATACCATCAAGAAAGAAAAATACATATTTTTTCAGTATTAGAAGTGAATAATTCAACAATAAAAAATATTTCGATATAGTTTCAGCAAATATATTTACTTCTACTTTTCTTATAAACTTTAAGTGTGCTTTTAAATTAAAAATATGAAATGTTCTCTGAATACTCATGATTGTTTGTTGTCCCTGAAAATCTTTTGATAATAATTAATTACAGCTTCTACAGAGAGTGATTATTAGGAAATAATTTGTTTTTTAATTGCCGCAGGTGCTTCACATTTCGTTCCACGAATCAATTTCTGGACTGATTGAGTCAAAATTCTGAAATTAATTTCGTTGAAATTTATAGTACTAAGTGCTAATTTTTGAAAACGATTTGTGGCCACCAAAAGCTTTTCCTCGGTCCCAGTTATTGATTTTGGAATTACCTTGACTCCACTCGCAAATTGGAGAGTTTCGTTATCCTGCGCTACTATTTTCTGAAAATTTTATATAAAATATTTTAACTTCAACAACTATCAATACATTTTCAATCAGTCACATTTAGTGAAATCCATAAATGCTTAGATTCAGTAATCATCTTCTCACTGATTCAGATTTAAAGTAAACAGTGAAATTTTACTAAAAATTAGTGACTATTCACCGAAATTCCTATAGTTTTTGACTGATTTATGGAAAAGGGTGAGGAAGTTTCAGATTCGTAGCTTCTTTTCCTGGAAAATCAGTGGAACGTGACTAGAAATTTAGTGAAAAGTCACTGATTTGTCAGTGAATTTTCACTGATATAAATTAACAGGGTTGCAATACGTCAGGGAATCCCAGAAAATTAGATAATTTAGAACTGGACAGCGAAAGTCAGGGAATATCACGGAAAACATGACAGAGTTAGGGAATTTTTGATAAACTGAAGTTGAAAATAATTTAAATATTTTGTTGAAAATTCAACAAATTTGTTAAAAATTCTTGCTGTTTGGTCGAAAATTCAACTTTTTTTGTTAATAATTCGTATTTTTTGTGTTGAAAATTAATCTATTTTGGTAGAAATTTAATCTTTTTTGGTTAAAAATCACAACTGTTTGGTTCAAAATTAACCTTTTTTGGTTGAGGATTCAATTATTTTGGTTTAAAATTAAAATATTTTTTGGTTGAAATATCAACTATTACATTTTTCGTTCATGATTCATCAGTTTGGTTGAAAAGCATTTTTTTTCTTTTAATCAAACTGTTTTGTTGAAAATTATTTCTTTTAATTGAAAATTATATTATTCCATGTTTTGTTGAAAATTTATCTTCTTCATTTGAAAATTCTACTATTTGATTAAAAATTCCTGTATTTTGTTGAAAATTTGTCTTTTGTGGTAAAATATTAATCTTCTTGGTTATTAATTCATCTTTATGGGTGAAAATTAATCTCCTTAGTTATAAATTTAACTATTAGGTTGAAAATTCATATATTTTGTTAAACATTATGTTTTTTGGTAGAACAGTAATCTCATTAGTTGAAACTTTATATTTTTGGTTGAAAATTCATTTTTTTGTTGAAAATTTATTTCATTGTTGTTAAAAATTCGCTTTCTTTGGTTAAAAGTTAATTTAAAGATATTAATTAAAGTCTATGCCATTTTTTGTCAAAAAATTTGTCTTGGTAGAATTTAATCTTCTTGGTTGAAAATTATATCTTTTCTGTTGAAAATTTAAATATTCCGTTATTATTCTTTTTGTTTGAAAATTAATTTGTTTACTGAAAATTTAACTTTTCTATTTTTAATGAAGAATTTATCAGGTTTAAGTGAAAATTCAACTATTTTGTGGGAAATTATTTTTTTTTGTTGGTAGAAAAGTAATCACATTAATTAAAACTTTATCGTTTTGGTTGGAAATCCATTTCTTCGGTTGAAAGTTTGCTTTTTTTGTTTTACATTTATATTTTTTCACTGGAAATTTATCTATTCCATTGTTGGTTGAAAATTCATTTCTTTGGTCGAAATTTCGTGTTTTTTTTTGGTTCAAAATTTATTTTCCTAACTGAAAATTTAACTATTCTATTTTTGGTTAAAAATTAATTCCTTTGGTTCAAAATTCTTTTTTTTTATTATTGCGAATTAATTTTCCTAACTAAAAATTGACCTATTCAATTTTTGGTTGAAAATTTATATTTTTTTAGTTGAAAATTCATAATTTCAGTTACAAATGATTTCTTTGATTGAAGATTGAACTATTTCGTTGAAAATTCGTTTTTTCAATTCAAAATTAATTTTTTTTTAAACTAAAAATGTAACTAGTCCATTTTGGCTTGAAAATTTATATTTTTTAATTGAAAATCCGTGTATTTTGTTAAAAGCTCGTATTTTGAGTGTTGAAAACTCAACTGTTTTGCAGAAAAACTCGTCTTTTTTTCTTGGAAATTAAATATTTTGGATGACATTTTTTTTCTTTTTTTGACTAATAAAACTTTCTCAATTGGAAATTTAACTCTTTTGTTGAAAATTCATATAAGTTTCGTTTATTTAACTATTTTTGATTGGAAATTTAAAAATTTTTTGTCGGAAATATTAACTTTTACACTTTTTGTTGAGACTTCATTTTTTCATCGAAGATTCTTCACTTTGTATGGCTGTTGTCACTAAAAGGGTTTAAAATAAATTTAAATACAACAATTTTTGTTGCATTAACATTATTAATCTCCTGTAGGTGTAAGGACTTTTTTATATCCAAAAGAAAAATTTGGAATGGTCAGGGAAAATGAAAAATTGGTATGAGAAAAGTCAGGGAAAGTTAGGGAATTTCGAAATTGGTATTTTGTAGCAACCCTGAATTTATCAAAAGTAGTAATAAATTAAGAAATTTTACTGTGTAATTAAATCTTACGATATTTTCGGGGACCAAATTTCTGTACTGGTTCCAGCAACCAATAGCAATTTGCTCGGTAATCCCGAAGAAGAGCGTAGCTTCTGAACTGAAAGCTTGAGCAGTTGTTTGACTTGGAAACACACCAGTGAAATTATAATAAAGTAATTTTTCTCCAAAGTTTGTAGCTAAAATATTATCGACAGTAGCTGCATATAAATTGCGTGACGCAAAAGGCCTGAATGCAAGATATTGTGGATTATTTCCAATTTTTGGCGTTAGTGCCATGCCGAAAAGACCATCTGGAAGAGTGAAAGTTTCGCCTAAAATTGTAAATTCTGCAGATTTGGGTTTCGAATCTGGTGCAAAATATGGTCCCTCCAAACGCCAAGCATAAGGAAGATTTATTGTGATTAAACCGTGGCCGATAACATCAGCTATGAAGACCTTAAAAAAATAAAGGAATTTTAGTACAGGATAAGAAATTGAAAAATCATAATATTAATGAATAATGTCAAGGGATTTAAATTTAAAGCCATGTACCGGTGTACCTTTTATCCTCTTTCTACTATAGGGGAGAGTGGGGTATGATGTCTCGCTTTGACTTAAATGCCCTATAAATTGTAATTGAAATGTGATTTTGATGTGTGTATTTTTCGAAGTGAAGCTTATATTACAAGAGAACATATGTTATTACTCCGAACCGCTTTCTAATTTCTTCATTATTTGATATTTAATTCATTGATGGATGTTGCTTTTCAGTCAGCGTACCCCATACACTGGGGTACGGAGACCGTCATATCACTGCCGTTTATTTAAACAATATGGACATTGTAAAATAAAAATGATATAATATAATAATTCTGGAAAGTGTAATGTAATGAAAAAAAATTACTCCAGACATTTTCAACACTAATTTAAAGTTTGATTATCAATCAAAGTAAAGTATGTGGTGAAAGCAGTTATAACCTCTTACTCCCTGCTGAAATATATGGGCACGCCGCGGCGCGGCGTCAAGCCCCATATGTGACGGCCAAGATTTAATTAATTTTAATATATTTAAAACGTTTATAGAAATAAATCATGATACCAGAAGTTAAATAAAATACTTTACCTATTAAAATCTAACTTTTTCATGCTTTAAATATTTCAAAATATGCTGTAAGTGTTTAATTTCAGCCAAAGACTTTTACATCGGTTTTCGCCAAAACTTTTTTTTTATATTCACTCTTCTAACGCGAATTTCAAAAGAGAAATTACATTAAATCACTATTTTTCTAAACAGAGAAAACTATTTTACGTAAAAAACTAATATGAATATAAAAAATACGGGCGTTATTTGTAATAGTCACCGTGCCCCGCACCGACACCATACCCCACTCTCCCCTACCGTCATTTCATTTACAAATAACTCACGTCCACATGGAATGAGATATTGATTTTTTTAATTTAGGAAAATTAAAGAAACATTTCTATGTACCTAGACTTTAAATTTGAATCAGTTAAAAGTGACTGACTGATTCGAAGCCAATTCTGACTGATTCAAATAATGTGGATTTGACGACTGATAAATCAGTCAAAAGTGACTTTTAATATTAGTCAATTTAACTCATTGATGAAACCGGTCATTTTAAATTTAAATTAGGAATTTTAAACAATGCCGTGCAACTTTCAATCAAGAAGTTGCATTTTCAAATTACACAAGAATCAATTTTTCGCAATGAAGATTCATTTTCGACCAAAAAAGAAGAATTGTTAATAAAATTCACGAATGTTCAACCAAATAGTTGAAATAACAATGAAAGAAAATCAATTTTCAACAAAAAATGGAATAGTTACATTTTTAATTGAAAAAATTATTTATAAAAAAAAAATTTTAACCAAATAAAAATGTTCAATTGAAATGATAAATCTTCGACCAAAAAATGTTCAAGTTATGAATTGTAATAAGAAAATTTAATAGTTGATATTTCAAGCAAAAAAAAGTTCAATTTTTAATTAAAAATAGTTAATATATCAAACAAAAAGGACGATTTTTCAACAAAATAGTTAAATCCTCAATCAAATAATTGAATTTTCAGCTCAGAAAGATCAATTTTTAACCGAAAATGCAACAGTAAATATTTCTCAATAACGAAATTAATGTTCAACAATAAAAAATTGAATTTTCAGCAAAATAGTTCAATTTTCATCAAAAAAATGAGCTTTCAACTAAAATTAGAATTGTATTTTTAGCTCAAAAATATCTATTTACAACCGGAAATGAAATAGTACATTTTATCATTTAACAAAATTAATTTTGAACAAAGAACAATTGAATTTTTGACAGGATAGTTCAATTTTCACCAAAAAGATTAACTTTCAACTAAAATTATGAATCATTAACAAAGAAAACAAAATTTAACAAAGCAGTTCAATTTTGTATGAAGTATAGTTGAATTTTCAACTAAAGAATATGAATTCTCAACGATAACTTTCGTAGTTCATGTTTTAACGAAAAAAGATTTCAAATTTAAATAAAAGAAGATTAGATATTTCAACTAAGAAGATTCATTTTCTACAAATGAAGACAAATTTTCGACAAAATACATGAATTTTCAACCAAACAGCTGAAGTTTATACTGGAAAGAGACAAATCTTTAATCAAAAATGGAAAGGTTATAATTGCAGTTACAAAAATTAATTTTCCACAAATAAAGAATGAATATTCAACAAAATAGTTATTTTTCAACCATAAAGATATGTTTTCAACTAAAATCGTGATTATTTAACCAAAAAAAGGATGTTTAACAAAAGTAGTTCAACTTTCAACCAAGTAGTTGAATTTTCAACCAAAAAAGAAGAATTCTTAAGGAAAAATGTGAAGTTTGATACATATTTATTGAAAAAAAAAATTTCTAACAAAGTAGTTGAATTTCCCGTAAAACAAGATAATTTCTCCAAAAAAAAAAACAATAGTTGATATTTCAACCCGAAAATAAAATAAACAAATAAAAACGAATTGATCTAATCAGTGAGGTCCAGTTAACGATTCAGTCATTTTAAATGATCTAACCAGTAACTATCACCAATTAAATCAGTTTTTTTATTGATCTAATCCGTAACTTTCAATGTGTTAATCAATAATTTCTGGTTATTTTTAATCATCTATTAAACTGTAGGTATTTAATGAAGAATTTTAATTTAGAAGCAATTTTATTATTTTATCATAGCAGACAAATCAGTCATTTCTGTTGACTGAAAATAAGTCATTTCAAGTAACTATTTGATTCAGTCAGCAATATTGACTGGATTGGCATCAACATAAGTTATTACAGAAAAAAATGTCGGTAAGGTAGGTATCGGATAAGTGCTAGATCCATCATACGTCTACAAGAATGCATTGTTTGATGTCGCATATCAACCACTTAATCTAAAGGCATTATACCGGCCGGAACGTAGAGATTTGTTCGAAAAATATTCTGGTTCCTTTTTTTTTGTAATTGAAAATTGAGTGTTTTGCGCCTGTAAAATGCAACACGCTAGCTGTTGTGTATACCGGGCTGCAGGTACCCGGTCTTGTTTCAAGTCGAATAAAATCTGCAAGTAGTGTGTCTTTGTCACTTAGAGTAATAACTAATATATAATATAATAATATAATACAATAATACAAATTATTAATAAAAATCATAATAATTTTTCGAAAATATATACAGTCGGACCTGGATTTAGCGCCGGTTTTGGGGCGGACCTAAACGTTAAATCCAGAGACTCGGAACTAATTTTGTCTCTCTCCTGTTTCTCTCTCTGTTTTGTCACGCTTGAGTGCACACCGCACATCCCCGCAAACGCCTCTCACGTAACCCCACGGCGCGGCGTCAATTCTCGGAAGGGCAAAATCTAGGGGAGCTAAATCTAGGGGAGTTTAAAATATTAAATTATTAAATAATGATAAATTGCAGAAGCAGATATTTATCAAATATTTCTAAACCCTTTCTGAAGAATATGGGTACATTTATTTGAAAAAATGTTCTTTTATCCCATTTTACTCCATAAATACTAACAATACATATTTCTTAAATACGAAGTGGTAATCTGTTTTTCTTGGAGTGTGCATGAGGAGGGGGAAAACCCAGCAAAAAATTAAGAATTGATACAGATTAGGGCGAATTAACATTTCTTGAATACGCGTGAATCCAGGTTTCTGATTCGTTTAAACGAATTGAGACAGCGTGAATTGAATGCGTGTGAAGTCATATGCATGGGTGGTCAAGGTCGATTCGAGAAAATTAATAAAAAGTGTATGCGTCGAGACTTGAACCAGCGATCCCTCGTATATCAGTCCAGAGTATCACCACGGAGCTATGAAACAATATAATAAATATTTACAATAAATTATATATGCCCAAACGTTGGTTTTCCTGTTATGGATTAAATTGTATAAATCAACACACTTGCTGAAATTCGCCGTGAAGAACTGAAGCGAATTCGAGTCAGTATTTTACCCTCACGAATTTAGACGTATCAACAGTTTACTTAAATAATTTTTGCGTGATATCAAACTCTGTAATTTTCATGTTAATTGAGGTACCATTCGAAAAATTCATTCAACACAAAAATTATAGTATTTAATAGATCTTCCCATCCATTTACACTTTTATTCAAAAAAGAAGTACCGCTTAGTATCTACAAAAGCGTCTCATTCAGAAAGGGTTTAGAAGTATTTGATAAATGTCTGCTTTTTCAGTTTATTGTTATTTATTATTACCAGCACAAAGGAGGGTATTAAGGGTATTAAAGTGATTATCCAAATTTTAAAGTTCAAAAAATTAAATTAAAAAAAATATGGGCTTGTAGAGAATATTGAAATCAAACTTTTTTCTATTTGGAGTTTTTCTTCCTGATGTATATTTTTAATAATAAATTTGAAAAAGTGGAAAAAATTTCTTCCCAAATTCAATTATTTTTTAAGACATAAATCGTTTTTACTCAGATAAATATGATTGGAACTGTTTGAAATTTGGCATACATATGCATTATACCCTAGCGATGCCTACAAGATAAAAAAAAAGTCAAAACTGCGAAATTTTTAATAATAATTAAATGGAAATCGAGACCTGATGGTAAGCACGTTTTTTTAGTTTCGGTCCGCTAGGGAGAGCAGGTGAATTGTTTTTTTGTGTGTGTGTTTAAAGTGTTTTGTACCTTTGGCACTCACTTTTAATATGTAGTTGTTTGAGTAAAAGACACGGAAACGATTTGAAATGCATAATTATTTTAAAAATTGGAAAAGGGGTGCTAGCGGCTGCCACGGGTGTGCGAAAACGTGGATAAAGTTGGGTGTGTGCACAAGGGTTAATGCTTTTTATATTAATTAAATATTATGACTTACTCTTGCCCGCTCACAATATTTCCCTTCAGTTTGAACAACTGGGGTGATTAAAAGTCCTTTGTTTGTATCTGAATTTTGGGAGAGTCTATTTGGAATTTCCGTTCTGCCTGATAACTCATTGGTTTCTAAATTGAATAGTAAAATTTGGGCAGGGCACACTTGTTTTTCATCAATTACTCCATTGTCTAACACCCATAATCTGTTACATTTATCAATCTGGAAACAAATATAATAATCAAAACAATAAATATTAAGAAGAAAATTGGTGTTTTTATTATTTTAAAGGCCGTGGCTACGTGTACGGAAATTTCGGTGCAAATGGCTGGATTTTTTCGGTACGAAAAGCAGGACGAGGAAAAGGGACTATTTGTACCGAAATTTCAGTACAAATAGCCGGATTTTTCCGGTAAACGTAGACACTGCCTATTTTAAAAACCTACTGCAACTCTGTAAACGTTTGTTATGCCATTGCAATTGCCTTTTCGGTACCAGGACCAATCCGGATATGGTGCTAATAAAGGACCCCCGGGCCCATTTTTATTCGAAACTACATTTAAACTGGCAGGAACTCCTTTTGTCCTAATCACTGTGACGAAAGTTCTTCCGTCTAAATATAAATTAAATTCATAAAAATTAGTATTTTTCAATTGCATGGTATTTTATTTATTTTATATCAAAATAGAACAGGATGACCACTGGAACAGGAAAACCGGGAAATGACTGGGAATTTTTTGAGACCGTAAAAAACAGGGAAGTCCATTGAAATTAATTTTTTGACTTCACAAATTTCATACCCAATAGTGTGCACACCCAACTTTATCCACATTGTTACACACCTAGTGTACCCGGGGTGCCTACTTTCGTAAAGAATTTTAAAATGCAGTTTTGAAGACTTGTACAATTAAAAGCGATTGAATTTAACAATTTTGGATAACAATCGTTTTTAATGGATCAACTGTGAAAATAAATAGATCAATGATTTTTGAAGCTCAATTGTAGTTCGAGTGTTAAAAATTGAACAATAATTGATTTTACAAGAAAATTCTGGATCTGTTCAACAATAAACAATTTATAGATTTTTACGGTAAAAATTGAAATGTTTCAAATGAAAAGCCTTGGTCGGTAAACAAATGTAAAAGTGAAATCGAAACTTTATAAACTATTTTTAACTTTTAAATAATTTAATTTTAGTGCATGCATAATGAAACGCTGTTATTCAATTGCAAATCCTATTCAAATATTGTTTCAGTATAAAATATTCCATTTTTACCCCAATTAAATTTGAAAGCCTTCAATTTAAAAAAAAAAATATTTTAAATATTGAGGAAAATTTGACTGTTCATTTAAACTGAGCAATTATGAATCTAATATTAAATAATGAACAATTTGAATCTGAAGGGTTTTAAATAGAAAGCCTTGACTCGTCAAAATTTCAGAGTGCTACATTGACACTTTGAATATTACAATTATAATAGTTCCGTTTAAAACAGATTTGATTTGTAATTCAAAGTGGTGAAAATTATATATACATATAAATGCATAAAAATCGTTTGAATTTTATCATTCTGATGTTAAAAAAAATGGAAAAAGTTTAGGTATACAAGTTTTTTCGAATTGGGAGAGGAACTTTTTTGTTTTTTAAATTTTAATTGAGTTGAAGCCGGGCAAATATCGTATTTTAGACATTTTTATTAAATTCAACAAAAAAAGAAAAAAAGAAATTTTATTTTTTGTTGAATTGGCAGAGGGACATTTTATATTTTTAAGATTTTTGTCGAGTTGAAAAGGGGGAATTTTTGGTTTTTAATATTTTATGAATTGGAAGAACGGTAATTTTTATTTTGAATATTGAGTATTGAGTAGAAAGGAAAAACATTTTTGGCCTGTAATTGCTTTTCCGAATTGGAAGAGGCCAAATTTTTCTTTTTAATATTTTTATTGAGTGGATGAGGGGAACATTTGGTATTTTTAACATTCAGATGAAAGGGAACTTTTTATTTTCAACTTTGTACTGAATTGGAAGAGGGACATGTTTTTTGTACAGTTTTATCAGTGTAAGTTGAAAAGGAGGATTAGTTTTCATTTAGATAATTGAAAATGATAGCGTGCATTTATATTTTTAGCCCGAAATATTTCAAATATTTAATTTATAACATTTTAAATAGTTAAATTTTGCAGTTAAATGATACTTAATTTAAAAAATTTCAATGGGAAAAGTGTAAAAAAAACTTCAATTTTATACGTGTAAATTATTGAGCGCATGAATGGAAAAGTTCTGAATTGCAAATTTGTCAAGATCGAATTTTTTAATTTCAATGATTATGAAAAATTTAAAGAAAGAGTTTCTTCTAATATAATTCTGGTAGGTAGCTAATGTAGGTAATCCCACCTGATACTTGACGAAATTCCTTCAAGAAAAGGAAATCACCTTTGACATTCACGTTTAAAATCTAAATAAAATTATCTAAAACAATTTTGAAAAAATCGATGTGGTTTGGAGAGAAATTATTTGTTAAATTTATTGTATTACACCAAAAATAATTTCTTGTTATCAATTTCTTCGATCAAGAATTATGATTATGATTCATGAACAAATATATCTTGATAAACAGAATACCAAACAAGTACTACGTATAAATTTATCCGCATGATTAATACTTATTTCTCATTAATTATTATAATTATTACCATAATTATTGAATTGATTTCATTTTCAATACCTTCAGATTGGTCAACATCAATCATGGCAGCATTTTTAAAATCATAATCGCCAGAATCGATGGCTTCCTGTTTGGCTGCTGATGATTCCCACACATAATCAAAATATTTCCACTGATAAATAACATTCATTTTAGCTGCGGAGCCAATCGTTATAATTGCTAGGAAAATCAACGTCGAAAAATTTCCAAAGAACGACATGTTGAATGATCTTTCCTCGAAGTGTGCAGAAAGACTGAGGAACTTTAAATTCTGAAAGAGAATATGTATAATACATAAGTAAAGACTTTTGAGAGAGGAAATGTAGTAGACGTATGTTGCCTGCGTAGAATATACAACTATGAATGGCATCAAACTTTAAAAAGAATAATGGTGGTGATAAAAGATAGTCACGAATGACAAAAAAATCTAACTGCCTTCGCCGTCGTATTAAAGTACTAAACTCTTTGCTTTTTTTAGACAATTATTCAAACAATACGTCACCACTTGGAAAATATTATTTTCTGGAACACTTTCCTCATCGGAAAAATGATCATACCAATTACAAAAAGAGGAAACTTATACGTCACCTGTGAACTCATTTGATAACTTAGATATTTTACTGACAGGTTGAACTCCTTCAAACGAATTGTTTCCCCTGCTTTTATCAAATATTTTAGTTATCGAATTTGAATTGAACGGAACAATTTCGATTTAAAATCAACTTAATTTCTTTTTACAATTTATTTTCACGTACAATTAAACATTAAACAAATAATAATGTCAGATAACTATAATAAAAAAATATGCTAAAACTCAACTTACAAATAATTTTCCAATGTTTCTCTCATACTTGGACAACTTGAAAATAATCGTTCTCCTCTCAACAGATGATACTTTTATAGGATGACATTCCTACTATTATTTGTCTCCGATCAATAGATTTAAAAGCCTATTGATCAAATATGTTTACGCCAATGCGTTCTTATCATTTACCACTTAACTTACCATTAAGGTATACGTTTCAATGAAAACAGTTTTTTAACTCATCGACCTTCTTTTTAAAAATTCTTTATATTTGTCACAGTAATTATTACAAGAGTCGATGACCATATTATGACTTGGTAATATGAATAATTCAATATAGATTTAGTTAAGATATACTATATAATAAACTTAACGATATACATAATTTGTTTAGTTTAGACTAAGTGATGGTAACTTCGTTATACAGGATTGGCAATGAAATGGCAATCTCTTATCATAGACCGAATTAATTTCAAATCGGGTTTCAAACCGTTCAGATGAAATTTTTTGGGCAAGTTCTGAGTCTTAAAACTTTTAAAGTTGGAGACACAGTTCATAAAAAATTTGTTAATATTTTTGTAAAAAGTGATGCAGTATTTAAATCAGTATAGATATTTCACTTTTTCTTCTTGATTCTGATATATCTTTTCGTTCACTTTCTAAATCTTCTATGATATTTAAAAAATTGACAAAATGACGGCGGTTTTTCTGAAAATAGTTAAACTCAATTTTCTCAAAAAGGCCATAGATTAATTTTTTCTGGCTTTTTCTTAAGTTGTGCGTATGGAGCTATGCGTCTTGTAGAAGAGAAAATTGGATTTCTTTCTATGAAAAATGAAAATTTGCATTTTTTTTCAAATCTCTAGTCAAGATTTTCAATCATCTGAATTTTTGTTAAAAATATAAAGTTATTATAGTAAATAGTACTATATACTAAAATAATCCGTAGAAAAAATGTTATCTTCAAAATGAACTTCAGGAAAATAGGACATTAGATAATTGAAGATGTGTACTAGTAATTTAAAAAAAAACTAGGACAAATAGTACGCTTATACCATGTTTCGTATTCTGATTTCCTAATTATCAAATTAAAATATGTGCTAAAATTTTAAGTATTACGAAATATAATTAATAATAATAAAAAAATTCCTTTAATTTAAAATGATTTTATTAATTTTCAAGATATTTTTGGTTAAATGAAAAAAATTATGTTGAAGAAACGGATTCTATAATTTGAAACAAATCTTTTTCTGAGAGATTGTGGAATTCTAAATGAACATATCTATAAAATGGGTCTATCTTGAAGATTTGCAGTTGAAAAATATTTTATTTTAAAGATGTATAAATTAAAATTCTTAAGTTTGGATGATGCTGAAGATCAAAAGTGAAAAATTTTCAATTCTAAATCTATCTAATTGAAATTATTTCAAATATAAATCATCAGAATAACATAATTTTGAATTGAAAATTTTTTAATTTGCATAATTTTTAATTATAATTTACGTGTATGATTTGCCATTTAAAGTTATACAAGTTTAGAGAGCTGCAATTGAAAAGTCATAAATTTTGAGAATATAGAACTGAAAATTTATTCAATTTTTAACATTTATATTTTTAAGATGTGTAATTATGAATGTTTTTTTAATAGTTCAATTTTGAAGATCTAAGATGGAAAATTCTGCAATTATAACGATTCGGAATTTAAAATTCTTCAATTCTTAAGATATACAATTGAAGATTCATTAATTTTGAATGCTTATACGAGGGCTGTTTGATAAGTCAGTGACTTTTTGAATTTTTTTGGGCAGTAACTTTAAATGCACCATTGATCCCGTCAATGCCATCTATGAATAGACTACTGTTAAATTTTGAGCAAGCTGGGTCATTTATTTTGTGTTTAATAGCCATTGAAAGGAGAGAACCTCGTGAATGTTAACGAAAATGGAAAAAAGTGAATTTCGTGTGCTGATTAAGCATTTCATCTCAGAATGTTCATGGCATTCCAAAACACCATAATGTATTAAAAAATCTCATTGGCACTGAAACATTATTTTAACTTTTAATTTTACTAAACCAAATCGTGTCAAACTTTATTTTACTCTACAGAATGATTAAAAATTGTACTTATGCAATAGTACATATGCAGTTTTGTTGTTCGGCCCTTTTCAATTGTTATACCCTTTTTCTTTAATTTTAGATAACGACTTCATCCGAGATTTCATCTTATTCAGATGGTGAACAATTTTGTCATTTTTAGGTTTTCATGGAACTGGACAGAAACCCTTATGGTTTCAGTCGGATTTCCGCCCGTCCGTCCCACAGTGGGGCAAAAGAAGTTTCTACGGCAAAATCGATTTTTAGCCTACACTGTTCATTCGATTTGGACGTTTTTATTTAAATGAAAAAAATTTTATTTCAAAAAGATTTGTGTTTGGATTTTTGAATAAAATACTTAGTTAATTTTATAATTAGCAACCAAATTGACTTTAATTTAACTTTTCAGAAGTACCATTTTTTAAAAAGATTTGGTGATTTATTGAACAAGGTCTTTTATCTGTGCTTAAATTATCTAGAAATAATTGCCAGTAGGTGAGAAAAAAATTGTTAATTACGTTATTAATAAATTAATGAACAATAATTATTTTTCAGGATTGGCAATGTTTAGTAGGGTGAAAATGCTTAAATTAATCTAATCGTTTAAGCTAAGCAAAAAGAACTTGTGGGTTGGCATCCGAAAAATATAAAAAAAAACATATTGAAATCGGTTAATATCTTTCTATTCTGTTTAAAAAAAAAATTCTTACTAGTTCAAAAATTATGGTGAATTTTGTTATAGGGTACGGTTTTTGTTAGTGGACAGTAATAAACAATAATAAATTTAAAAAATTGTTCGTCTAATTTAGAATTTTTTGGAAAATATGCAATAAACATGTATCTTTTT
Source organism: Andricus grossulariae (assembly GCA_011634705.1). Taxonomy (NCBI): domain Eukaryota; kingdom Metazoa; phylum Arthropoda; class Insecta; order Hymenoptera; family Cynipidae; genus Andricus; species Andricus grossulariae. The sequence continues at coordinate 119,125,128 of JAABKJ010007545.1, forward strand.
TAGTTTGAGTCAGATGCACACATTTTGGAAAAAGTTGAAAACGTCTAACCGGAAATTTCTTCAGCTTGAACCAAAGAAACATGTTATTATTTTGCGTTTTAGGAATACATGTTTTTGAAGATTTAGGAATTTTTGGATTTTGGTATTTCGGATTTTTTTGTGATTTTAAAACGTTTTAAACATCACAATTTTTCCCCCCATAAAAAAAATAATAACCTGTTTCTTTGGTTAAGGTTGAAGTAATTTTAGGTTCGACTCATTCAACCTTTTTCAAAAAAGTCTGCATTTAACTCAATAAAAAAAACATGTTTTTTGCACATTTTCAAACATTGCTAAATTAGGCAAAAAACAGTTTTTAAAATTTTTTAATTCTGTTAATTTTCCTACCTTCGCGAAAATTTATCTCTGTGTGACAGACTGCATGGAACATTTTAGAATGTGTTTGCGTCAACGTCAATACACGAGAAAGAAGTTTGAAGATGTTTATTCTAATCTTTATAACTTTGTTCTTGCGCAAAAAGTACTTTATTGCCTCTACGAATATGCTGTCTTGATGATGAACAAATTGTAAATTTAAACAAATATGAAGCTTCAATGGGTAATAAATTTAGAAAATATTTATAATTCGGCGATTGAGAAATCTACCTCCTTCTACTATACTTTCAATAATAATTGTTACATATTCGACCTGGTAAAATGAAAACAATCGTAATTAGGAAGTTTCGAATTCAACTATGTACAATGTAGGTTTTAAACTTTCTTGAAAACAGGTCTCTTAAGCATAAATATTATCTCCTACGTATTAGCAACTAAAAATTTGTAGATTAATGAGCCGGACAAGAATTTAGAAAAAAAAATTTCTTATGTGTACTATGAAAAACTGAGAGTTTCCTAATTATAAATATAGAATTGTAATTATTTATAAAGCTATGTAGAAATTTATTTACCCTTTATAAGCGCATAAACTTGAAACAGTATAAAAATTAGTCCCTGAAAAGTTTAGTTTTACTTTATTGCTCGATAAAAACACATATTTGTTGAACATGAATATTATCTCTTAAGGACCAGATAATAAAAATCTGTGGAGGGCATTTAAGATCCCCAGAAACATAAGAAAATTGGCACTGATAAAGATATTAAAATAACGAAAATAATGTTTTTCTAATTATAATTATAATAATTTGTTCGCTAATGTGCAGAACTAAAGCATTTATCAATTAACTTTAAATTAATTATACTTTCTCTGGGTCTCCATAATCCACTTATCCAAATAGTTCTGTTTTAGAATTTAAAGATTTTGTTTTTGATATTTTTATACTGTAAATTTTGAATATCTAAATACACAAAACATGCATGCTTTGGAGAAGTTAAAAAAAATTATGAATAATTACGAGTGGTCTCTCGGTTTGTACATTTTAATTGTTTATTTTATATGTATAATGGAAACACTTCATATAAATCTATACAAAATTCATAATTTAAAAAAAAAACATGAAAAATTAATTATGGGCTTTGGGGTTCTACATTTTTCTACTTAACCACATAAATGAGAAAATTGTAATTATTCATAAAATTCTCCAGAAATGAATCGCCTTGAATACGCATAGGCTTGAAAGATTATAAACTTAAGTGTCCAAGGAACTTTATTTATTTTATATGCAACTTTTTCTCAGCCCCTAAACATACTTTATTGCGTCTTTAACAATGCAGTTTACAGCTGTATAAATTAAAATTTGTAAAATATCACCTAATAACTACTACATTTAACTAATTTAATTAACGAAAAGTAAGTGAGTAAAGACTAGTTGAAAATTATTAATGCGCTTAGTCGAGATATTTTCTAATTCAACAGTGGAAAGCACTAAGCAGTAATTGAAGTGGGAATGTTGGCTTTTTAATAATGTCACATTCTCTCGATTCACATTTTCTTATGCTTTTTATGCTTAAAAACTACGGCGATATATGATAAGGTTATGAAACAGAGTATCAGTTTTAAGTTAATTGAACCAGAATCATGTTTATTTAAGAATATCTGTACTTAGTTTAATCCAATCAAAGTTATAGGCCTTAAGATTATGTCTCACGATTTTGACATTTCGACCGTTATGGTTATATTTACATAGTTTATTTGGAGAAGGAAGCTCGCAAATAATAAATAACAATTGGAAATTAAAATTTAATTGGTCGCATTTGTTTGATAAGGATATAGTATTTCGCTGAGAAAACTATTTGTCGGAATCAACAAAATTTTTGTTTGTTCAACAATAGAATATGGTTATTATACGGACAAAAAAATATTTGGTTGACCAAACTAAATTTTTTGGTTGTTCCTAGGCAAATATTTGGGCAGATGGAACATTTTGGTTGAAACACCAAAAAGTTGTTGGTTCACAATACTTGAGGGTTTGTCGCTCGAACTCTCTCGACCGCTGGTGTGTAGCGGTGGTGGTGTTTAGCGTAGTGGCTCGCTGGGTCGACTGGGCGGTATCCAGGTTTCTCTTTTGCATTTTAGTTTCCACTGTCAAGCCAGGCACTCGTGGCCTTTTCTGAGATTAAGTTCAGCGCCCCACATTCTTTAAAGCGATATTAAATCAGTCGTTCAAGTTCCGACCTTTGTCTCTCGGTCTGTTTTGACTCTCACTGGGAGAAGTCTTGAATAGGTCAAATTTTGTCGCTTTTGTACCGCGCTTAAGATTAATTGCAAGTTCCAAGGACAAAGTTCTTACTTTATTACCAAGTGTTCTCAATTCAAATAAGTGATCCTATGAGAGTGTCAAGCGTTTTTTCTTTAAGGATTATTGTGAAGTGATTTTCCCGACTTGTAAAGTTGTGGGAAGTGACGAGTCGGGTGACATATACCTCCAGTTGCATCGGGATCGATTGTTCCGAGAAGGATCGTCGCCATAGCTTCCGGAGCCTAGATCTGGGATAAGTTTACAAAAATATATAAATATTTTATTCTATATTAAAAGCGACGTGCGCGAATTGATTCACGGGGCGGAATTCGGGTCATGGTTGAATTAGATTAGGTCCGATGATAATTAAAGTAAATTAGTAGAATCTTGACTAGCCTAATTAAATATCGATTCATTTTTATTTTTATCAACTAGCTCTTTTTTAATTGACTTTAAAATGACAATATGTTATTCCGTCGCTGCCTCTAGCCAGTCCGTTATTAATTCATTAACAATAGAAGAAAACCGCTATTTGGTTCAGGAAAAAGTTTTTTTTGAGTGCTCAAAAAAATAAATGGTCAGTGTACAAAATTTAAAAACGACTGTTATAGTCATGATACTTCTTGGAATATAATGTGAATGTTTTGACAAAGTTTATAAAATTGTATATATGATTGATTCAAAATGAAGTTTTTGACTTACAAATTTTAAGTGACGCCACACAGAAAATCGTCATATTCTTGGTTGTAAATTCAAATAAGTGTACGTATATTGTAAGTAATTATGAATTCTTCTATGAATAAATTGACTCTGGTGGGTGAAAAGCAAGCAGAACATTTAAACAAAAAATTACTGTTCAAGTTAACGAAACATTACCATATTTTAAACTCTACTGAAACAATAAGAAGACCATATTCTGAAATTGTAAACGCGGCGTAGCCTGTCCATGAGTTTTACAAATATCGTTCTTCTACCTCATGCCAGATGCGGCAATCAAATTTACAAGGTTTTATTTTTATTCAAGTAATAAAAAAATATGAAAAAACCCGAGGAATTATACCTATTAAACCCGATAGCTCGCTCCTGAACCGTTTTATTTGTTTGACTTGTCGAGAACGATCTAAAAAAATGTTCTGATTGATTAGTCAGCAAAATCATTGAAGGATTAGTTAATATTTTAGTCCTTAATCGTTGTCTCCATCCGGAACAGATGAAGATGGCCTTTCTACTCATCACCTGCTTAGGTTTTCTTCATTTCACAAGTAAGTGTGATGTAATATAATAATAAAAAATATAGTCGGAGAAAAATTTATTTGAGAAAAAACACATTATTTTGTCAAGGGAAAGCCGAATGTGGAGTACGGCTAAGATAAAAAATTATGTTCTGAAAAATCGGTTTTTCGTGTATGTGGAAAAGTTGTGCTTTCCTATCAGTACAACTCGTGATTTTTTTCAAATCTTCTAGATATCACTTTTAGCCAACATAGCAGGGTTAAATATATTTGAATTTAAAAAATTAAAAAATGTTATTCTGTTTGTGAAAAACTTATTGCCTATTCAGTTATACTACAGTTTTCGGTAGTAAAACGGACATTTTATTCCCATCTTTCTTTAAACAAAAGAAAAACGCGTAAAGTAGTTTATAAATGATCCCTCATTTAAAGTTTCATAAAAGTATTTTTCATGAAATTAGTTCTGTTCGAATGAATGAAACACCGCCTCTTAAAATTTTTTAATATACATTTCGAAAGTTAGACTTTGGACGCCTCTGAATGATGTATAAAGGCCCTCATAGTATTCGACGGTGCGTGAATAAAAAGAAAGTATTAAAAATATTGTATAAAGCAAGTTTTCCATTAAACTAAATCTAAAAAAAATGAATCTTTTGTTAATATTTCAAAAAATTAGAACCGGATCGAAAATTCACAAAATATGCTTAAAAAGTGATATCAAAAAAATTTGAAAAAAATTCCACTCACCCGCCAAAAAAAGATTTCGAAAACTGATGTTTTTGCTATTGTACCTTTGGATGAAATTCCGAAAAGCGCTTCACTCCGATTAATTTGGAACTACCAATATCCATGTATTTTGACGCGCTGAATTTATTTTTATGGTCAAAACATCAAAACAATTACTTAAACAGTTTTTCGAATACCTCGAACAAAAGAAAGACATAATGTTTTGACATTAATTATTTCTTTGATTAGTAACAGGAGTGCCTTCCCGCCTTCCATATTGAGACACTGGAAAGGAAAATTTTCCTTTTTTCTCGAAAAATAATATGGTTTTTAAGAGAAAATGTATATTACATAAAAGGTGAATTTTTGAAGGATCTATAACTTTGACTTATATATAGGTGTTTTAAATCCTTGTATACCTTAATTTTTTAGAAATGAAGGTAATTTATCAATTTAACGGAAAGTTTCAAAGCTTCTCGTACTTTATGATATTGAAAAATTTCAAAAATTGACGTGAATGGTCACTAGTTCAAGCTCATTATGTAGTTTTACTTTGTCATTTTAAAATCAAAAGATAGCTTTAACAATTTTGAATAAAAAAATTTCAATGTGAATAATATAAAATTCGGACCATCGTAATTAGACAATTTCAAATTTATATTTTTAAAATACTGTAACAATTTTTGATAGAAAATTAAGAATTTATGATACTGTTTTTACTCTGTACTCTGCAGACTTTAAAGTTGTTTGATAAGAACACGTGTCTGTTGAACATGAATATTATCTCTTAAGGATCAGCAAATAAGAATCTGTTAAAGGCATTATTATAATTATAATAATGGATCTACAATTTGTACGTGTATTGCGTGTTTTTTAAGGTCGTTTTCGTTTCCAGCGCGTTAAAATATATGGGTATGGAGGGTTTCAAATTATTCGGAAGTAACCGCTTTTCGGAAGTACAAACTCTGACTCAAACCTATTACACGGGATCCAAAATTTTTGCCAAACTGAAAAAAAATTATCAACCAACTTCTGGCGGTCAGATTTACAAAATTATACGCTAATTTATCTCTAGAAATTCCCCTTTTCTTATTGATTACTAACAGCTATTTTTAAAGTATGTAGAAAAACGTCATAAATCTGTATTTTTTCTTACGAAATTAGGTGCAATGGAAACCGGAAATGTAACAAAAAGATATCTATCTATACCTCAGTACTTTTCTGCAAGAATCCCAAGCAATGTTTATATACAAAAGAATAATGGCGAGGTTTATCATGGGATCCTAATGTACCGTGGCCAAATGGTTCCAAATTGGGTTCTAGATTCCACTCATGACAATAATGCACCAGAGCGTGTTTTTGTAACAACGAATAATCATGATAGTTACACTTCAGTTGTCCAACGTAAGCGACAGGGTCTTAATCTTAATGATGAACTTCCTGAAGAACATCGGTGTTTTATAATACACAACTCTATCAATATTTTAGTAGCAAATCTTCTGCCTCAACATCGTATGCATGAGCGACCAATAACTAGTTTCATACGTGTTATGATAAGAATGCCACGTGAATATAACCTTCGTTATGTGGGAGGGTTCGAGCCTTTCCGCGGCCGTCTTCCTAGCTGGCTTGTCTAAAAATACTGGAAAAATTAAGAGCTAGATACTGAAAATTGATATTTTTTTCTTCAACATACGCAGTTCCAAAGCGAATAATGTAAAATTAAAACAATCGTAAGTAGGCAATTTCGAATTTATCTATTTAAAATGTAACAATATTTTTAATAAGACTTCAAGAATAAAGAACTATGTTTTCATTATGACGGTTTCAAACTTTGCTGAGAACAGGTGTCTGTTAAACATGAATATCATCTCCTAGAGGTCAGCCAATAAAAATTTGTAGATTAAGGAGATCGACAAGAACTTCTTCAAAAAATGTTCTAATGTGTACTAGAAAAAAATGAGAGCTTCCTAATTTTAAATAGAGATATTTTAAAACAGTTATGCACATGTTTAGCCTTTGACAAAATTTGCGCCCTTCATACCCTTAAAGAAAAAAGAAAATTGGATGAAAGAAAGAGAGAAAAAACGTAGATTGCCTTAAAGAACAAAAAATAGTATTATTCAAACCGAATTCCGTAAATTGAGATATTTAGTAAAAACCAAAATCAAGGACTCATACAATTAATATAATTACAATTTCACCAAAAACAGGAATACATATGAAAACATCTGGCTTCTCTTAATACGGCTTGGACTTATTTCTCCTAAAAACCGGACTCCTGATAACAATTTCTCCCCTACAGACCTTTTAACAGCTTTTACCACAAAGTCCACAATCTTTACAAACAGCACTTCTACTCCGTCTACAGTTCCCTCTATTTTTGATGATAATAAATTATTCTTTTCTGACATACCGCAAGAAACCCTAATTAAAAAACTCTTCGAGGTAAAATTAGATGCTGTAGGTTCTGGTGGTATCTCAATTAAAATGATTCGCCTTGCTTTACCAGTTATTGGCCCTATTCACTTGCACATCCATAACGCATCTCTACAGGTGGGTGATACCTGGAAAGAGGCAGTTATTCACCTTGTTCCCAAAATATCTAATCCTACCTCTCCCAAAGACTTCCTTCCTATATCCATCCTCTGTGCTTTGTCTAAAACTTTCGAACGTATTGCCCATCAGCAACTTATGGCACATCTTGGAACTAACAATTTAATGGACCCAATTCAATCTGGGTTTTGCAACAGGCATTGTACACTTACAGCTCCACTTAAATTGATAGAAGGGAAATAACGGTTGTCGTGCTTTTTTACTTTTCTAAGGCGTTTGATACAGTTAGCCATAATCTAATATTGACTAGGCTAAAATAGCTTTAACTCTCAAATATGGTTGTAAAATGGTTTTAATCTTATCTTAGTAATTGTTCTTAAAGAGTACAAATTAGCAATGGTGAGCGGTCTGATTGTGGGGAGGTTAAGAGTGGCGTCCCTCAGGGATCCACGCTTGCATCCACTTCATTTAATATTTATACCTCTGAGCTTGGTAGCGAACACCGACATTGCAACTATCACAAATATTCTGATGACTTTAAGCTCTACCTCTCCGGGCCTATTGCCACTTTTAAGAGCTTACTTCAAAAGGTTCAGGAGGATATCGATCTGGTGGTGCAATGGGCTTTGACAAGTGGCCTCATTCTTAACCCTGCTAAAACTATGGCTACAATCACAGGACATTCTTCCTCTCCATCAGATGAAACAATTGCAACCCTACCTCGTCTCTTGGTCGATGGGCGTCTCGTTCCCTTTGTGGAATCTGTGAAAGATTTAGGCTATATTCTTAATCGCTCTCTTACTTGAAATGAACAAGTTGCGGATATCTATAGAAAAACCTTTAGAGTCCTCCAACAGCTTAAAAGGAATAAAGAATCACTTCCTACTACAACGAGTATCCTCCTAGTTAAAAGCCTCATCCCCCCTTTCTTTGACTACGGCTGTATGGTATATGACGATATCACTGATGAGCTTAATGCCAAGCTGGAGCGTACGCCTAATGATTGCATTGGGTTCATCTATAACATCCCTAAAGTGAACATTTACCCAGTATAGAGAAAGAGCAGGAATTTTTAACGTCGCCAAAAGAAGACAATTATTTATGGGCAACTTGCTTTATAGCCTATTCAGTAATAGAGCTCCGCACTATCTTGTATGCCTTTTCCATTTTATTGACAAAGATCAACCGACACACTCCAAACTCCGTGAAAGGAAAACAGTAACACAATATCACTTTACAAAACTCCTTTTTGGTTACTTATTTAAAACTTCAAATCCTACCCTCGAAATTACACATTGGTAACACTTAAGTCCTTAAGTTAAAGATATATAAGTGTGAGCTTGAATGTATTAACTTTTAATTACAGTGAACCCGGGATATAGGCCTGCCGGATTTAGACATTCCGAGAATAGACGCTGCATCGCAAGTTTGTTTAACCGGAGCTGCGGGAGGGGGGGGGGGGGTTCACTCGGGCGAGACAAAACAGAAGCGTTGCGTTAAGACGCTGTGCCCTAATGGCCTACCGATGTTTTTGCGTCATGACGTTGCCCGGTTCACTCGAAGTGGGAAGCACACACATAGCGAATAAGCACGATGGCGAGCTCACGTCAAACAGCACGGGGTCTCCGATTCCATAAGCCAACTGAAGCCGATGGGACTGATCGGATTATTTCGTGCGATCGAATCAACTTGTCTTTAACATTGACAACAGCGCCATCTGACACACGAATATATATCGCAAAGTAGTATCTCGAAGTTTTTGGAGCAATGTTAATCAAAAAGAACAGTGAATATCAATTCATTTTAACCAAAAATGTTATACTACAGCTTAAAATTAATTATTTACTATAATATTTCTTGTTAATATTTAATTGAATTTCGAATTTCTTCTGAGTTGGTGGCGTTGTCGTTGGCTATCGCCAACATGCTCTACGATTCGACAAAGAAAACAAAGAAGAAGTATTGGACAGAGAGAGAGAGAGAGAGAGAGAGAGAGAGAGAGAGAGAGAGAGAGAGAGAGAGAGAGAGAGTATGATCGTTTCGAAACAAAAAATAACATAACATAACATGGTAGGAAGAGAGGTCCAATCCAGGCATCGGAATTCCGAACCTCAAACTGTCAAGTGTTGCCGTGAGAATTGTGAAAACTGTGTTTTTCGTAGACAGTTGATTTAATATTCATAAAAGTGAGTGATTTACTGTTGAATTAATTCTTCGCATGTCTGGTTATAAAACTGCGTCATGCGCAGTATGTGCTACGCAAAAGAGCGCGCTTGCCACTTGAACTATTTTGTGAGGTGTTTTGGTGAAAAAGTGATGTGCTTTTAGATACTGCTGTCTTTGAATGGTTCAATCAAGTAAGCAACAGAGTGTCTAAACCGATTATTCAAGAGAAAGCTCTCTTTGAAAAAAACACAATTTTCAAAATTTTTTTTACCGTGCAGTAAAATCCACCGGAAACGGTTTATACGCTCCTGATTGTTTACGTTCGGAGTCGGCCTATTTCCGGGCTGTTCGGCTCACCGTCAGCCCCAAAACCGATACTATTTCTGGGGTTCACTGTATGTATATTTGCAGTATCCTACTCTTAATAGCTCACATCTAATTATGTGTATTATAGTTTATTTCTTTACTCTTGTTGAATACATATTTTTAATTTCAATCCTCAAATTGATCGCCGTTACATTTTATTTGTAATATGTGCCACCTGTTCCTTATAGGGCTATTTAGCTATAGGAACTTTTCATGAATAAATACAAATTAGGCACTAAGAATGACAACTAGGTACGGCCCAAAAATGAAAATTTCCAGGAGAAACAAATACGTTTTCTGTGATAGAATTAAAAATAGAAAATTATGAGAAAATTATAGAAGCTAATGGTCCTTGTGAGCTATACTTTCAATCTATTCAAACATTTTTTCATGTTTTAAATGTATAAAAATCTTCAAAAGTGTTAGAAAATGATCTTTAATTATAAAAAACGCCACACGTGAGAGAAAACATAAGTTTGATCCTCCTAATTACTTCTAATACTAATTAAAAGAAAGTTATAGAAATGGAAAGCATAACAAATTTAAAAGTTAAAAAACGCATGACGTGTAACATTTTTAACTTCCTTGAAGTAATAAGAGGTCCAAATTGTGAAAGTAGGGTTTTTGTTGTTTATGAAATATGTTTAAAAAATTAATAATTCTTATAAATTTGTAAAGAAGCACAACAAAGAGTCATCGGAAAGACATTCTTAGTTGATTGTGTAAAATTATTGAGCCTATTCGTTGAAAAACATCTGAACTGTGAATGTTTGGATAAAATTGTTCAAACAATTTACAAATTATTATTTTATTGATTTCTATCACATTATATGCAAAAACTCTGGATTTAAATGAGTTAAAAATTGCGAATCCTGAAAAATAAATGTTTTCCATTAATTAATTAATTAATGTTTTCCATTAATCCCGTATTTTTTTTTCTTGAAATCGGTCAATATTTACTCGTGCCCCCGAGATTTTGAAATTAACATGGGATTTCAAATAGGAAGAGCTTGGTTTTCGCAAAAATGGTAAAAGGAATACTTCTTATTACCTTCTTATAAATTAAAGTTTGTCACCTCTTAAGGAATGTTGAAGGAATAATTTCAACCCAATAACTTTTAATTTTTAACTTCCTATTCCCCTTCCATTGTGCCCGGAAAATGCCTCAAAAAATGAAAAATACCTTATGTTAATTTTAAAAGCCCGGAAGCACGGGTTAATGTTGATCGATTTTCAAAAAACATGAAAGTTATTTTCCTGGAACCTAAACAAATGTGGGGAGATCGATCAGAAAAATAGAAATTCAAATTTTTGAAAGTATAAATTTAGACCACCCTAATGTTCAGCCATGGGAAATTGTTTCTAGACACTTTTATCACAGATATAAGACCTGGCTTGATAAATCTAAAATCTTAAAAAAATGGTACTGCTGAAAAGTTAAAAAAGACAATATTGTTTTTAAAGAAAAAATACGCGACATTTTTTATTAAGAATCCAAATCCACAAATGTGCGTACGTCGTATTTTTTTCCGAGGAGAAAAACTGGGGTGAGAAGTAGTGTGGAGGAGTGTAAGGGGACGAGATGAGGGTGGTTAGGGGAGAGTAGAGAAATAAATGAGGGGGTGTTAAGTAGGGATGGAAAGGGGAAGTATGTGAGGACGGGGAAGGTGGGGAAGCGAGGATTGGGGAATTAGGGGTTGGGACGTAGGGGAGGAAGGTGAAGGTAGAGAATTACGAGAGGGGAATTAGGGGTTCGGACGTAGGGGGGACGGTGATGGTGGGGAATTAGGAGAAGGGAATTAGGGGTTGAGACGTAAGGGAGGACGAGGTGGGAACTCGAGGGGGTGGGAACTCTAGGGGAGTGGGAACTCTAGAGGAGTGGAAGTAGAAGAGGTGTGGGAAAGTATGGAATTGGATTAGAAGAAGAAAAGGGGAGGGGAAGTAGGTTGGGGAAGCTGGGAGGAGTGGGCTGTTTAAGCGAGGGGATGAAAAGTAGGGAAAGTAGGAGAGTGGACGATAAGATAGGACATGTCGCCTACTTTGACTAACTTTTTTAATCTCATTCCATCGTTGTAATTAAAAGACAAAAAGCTTTTTATGTTCTGAGAATATTGTTATCACTCTCCTCCTGAGGTATACTTTGGATCTTTATAGGGCCTGGCATAAAAATGAAAAAGTGATGAGAAATAAGGAATTTCTTTTCGACTGACCTCAGCGGATCCTTTATGTGAATATAGCGATCGAGCGATATGGCGCAGAGATTAAGAATGGAGGCAGTGCTGCACATGACATCGAAGGCGACCCAGGTGTCGCAGAAACGTGGACCGAAGATCCAGTATCCGAGGAGGTCGTTGACGCCAGCGAAGGTCATCACCAGGCATCCCACAAAGAGGTCGGCGATGGCGAGGGATGCCAGGAACAAATTGCCAATCCTCCTGAGGCCACGGTCCGTGTATATCGCCACGCAGACCAAGACGTTCCCGGCAACCGACAGGAATATCAGGATGAACAACAGGAAACCTGTTTGAGAGTGGTCCGGGTCGAAGGCCCGGAGAAAATAAATAGACTCGCTGACGGGAAAAATCTTTCAGCGCCCCTCGAAGAGCAGACTTTTCTAACAATATCGGTAACCGCAACATTTCGGGGCAGAACATTTTCAGTAATTTCTAGATTCTACTTTAGTTTGCATGTCTATGTATGCATGAATGCATGGATGTGTGTATGTTTAGATATATGTATATATGCATGTACCGTCACCAGGAGCGAATTCCTACAGTATTTCGCAAACCATGACTTAGACGTGATGCAGAAATAGCTTGAGAAGAAAAGAACAAGGATTAAAGATAACTCAAATTGTTTTATTAAATATATTAACATTAACTAGAATTATCAATTGTGTGTTATGCACGCGTTTAGTTTTTCGATTTGAGGAAAAAAATAATTTTTAATCCTAAATAAAAATATCGAATAACTTTTTATTTTTCATGATTATCATTTGTTTTGTTTTTAAGTTTAATTAAATATATATATTTTTTTAATTCTTCGAAAATTTCTAAAGATTATTCAAGATTTCAGATATGTAAAATCAAAGATTGGAAAAAAATTACTTATACACCGAATAGTTGAATTTTCAATCCAGAAAGATGAATTCTCGACGAAAAATGTAACACATTTTTGATATTTCACACAAAATTTGTAATAGAAAATAGTTGAATTCATCGAAAAAAAGACAAGTTTTCAACAAAATAGTTGAATCCTCAACGAACACAGATTAATTTTCAACGAAGATTAATATTCAACTAGAATGTTTAATTTTCTGCAAAAAAAGACAAATTTTCAACAAAATTGTTTAATTTTCATCCAAAAAGACAAATTACCAACAAAATAGTTGAATCTTCAACCAAAAAAGATTAATTTCCAACTAATTTTATTTTTAACCAGAAAACGATGAAACGTTTTCCAACGGAGACAAATTTTCAAAAAAACAGTTTAATTTTTCAAGCCGAACATATGAATTTAAGAAAAGCTAACTTTTAACTAACGAAGTGCCTCGTCGTCCCGAAATTCGGGATTACGAGTCCAATATTTTTCATGAGCTTAGCTAGTCGCCCCGAATTTTCGGGCCGACTAGTCCATACCGCTTTCCAACTTTCCCAATTTTTCGGGACGACTAGACACAGCTTTTAACTAAATAAATTAATTTTCAAACAAATAAATTAATTTTCTACAAAAAGATTAACTTTCTACCAGAAAAGACGAAGTTTCAATAAAATAGTTACATTGCCAACCAAAGAGATTAATTTAACTAAATTTTCCTACATTTATTTAGAAAATTTTTGGGTTTAAAATTTCAGATATATCGAAAAAGCATGTAAAAATTGTTGAAAAAAGTTTTTTACTTCAAAGGCTTTTACCAAATTTTAGGAAAAATTCGAGTCGGTCCAAAAGATATTCAGGACTTGTAGAAGTTTGGAAGAAATTTAAAAATATTTTATACATTTTCGGAAATCTTTCAGTTTTTAAATATTTTTAATGTTCTAAAAACTTCTCAACCTTCTAAATATTTTATAAATTGACTTGAATTTTTTCTAACATTCACTTTGACAATTTTGGCAATCTTTTGAAATGGTTTGAAATCATTTTAAATGTTCACGTCAAATTGTTATTATTTCAATATCATTAGGAAGCATCACGATTTTATTTCGAAATCTTTCAAAATATTAAATTATTGTTGAAATTTTTTTTAAACTTTCAGGAATGTTTTAAAATGATTGGAATTTTTCCTAGATTTTTTGAAAATCTTTAAAGATTATAAATATGGCCGTTCAAAACTCTTAAAAAGTTTTTTCCCCGAAATGTTTAAAAATATAAATTTTGTTTCAAATGTTTAAAACTATTGTCAAGATTTGAATTATTTTCGAATCTTCTAAAACTTCGAAATATCTTTCAAATAATTGAAAGTTTTCCTAATTTTTTTTAAATCCTGCGAAATAAAAAGAATTGTCTTCAAATCTTCCAGACTCTTATGCGTCATATTCTGAAATCTTACAAATTTTAAATAATCTTTTAGAATAAAACCTAACGAAGTTTCTCGTCGTTTCGAAATTCGAGATGAGTACTCAAGGCAGTCAAGTATTTTTCTTAAGCTTGGCTAGTCGTCCCGAATTTTTGGGAAGACTAGACCATCCCCTTTTCCAAGTCCCTTAATTTTTCGGGGCGACTAGATACAGTCAAAACTGAAATAATCTGAAATTTTGCCAGAAATCTTATTGTCGTTGTAACTAGAATACTTTGGTAATTTTTAAAAAATCTGCTGAAAAAGTTAATAACAGAGTTGTTGACTTTATTATACAAGAATAATTTACCATTTGAATGTTCTCTTTTAGAAATAATGTTTTAACATTCAAATTTCTCATTTTAAAATTGTGATTTGCAAAAGTGCAGAAAGTTCAAAAGAAAAAATCGAAAACAGCCACTAAAAGTCATATTCAGGCAGTGTTGCAACCAATCCGTAAACAAAAATGTTTACGGAAACATCTTTGTATCGAATAAAGCAAAACAAAAAAAACAATAAGGAAAAAACAAGAGTTAGCTGCAACATATAAACAAAACCTATATTTCATTTTTACATTCTGTAGTTATTATTGACTATATGATTATACAAATATTTAGAAATTACGGTTCGCTTTTTTCTTAAACGTTATTCATTGATGTAAAGTGTCTTTAAAATTAATTTATAATGTATTTCAGTTGCAGCGATTCGCCCCAGATTCTGCGTATTTAGCTTATTTGTGAGTGATTTAAAAACAATAACTCAAAAAAACCTGATTAAGAACGATTTTATTTTTCTCTGGAAGGGCTTCAATCGCATATAGTTTTGTTATTTTTGAATGCCTTATTTAAAAGTGAAAGTTAGGGTAGTCTCACCTTTGATCGATGTGATATGTTGACATTTTTAGCACTATCAGTTTTTTTACAAATAAATATATATTTATTTATATGGGCGATGTAATAAATATATTCTGTGATCTACTGAGCCCAAGATCAATCCAAAAATACAGAAGAAAAATGGAAATACGAAATGTTGCAGGCAATCGTTTAAGCAGGCATAGTGAGGAATAGTAAGCTGATTACTTTAAGTTGAGGTAAACTTTCCGTGGTTACAGGCCTGCAACGTGCTGCCTCTAGAGGAGTCCACCGGATATATTTGCCAATGGTCGGCTTTACACCGACGAGCGGAAGGTTAGTTTCACGCGCGTAGAACTGTTGGTGGGAGAGAAACTTTCGCCTCACGGCCAATAACGTGGCTTTCCCCTTCCAACGCAACGCTTGCGCAGTTGAAAAAGTCGCGGTCTATTACCATCACTGAACAGCAGATAATAAT
Organism: Andricus grossulariae; assembly: GCA_011634705.1. Taxonomy (NCBI): domain Eukaryota; kingdom Metazoa; phylum Arthropoda; class Insecta; order Hymenoptera; family Cynipidae; genus Andricus; species Andricus grossulariae. The sequence goes on from JAABKJ010007545.1 coordinate 119,140,733, forward strand.
AGCATGATCATGTAATAATAGTATCATTTCCATGTTTTATTACTCTGATACAGGAAGTAAAATTCAGTAAAATTGCGTAAGCACTTTTATTAGAAATTCCACTTGCAAATATTTTACGTACAAACAGTACAACAAAGTTAAATTTTATGGAATGCGACAAGTTAAAATTACAACCGATTGCTCTTTTTAGTTTTACGTTTTTTACAGTATTTTAAAACACAGAAAAGGTTATACAAAATATAACATCAGTTATTTTTATATTTATAGGTTATGATTATTTCAAAGTGAAATTAATAAGTAACAAAAAATAAGAAATTTTACCTGAGGCTAAATTTGAATTTTGAAACGCAGCCAATGTAAAATTACCATCATATTGGAATATTTAGTAAAATGTAAAAATTAAAAACATTTTCTCATGTGAGGTCGTAGCAAAACACCACCTGACCGCCACCATTTTAGTTACGAAGTGGCTAAACTTACGCGAAATAAAAATGGCCGAAAACTGGCGACGGTCTGTGATTGATGGAAAAAGAACCCCTTTTCCAGCTCGTCCAATGAAACTTGCAAAACTTTCAAGGTTTCGCGTAGGTATAGCCGCAGCCTTTTAGTTACACGAGACACAACCAGGGGCGTGCATATTAGGATTCGAACATGGGTTCAGAAAAAAATAAAGCTAATACAACAGGAAGCTGACATGAATGGACAAAAATTGTGTATTCAAGAAAGATCTACAAATTTGTTAATAATCCCTTTTTGATAGAAAGCGTAGTTTTTGTTTAAATTCGTAAAAAACAGCATTACAAATAAATTAAATTTTTGGACAAACGACGCTAGCTACGAACGAAAATAATGAGACAAAAGTTGCTCACCCAAAAAAGAGCTACCAATTTGTTTATTAATTATTTTTTGATAGGATGCGTGGTTTTTGTTTTATTCGTAAAAAACAACATTAAAAATTGACAAATTTATTTTTGGGACAAAAGACACAATCTATAAAAAAATGAATTTACAGAAGTTGCTCGCCCAAAAAAATAGCTTCAAATTTGTCATTAATAATTTTTTTGATAGGACGCGTAGTTTTTGTTTCAATCGTCAAAAATAACATTAAAAATAAGAAAATTTAATTTTTTTGGGACAAAATCCAGTGCGAAGCACGAGATACGTGATGAGAATGTGTTCGTTAAAGCCAATGGAGCTTTAACAAAAGAGAATTCACAATCACCAAATTACAGTTGTCGATGCTTTAACCTTTTATTTTAAAAGGTTTTTAAAATAAAATCGTGCCATATCTTCCGCAATTCTAAGAAATTTTTTACAAGGGCATGAAGACTTTTTGAAATCCCTTAAAATCCTTGGAAAAGGCTTGCAATCCTTTAAATCTCTTGTAAAATGCCTAAGAGTCTTTCAAAATATTTAAAATCCTTTGACGTCACGTTAAATTACTGCAATCAATGCAAGATTCCTTGGAATATTTTACAATACCCTAAAATATTTAAAATCCATTGAAATATTTTTAAATACCTTGCATTTTTTTAAAGCTCTTGAAAATTACTTTGGATTTTGAAAAATAGCCTAATATCTTCAAAATCATTTGGAATCACTTCAAATTATTGAATTCTATTAAAAATAACCTTTTTTTAAGTAACCCACAATTCTTCGAAATCCCTTCAAAGTATTGAAATCAATAAAAAATTCCTTGGAATCTCTTAAAATATTCTAAAATCATTAAAATATTTGAAAATTCCTTGAAATATTTGGAAGTCTTCGACATCCCTCAATTCTTGTAAATAAATAATCTGAGATCGATTAAAAAATTATAAAATACCGTGAAATGATGAGATAAATCTATTTGAATTTCTTGAAACTTTTTAAAGTTCATAAAAAATTCCTTGGAATCTTAAAATACCCTAAAACATTTTAAATTTTTGATAGCCTATTATGTTACTGAAATAAATTGAAACATATTTGAATCTTTTAAAATGCCCTAAAGCTTTTGAAAAGTCCTTGAAACTTTTAAAAGCTTTTGAAAATTCATTGGAGTTTTTAAAAATACTCTAAAATCTTAAACATCATTTGAAGTCCCTTCAAATGATTGAAATCTGTTAAAAATTATTTTAAAATACCCTAAGATGTTTCAAGAAAATTCAGGAATAGGCATAGACCTCAATTCAATAGTGTTTAGCCCATGCGTTAATTTATTGAAAGAAAAGCGACTTAAAATAATATTTTTTATTTAAAAAATTGACTGTAGTGACTAAAGAGGAAAAGTGAATAAAAAGTGGTTTTTAAAAAAAGTGACTGAAAGTGAATGCCTTTCCCCTGTTTTCCAAGTTTTCTCTGCGTCCAGCCTGAAACTCATCCGTCGAAAACCAGCTGCGCTCTGAAATTTTGGTTTTCTGCAGTTTTCCACTCCTCTGACCAAATGTTAAAAATGCAAACGCTTCTAATAAAAATGCAGCTGGCAGGGGATTGTTGGAGTATACATGGATAGAATAAATAAAAAACCCATCTGAGATCTTCGATAGGTATTAAAAAACTGACGACAATGTACGTCTAGGTAAATTTATTGTTATATCATTTATCGATAAAATTACACGAAGAAACGAACATTAGGTTTTGAATGTTTTATGAAAACAAGATTGAAGGGGTCATTAACGAGTGACCATTTTCGGTTCATAGTGAACGAAAAGTGTAAAGCGTAAATAACACTGAGTTAGTTACAACTGGAGAGTCATTGGTAATCATCCTCGAGATTTTCTCGCATTTAATCTCAATGCAATTTCATCATGTTACTGATGTAATTTACGAATTCACATTACACACCGCAGGTATTTCCCTTTCCTTACGCACTAATCAAAATAATTTATGTACTATTGCGATAATATCTCTAAAGCTGGCTTATATGTAGCTACAGCTTATAATTATAACAGGGATGGGTTAGATACTATCAGTCAACTAAGGACATCTCCTTTCAAAAAATTAGTAAAATTTCACAAATAAATCTTGTAACCTCCTCAATGTTTCCAAGATGTAACGTATCTTCAAGATACATCCGGGCGATGCCCATTTGAACGCCGCGCCGTCTACCTGCTTGCTTTACCCCCACTGCCAAACTTCCCCTCGCGCAGCTGAGGCAGCTCCGATGACCTTCACGCTGCGTGAGGGGAAGTTGGGCAGTGGGGGTAGAGCAAGCAGGTAGACGGTGATCAAATGACTACCCATACTTCCACAGCCTTAGCTTTTTTCTTATAGCAAACTGCGTTCTCGAAAGGAACAATAACGCACAAACGAATCTAAAATACTTTTCTCATTTGTACTTATACTAGGAAAAAAATCTGCTAACCGTTTCGAAATTAAATATAAAAATAAGACACTTGAATGTCGTAAAAGATAAAATTAAAGAGAATAATCAACTTCGTGAAACAAAATAGAAAGGGCTAAATCGCAGATTTTGATCAATAGTTTGATTATGATTAACGAGAATTCTTAATTACTTGAGACCCATCCCTTTTTAACCATTTGACATTCTTAATCATCACTATTTTGTGCAACGTGTCGCTTGTGGCTGACTTCTGCTTCTGGAGTGTGTTCGCGTTTTCTTCCTGCTGGGGAAGTGGAGGGGGAAGATTTTTTATTGGTTTGGTCTTCGGGCCTGAAAATAAACAAAACAGATCTTATTAACTTAGAAGTAAGCTCAGCTTTAAACAGAGAATACAGACTGTCGTTTCGAATATTTTTCCAGTTCTCATAATGTAGCATAAAACTATAAGTTAAGGGTTGAGGATTATTAACTTTTTAAAAGCTGCCGTTTTCAATGTTTTAACGTGGCGGCCAAAAAGTTCATTTTTCGAAATTTCCTAGCTTGCCCTTCACTAATTTTTAATTTTTCATGGCCATCAATATTCAAAGAATATTCCATGCATATGAATGGAATAAAACGATTTTAAATTTAAATTTATAAATTTTAAATTTATTATTCTTAGGGCTGCCCTCAGCCTAATTCAAAAGAATTCAATGAAGTCTATAAGGAGTCCAGGTGAATTTTAACGAATTCGGGATAAATTCATATGACTTATAAATAATTGAAATGCAATTTAAAAGAATTCAAGTAAATTGGGGAAAAAATTTTAAATTCAACTCCTTCCAGTAGAATTGGAGTGAATTTAGAGGAATTTAAGGGAAATGAGAAGAATTCGATAAAATTCACACGAATTAATGGTGAATTGGAACAAAAATCAAAGGATTGAAATGAAATACCTCAGAATTCAAGGTGAGTTTAAAAGGCTTACGCATGAAAACAAAATTTATTGGAATCATTTAAAATTCCCTAAAATTTGTCAAATCCTTCGAAATCCCTTTAAATTTTGTATAGCTCTTTAAAATTCCTTCGAATTTTTAAAATTACTCTGTAATCTTAAAAATGGTTTGAAACTCCTTCAATATATTGAAATCAATTGAAAATTCCTTGGAATCATTTAAAATATCTTAAAATCTTTGAAAATACCATGAAATATTTGAATATCTTTGAAATTCTACAAAATATCTCAATTTTCGTGAATAAGATCTTTGAAATCTATTAAAACATTATAGAATTCCTTGAAATTACACAAAATCTGATATTTCCTGAAATCCTGGAAAATAAATAAAAATATTTTATGAGTTTTTAAAATCCCTTAAAATAATTTAAATCCTTGGAGATCCCTTGAGATTTGTTAAAGCTCTTGAAAATTCCTTAAAAAATTTTTATTTACCCTAAAATTTTTAAAACCCCTTCAATATAATACGATCAATTGAAAATTCCTTAAAATCTTTATTAAAAAAAAAACCTCAAATCTTTTAAATTCTTCAAAATCTTTGGAAATGCCTGGAAATATTTAAAAATCTTTAAAATTATACGAAATCCCTCAATTCTTGCAAATAAATTCTATGAAATCCATTAAAATATGATAAAGTCCCGTAAAATTAGACGAAATCTGATAAAATCCCTTGTAATTTTTTTAAATATTTTAAAACCTTATAGAGCCTGTAAAATCGATCCATATATTACAAAATTCTCCCGAAAAATCTAGTTAATTCTTCAAAAGCTCATACAATTTTTTTTTAATCTCTCAGAATCCTTGAAAATCTTTTGACATTTTTTACATCTCATGAAAATACAATCGAATTTTTTTAAATACCCTAAAATATTTCAGACCTGTTGAAGTTCCTTCAAATTATTGAAATCAATAACAAATTCCTTGCAATCTTTTTAAACTCCCTAAAAATTTGCAAATCCTTTCAAATCCCTTGAAATTCTCTAAAGCTTTTAAAACTGCTATGTGGCAGCCCTGATTATTCTTGACAGTTACTGAAAGTGGTTCTTACAGAAATACCCTGACTCGCCACTTTTTTACAAAATCCCTGACTTTTCCTGACAAAAAAAAAATCCCCTGAATTCCAGGTTTTCCAGACCTTGCAACAGGAACAAGACATTTTACAAACATCATTAAAAATTCTAATAATTTAAGTTTCCTTTGATAAAATTTATAACGGTGGCTTTCCTTTTTATTCACCAGGCTGGAACATTTAAAAAATAATCAAAGTTTTAAATTCCTCTTAAAAATATTTAAGTCATCTACTTTCTCTCTAGATAATTAATAAACTGAAAAATAACTAAAAAAGCATAATCAAAAATATTAAGTTTCATTTAAAACTTCTTTCCTAAATATTTATTCGATTATGAAAATTATAATGATAATGTTAACTATGAAGGCACAGAAAAGAATCAGCGTTATAAAAGATGAAAACAGAATATAAAGCACAGAGAAAATCTTACGACATGTATAATAGGATGGTACAAAAATGCATTGAAAAAAAATTTTTCTCCAACTTTCATGCATATCCCTCCCCCTCAAAATGATATTTATAGGTCCCGCAGGCCCCATGAAGTTTAACACGTATTTCCCATCTGTTTCCCATAAGAAAAAAACAACGTTTTTGCACATTTGATTCAGAATTTCTCTTCACAATTAACCATAGAATATGAATCAAAAATTACATATTATATTTACCCCCCCCCCCCTAAGTCTGTTTATAGGGTCCCCAAAAAACCCCCATAAGTGAAAAATAAAATATATTAAAACACTTTATTACTCTTTATAGCAATTTTTGCTTAGAAAGATAATATATTTTTGTTATTTTTTAAATATATTTGAAATGCTTTTAGAGTCAGAAAGTCGCGGTTTTTTTCTGATTTTTTCAACATGCTTTTAAATTTTCAGTTAAAGCGAGGCGATAATCAATTAAATTTAAACAATTTATTATTATTCATAACAACATTCTCTTAAAATTATACTAGAAAGTTGCGATTTTTTCTGAAATATTGCACTTTCTGTAAACTTTTAATTATAGTAAGATAATAATTAATTCAAATTAACAAACATAACAGTTTGAAGAATTTATTATTGCTTTTAAAAATATTCTCGTTGAATAATGCTAGACAGTGGCGGTTTTTTCTGAAAATTTCAGCATTTCTTTAACTTTTTAGTAATGAACAAATAATAAATGAACATGAATTAAAATCATTTTTTAAATAATATCCCGTTCTTTTTCGGAATAAAGTATTTGTACTCTTTTGTTAATGCTTTAAAAATATTAATTTAAACAAAAAGTCTCAGTAACTATTTCAAGGTAAAGTTACATTCAATATGAGCCACATAGAAAATTTGAAGAATATTTCAAATATCTGGCTCTGTTTCAGAAAAATATATCCACAAAAAAGAGATTGTTTAAAAAATTATTGTCTCTGGTTTATTTATTATTTGTTCGTAACTAAAATGCGAAAGCAAAGTAAAACATTTCCGAAAGGCCGTAAATTTCTAGCATTACTATAAGAGAAGATAGTTATAAACAATAAGAAATTGTTTAAACAATTTTTTTAATTGCATTGATTATTACTTCATTAAGTAAAAAATGGGCAAAAAGTTAAAATTTTTGGAAAAATCAGCAACTAACATTCTTATAGAAGAAGATAGTTATAAATATAATAATTTGTTTAAACACTTATGTTTTTAAATTGCATTAATTATTAGCCCACTTAAAGTGAGACGTGGAGGATAAATTGAAAATTTCAGAAAGAAAAACCTTAATTATCTAGCATTATTCTATGAGAATATGGTTATAAATAATAATGTATTGTTTAAACAATTGTTTGTTAACTTTAATTGATTATTGCCTCGCTCCGACTGAAAAATTTAAAGCTATTTAAAGAATTGAGACAAAAAGCGACTTTCTCACTCTATTCTAAGAGACAATTTTTAGGAACAATAATAAATTGTTTAAACAATCTATTTGAACATCTAATCTGCAGAATGTAAAATTAAATCAATTAATTATTAGAAAAAATGTATACTTATAAAAGCCCCAAAAAAATAATAAGCGCCAAAACCTCGCAAAACCCAATTTTTCACTCATGGGGTTTTTTGGGACCCTATAAAACAGGCGTATGAGGGTTAAATTCATAAAATAATTTGTGATTTTTATTCTATTTTTAGGCTTTCGTGCCCCGGGCAGAAACCCTTATAGTTTCGGTCGGGTGTCCGTCCTACTTTTTTCCAAGAAGGGGAAGTAGGGGAAGTTAGTGTAGGAGAAGTGAGGGAAGGGGAGTAGAAGTGTTGAGAGGACAATTGAGGGGAGAGGAAGTAGGTGAAATAAGAAAATGAGGGAAGGGGAAATAAAGGGGAGTGGGCAAGTGAAGGGAGCGGGAATCAGTAGGAAGAAGATCAAGTAGGGGGGCTAGGGAAGGGGTAATAGGGGAAGTAAGGGGAAGGTTAATAGGGGAAGTGAGGGGAAAGTAGGTGAAGCAATGGAAGTGTGGGGAAATGGGAGAAGTGAGGGGAAATGGGAAAATTAAGTGCAGCTGGGGATATGAGGGGAAATGAGGGGAAATGAGGGGCAGTAGAGGAAATGATTATAAATTACAGCTGAGAAAGCGAGGGAAGGGGGAAGTAAAGGATGAAGAAGTTAGGGGGGGGGGGGGTAAAGGGGGATGTAAGGGGATGAAAAATACAGGGATCACAGCACAAAAGGAGCTCAAAAAAGGGGAAATAGGATAATTTTCTCACGAAAAAGGGGAAAATGCGGGAAAGATTAAATATTCATTTTTACATGTCGAAAAATACAAACAACCTTTTTATGAGAAATGTTATATTTTTAAATAATTTTCAATGGTTTTTCAATGATTTCGGCTATTCAAGAATTTATTTTTGAAAATTGGATATACTCAGGTCGTTGGAAATCCATTCGCAGTGATATAAAACAGTCGAAAAAAAAAATAAAATTAGTTAAATACACAATTTTAATATCTTTAACCTCGTTCTCACAAATATTTCTTTCCAAGATTTGTCATTTCTTCCCTACTATAATTAATACTTTCAATTTAAATTTAAAACTACACTCTTCAGCAGAGCGTAAAAATACTAAAATTAATCGAATTGTTTGAGCTGAAGGGATAGAAATTTGTGGGTCGACATCTAAAACAAGTGAAGAAAAAAAATTTCGAAATCGTTTAATATCTTCTGTTCTCTTTTTTAAACTTACAATTACAAATTTTTTAAATTCAAAAATAAATTTTGCCTTATTTAGAATTTTTTTTAATGTACAAAAACATGTTTTTTGGATGATGAGAAGCCGTTCCTTGCATGCAGGCGGAAAATGTATTTTCCTCTCACTCTGTCACGTGACGATGCAATGAATTTATCTCACTCTACATCTTTCTCTGTCCGTGAAAATTTCCAGGTTTGATGGAAAATCTAGGGTGAGATCAATGCCTGGCATCTTCATGTGTTACAGTGAGGGAAAGATACATTTTCCGTCTGCATGCAGGGGAAGTGGAGGTAGACGATAATTGTTTTATTGAAATAGCATATACAGACGATATACGGAATAAAGATGTCGGAAGGAACGTGGTTCGCGGACCGGTGGAGTTATTGCGCAGTGCATATTCTTATATACATTTTGAGATCATATATGTTTTAAAAAAACATTACATCAAAAGCTAGACTAATTTTTTGAATTTGTAATCATTCATCTTCGGTTGACAAGTGGCCTTTTAAAAATATTTAAAGTAAGTATTCGACACAATTGTGAAATAGTCGATACAGTTATTTCATATCTATAAGTATATTATTTTTATCGATTTTTTTTAAGTTAATACGATAATCCGAGGGCAGTAACGGATAAAATAAAATAGATCGTCGCCATTGAATTAAATTACGGCATCTTCATTTTTTGAAATTTTGAAACCATTATTATTTTGAGGCTCAGTAAGTATACATTTTTTTTCTAAATATACTTTTCCATGAAATGTGCTCGCTAAGCAATTGCAATTATTAATTAAAATAGTAGCGTTAATTAAGTAATACAATTATATTAGCCCATGTCTAATTTTGCATTGTTCTAAATTGAAAAATGACAAATTCGTAGTGCAAATTTAATATGGATAACCTAACTTCCATTGGAGAGATAACAATTTAAACGATATGTTTAATCTTAAAACTTAACATCAGAATATTACTCGAAATTCAATAATTTGGGAATAAATTATTTCATTGAAGGTATGCAATACAATACCATAACGTAAACTATCATTATGTTCCAATTTTAATTCAAAATTAATATTATATATATGTGACGTTTCACGTCACTTTTGCCCCCCCCCCTTTGCCCAAAAATTGAGAGGACGTACGTAAACTTCCGGCCACTCAAAATTTTCGTTGAAATATAGGCTTTCGAATGCAAAGTGGCATATGCCATGATTTCAACATGGCCGACCAATATGGCGGCCATGACGATAGAAAGTGCCTTAGGCATGTGTGTAAAAATTCAGAATAGCCATAAAAAATTCTGAAAAAGTTCATGCAGTAGCTTTTCTGGCTACTGGTTCGAATTCCAAGATCAAACTTTCTAAATTCAAGATAGCGGATCCAATATGGGGGACGAACTTTTCAAAAATCAATACATTTGAATTCTTACACACATGCCTAAAGCACTTTCTATCGTTAGGGCCGCCATATTGGTCGTCCAACTTGAATTTTGAAAGTTTGATCTTGGAATTCGAACCAGTAGCCAGAAAAGCTGCTGCATGAATTTTTGTAGAATTTTTTATAGTTATTCTGAATTTTTACACACATGCCTAAGGCACTTTCTATCGTTATGGCCGCCATATTGGTCGGCCATGTTGAAATTATGGCATATGCCACTTTGCATTCGAAAGCCTATATTTCAACGAAAATTTTGAGTGGTAGTAAGTTTGCGTACGTCCTCTCAATTTTTGGGCAGAGGGGCGGAGGGGTGAAAGCGACTTGAATCGTCCTATATATATATATATACGTACCTGTTCAGAAATTGGATACACTATATCCCTTTGTAAACACCGCATAATTCAAACAATCGATAATAATCACGTTTGAGCACTGCAAATTATTTCACTTTGACTATAAATACATTCAATATCAACTTGTGATCACAATTACAGTAATCTGAAAGAGTTGAATACGAAGTAATTTTTGCGAGTGACCATTATTATAACACAATATATTGTCAAATAAAAAATATATATGATATAACTAAGAAAATATGTTTATTGTGTATCCTCCCCTAGAAAACTCCGAAATAGTCCAATTTTATTCAGGTCGTACGTAGCACAGTGGGGAAAAAGTTGAATTTTTTGTTCTACTTAAAATTTATCCGTTAACATGTAACCGAAAACATATCCCATTAAAAAAAAAAACAACATTTGTATCATTTTACAGTGGGGTAAAAACGTTTTCATATAAAAATGAAATTGCACAAAATGAAGCTAAAGGGAGCGTCCACATATTACGTGACGCCATTTTTAGTGATTCTTGAGTCACTCCTCCCTCTTGTGGCAATTGGTGACATTTCGGTGAACCCTCCCTCAAATAGTCATGTGGCACTGAAGCTGATCTTCCTCCTATTTTGAAATACGAAATATAAATTTAATTTTATATTCTCGTCAATCGAAGAATGAGTAATGGGTTGAAATTGTTTGATACTAGTATGAGAATACTTTCAATTATATTCTTTAGGCATTTTTTTCATTTGAAAAATTGATATAATTTACAGATTAACTTAGATGGCAGCCTTATAAACTACTAAATTTTTTTGTCGATAATACACTGGAAATCGCATTTAAGTCGTTCGTAGAATTTCAGTCCTCAACATTTTGTGGTGGGACCGCGGCACAGTGGGAGGAAATGCATTTTTTTCGTTCAGAAAAGTCTACAGCCTTCAATTTTGCCCCGATTTGCAATTTTTTTTTAATTGAAGTGCGCTAAGTTTCGAAGAGCACCTTAGTCCGAGATTTTGGCATTTTCATTTTTTCATTTATTATATGTTTACTCAAAGTATGAGAAAATCGAGATTTTTCACTAAATAATTATTTACTCTTGAATAACGACTTGCATATAATGAAAATCATATTCAATCATTGCAAGGGTACTCCCAGAATACAAATAATTTGATTATTGTATATTTCAATTATTATAAACAGAACAATTAACAAATATCTAAATATTGTATTTTTTGTTGAATACAATTTTTTCTAAGCTTAAACTGCTCGAAAATTTCTATAAATATACAAAATATATACATACAATTTCTATAAAAAATTAATCATTATAATTGTTATAAACAATTTTTGTGCATAATTTTGAAATTTGTGGATTTTACAATTTCGGATTTCCCTTTATCAACTGAATTGATGCAGATATTCTTGAAAATATATATGTTAAATTATATTTTTCAAAATGCAACAATGGTTGATTTTGTAAACAATGAAATAAATAGTTATATAGGTTTGACACTTTGGCCTGGAAAAGAATTTTTTTTCAAATGGAGCTGCTTTAGAACTGCTGAGAGAGATTTGCAGTCACTATTTCTATATAAAATTAACGATAAACAATTGTTATTATTTATTTTTATTATTTAATTTCAAATATCACGAAATATTTTGTATTCCAACAATATTATAATTTTGGTTCAATTATATTTGTTAAAATACAACAATTGTTAATCTTTTAAGGGGCCATTCACAAAATACGTGATATATTTTTCAGGAGCTTCAAACACCCCCCCCCTGCGTGATGCTTTTTCCCAGGGGCGTAGCTACCGCCGTATCATCCGTGTCAATGATACGGGGCCTCCGAAGTCAGGGGCCCGAGTGTTTTTGTTTATTTTCCTAAAAAGGGCCCCCCAAGAAATTTTGATACAGGTCCCCCTCAGGGCTAGCTACGGAACTGCAGTTTTTCCACTGCACTTAACATGGAGAACGATACTTTGAACCCCAACCCCCCTAAAGGTATCACGTATTTTGTGAATGACCTCTAGACAAATTAAATAAATTGAAAGTTTTAGATCTTTCGCCTGATAAATATTTTTTTTTCACTAAAACTGCTTTAAAGTTTTGTGAGAAAGATTTCCTGTCGCTATTTTCATAAAAAGTTAACAATAAACAATTGTTATAAGAAATTTTTGTAGCGACATATTTAAATTAGCGGTTTTTTCAAATGTGGATTCCTCTGAATCATTTGAGTTACTGCAGATATTCTTGAAAATGATATATGTGTAATTCTATTTGTTAATTCTATTCTATGCTTCAAAATATCTGCAGTGTTGAAATTTTGAACGAAAAATGGTGAAGTGCTTTTTTTAAATTATAAATCGCGATATAAAAGTAATTGGGAGCAGGACAAAGCTAACAAAATTCAATTTTTCAAAGCGCCAAATGATAAAATATTCTCAAAGAATGGCAAATAGCTATTTCAAGGGATGATATCAAACTTAAACCTGGTGATGCAGTTTGTTCTTTGCACTTCAACCCAGAAGATATCCGAGAAAAGGTTTTTAGGGGATTTGATGGAAGTGTTGTGGCAACGGTAAGTGTTACATCTAAAGTGTATAGGTATATCTTTTTGTTTGTAAAATTTTTCTCTTTTTAAAAATACTATTTTATTGTTAATACTAACTGTGAATAGTGGGCATTATTAGTATAATCGAAAGCAACGTCTTTGTGCTTTAGGTTATAAAAAAATAATATCTTAATATATTTCCAAATTTTCAAGTTTAAAAAAATGAACTAAAATTATACATTGTAAACAAATTTAATTAATTTTAATAAATTCATTAAAAAATTTTCTTTTTGGCATAATTATATTCATGAAATTCAGCTTAAGATTTAAGACGAAAAGGGAATTTTCAATATACTTGTTTTTAAATAAAACATGAATTAAAGGTAATTCAAGCTAAAAAATAAACATTGTTAAAAATGATTTATAATATCGAGGAAAATATTTTATTATTAATTATAACTAGTTTTGGAAAAGAACTCCAGGTGAACTTTTGAAATAAATATTTCGCAATTTTTATTGATTATTTAACAATAGTTTCAAGGGTTTGACAAGGTTTTTAATATTTGGTGGAGAATGACCTACCTTTTAAAAATGACAGCCCAAAAGGTTAAAAAGGTACGACGACCTGAAAATTTTTAATTAAAGACCAGACCAATGTCTGGTGCTTGCGCCAGGCGCCTGTGGAGACGCCAATGGATAAAATTCAATAATTTAATTTCATATTTATTTAAAGGTTAGCTCTAAGGGAGAGGGTTACCTTAGGGGACGAGGGAGGTATCGACGAGTCGCCTGTTATGAAGGCGTCTCTCTCTCTCTTGTTACAGAGAGAAAGAGAGAGAACAAGGAGAAAGAGCTAGGTCTTCCTCTTTTTCGGGGTTGTTCAGTCCCCCTTGGGAGGGGAACGTCATGTCACCTTGGAAAAGGGAATCGGGACAGTTTGACTCACGAGGTGGCGAGGCGCGATCCGTTGGGTTCCTGTCCTCTTCAGGACTGCCGTCGTCGATTCCCGCAACTTCGGAACCTTCTTCCTCGTCCCTAAGGGCATGAAAGAGAGGCCCGTTTACCGCAGATTCGTCGAAGGACAAATAATATTTCAAATCCTTTGTATGAACCTTTTCTTTATTTCCTGTCGTACCCTTTATTACATAAACAACCGGAGAGCACCTCTATAACCTCAAGCGGACCGTCGTACTTTCGAGCCAATTTCTTTCAGATGAAATCGTGAGTGGAAGATAAAACATGAGTTTTGCGCCAAACGATGTCCCCCACTTTATAACGGATATCTCGCCTTCTACGATTATAGTATTTCGCTTGACAATCTGATGCTATATCTAAGTGATGGGCAACTAAATCTCGCAATGCGGGTAATCTTCTAGTTCTATCTTTCCACTCTTCCGCGGCTAACGGTATAATTTCTGGGATCTCCTCTACCTGTCTTTTTAATGAACTAGCCAGTCTCGGCTCTCTTCCGAAATTCAAGAGCGCTGGCGGTACACGAGTTGAACTACGTATAGCAGTATTGTAAGCACACCGAAAGTCTGGGAGATGTTTATCCCAATCTCCGTGATTGCTTTCAACAAAGGAAGCCATCATGGTTTTCATCACTCTATGCACCTTTCTCAGCCAAATATTGGATAGGTGTAGTCAAGATCATTTTTAAAAATGGTGTTGTAAAGCGTAACATCTCGCTTGCTGTTAAAATAGTCTCGCAGCTGTATAAGTTGTGACTCACACAGTTTCCTGACATCTACAATGCCCCTTCCCCGTCTATGTCGTGGTAGAACTACCCTGTCAATCGCCGAATTACTGTGGTGCATTCGGTGTTTCGTCATTTCTACGCGGATGATTCTGTTTAATCGTTCGAGGTCGGTATTCGACCATTTGATGAGCCCAAAGGAGTACGTGAGGACGGAGATGGCATAGGTGTTCATTGCCCTGATCTTGTTTGCCGAGTCAAGAGAACTCTTCAGTACCAATCTGAGTCTTGTAGTGAAGGCCGTCTTTAGGTTTTTCTTAACTAGCGTATGCTGAATACCCTTAGATTCTAGCTCTGCGGTCCCTAATTCTTCTCTGTTTAAATTCACTATTTTGCATTTATCTAGTCCGAACTCCATGTGGATATCATTGGAAAACAACTTTGTGACATCGATCACTTGTTGCAATTTCTGGTCCAAACTAGCGTATAGCTTCAGGTCATCCATGTACACAAGATGGGTCACTCTATGACCATCCTCGTTATCATGTACTCGGAACCCATGAGACATGCTATTTAGTGTTCTGCTCAGTGGGTTCAGCGCTAAACAGAACCATAATACACTGAAGGAGTCTCCTTGGAATATACCCGTCGTAATGAGTACTGATCTAGCTATCCTTGATTGTCCATGATCAAAATACTTGATTCTTGTATCACAAGTCATCATCGCACGACTTAGGAAGTCAATGAAGCGTGGGAAAATTTTTTATATTTTTAAGACTTCAAGCAAATAGTCATGTGGTGCGGAAGAAAACGCTTGTTTGTAGTCAATGTATGCCATGTGCAAGTTTCTTTGATGTTTACGACCTTGCGGCATGACAAAAACGTCTATAGTGACTAGATCTTTACTGCCTCGCGAGTTTTTACAACATCCTTTTTGCTCTTCTGTACGGATGTCATTCTCGTCGCAGTGAGAATATACCTTATCTGCTATGATAGCTGTAGGACGTTCACATATTGTTGGAAGACAGTCTTTCGGTCGAAAATCAGATGGATTTTGAGCATCTGGTTTTTTAGGCAACATATACGTAGTACCTTGGAGCATAAATCCTGGCATGAGATCTGGTTGTTCGATGATCTTCTGAAAACACCGTGCCAACGCAGGATGCACACTAGTCAGTTGTGCACGATGTCCGGACCTGGAGCTTTCCAATTGCTTGTTCTTTTCAAAATCGTTGAAACATTTAAAGCTGTAATGTTAGTCAGCTTCATTCAAGGGTCTTTGCTAGCTCTTGCCTTCTCTAGTTTTAACCACGCAAAGTTTAAATTGCTTTTGTCAGTTTTCCCCGAAACACCCGACCAATAGTTAGTCATGTCTTAGTTATTATTATAATCATTATTTATTTATTATTTATATATTTATTATAGTATATTATAGTATATTTATTAATAATGAGAGAAGTTTTAGGCTCCGGAAGCTACGCTCATGATTCCTTAAAGCAACGAATCCCGACGCAACTGGAACGTGTTCGTCATCCACTTCTGCTCCTTCTGTCCTAGAAGATAAGCAGGAGCGGAAAATTTACACGAGAAAACATCGTTCAACACTATTCCTTGGAGTCAGGTCTCTAGCCGCGGATGACTTTACGCGGCAGACGGGACAGTTGAAGATAAAAATTTCACCTCTGGATACTTTTTTAAAGCTACCAATCTCTGTAGAATGTTATGAGGAACAGTGTTGTTGGACCAGATGAAGTGATCCCAGAAGAACAGCCTTTTGCAATGTATGCCAACATATGCTCCAAACTACAGAAACAGACATTCATAATATACTGAAACATGATGAAAAGCACAAAATTGGACTATTTTACATATTTTTTGTATTCAGAATCAATAATTAAGTGTAAAAATGTAATTTTCATGAATCAAGTTACATGAACATTTTTTTTCTCGTAACACCGCCAAATTAATTAAAATTCTTCATCTAATAAGTTCAATTTGAAGGTAAATTTTAATTTTGAAAAAAGTTATACAAAAAGAATGTTCAATTCCATGTTTTCTAAAAATTAATAAACTCGGGAAATAATTAACATTCTTCACAGTTCTGGGCTCATTTGGAAGTTTAGTCTCCATAGTTTTTTTCCAAATTGTTGCGATATTTAAAATTTTTTTTACCAGATTCTGTCCTAGAGTCAAACTTTTCAAAAATGTGTAAATACTTACAAAATCTTTTCACAAATCGTTATGTAGCATATTTAAATAAATTTCGGTAATATTAATAAATATGTGATTGCTTTGAATATTTGCAAATTATGTTGTTTAATCAATCATGATTTCAAATTTGGTGACTTTTTTGCATCATCTTTGAAAAATATAGAGATTTGAAGAGTGGTATTCCAAAAGGAGCT
The DNA here is from genome assembly GCA_011634705.1 of Andricus grossulariae. Lineage (NCBI taxonomy): Eukaryota > Metazoa > Arthropoda > Insecta > Hymenoptera > Cynipidae > Andricus > Andricus grossulariae. Next base: position 119,157,742 of record JAABKJ010007545.1, read on the forward strand.
AAGGAACATTTTGGCAACTTTACAGGAGAGCGAAAAAACATTCTGTAAAATCGAAATAACGATTGAAAGATAAAAGACCACTTTCAAGCTGACGTATTACGGATTTGAGGCCAAAAAATGTTGTTCAGAGAAACTTATCCAGTTTAGAGGAAACAGATGTGAAAGTTGGCCATCTGAAACTTATACTAACCTAAAATTGAAGCGGATTGAGATTAGAAATTCAATTTTTAGTGTAAAAAAAATGAAAACAATCTCCCGAGATATTGAGTTTGTAAATATAGGTAAACAAAGTTTGATTCAGAAAACTTGACCAGTTCCGAGAAAATTAATCGAGAATACTGACGCTAAAATTTCACAGGTTTTGAAATTCGGTTTGCGGTAGCGATTAAAGCTGGAATTTTTTCTCTTCAAACAAAAGTAAAAATAGTCTTTCGAGATATAGGGAAATGAAACTTTGTGTGACGGTGTCACAGTTTAACAGACTGTTTTTCAAAAGCAATTAAATGTGAGTATACTCATATTAAATTTGACATTACTTGGTATCAATTTTGTTGGTGAATGAAAACCAAACTTTTGAAATTTGTTCATCTTTATTATTAAGAAACGCTTGAGAAGAGAAGTATTACATGTGAAAGGTCAGAAAATTACAAAAACTGGAAGGAAACAATATTTTGCCTGCGCATGGGGTTCAAGTACAGCTTGTCCCTTGACACCCTACGGCATACCAACTTTGTATTACTATACTAAAAAATGCGCTTTCGAGCAAATCCTTTTAACAGGATGTGTAATTGATTTTTGAATAATTTTTGGGCCAATAAACCCATTTTGGTCCAAATCTCCTTTAGCGCCTTTTGGCATACTATAATTCATTTAACATTAAAAAAGTCAAAAAAATTTGTGAAATGATCATTATTTCTAGAGTTTTTTTCAATTTTTCAAAAATATGGAAATTGGACGTTTTTTTGCAACATGATTTTTGTGTGAAAGAGAGATTCTCCGCATAGAGGTTGTTCATATATTACGTAACACTTTTAGGGCCTGCAACGGTTCTAGAAGATTCTTATGCTCCAGTTTTTTCATAAAATTAGTTCGTCTTGGATGGAAGGAGACACCACTATTTTTTTTTACTTAAAAAATTGTTACAACTTTGTTCCGATGCCACCTGATAATAATCAAAAAATGTAAAGTTTCTGTAAACGAAACGAGAAATGATATTCGGAAAACATATCTTTCACTTACCATACTACATTATATTTTTTATCACTGAAATTATGGACGCACTAGTCATTGTTCGATTCTCTTTATTTTATACGCTTCAAAAAAAAAGGTTATGTACTTTTGTGACTAAAAATTATGAAATTTGTAACTGAATGTTCGTAAATTGTGCAAAATTTTGAGGAAATTATCATAATTTTTAATGAAGCATTTTGTTGGGCCATTTTGCTTTATTTCTCTATAAATAAATTAATAACGTATTGAGGACTATAAAAGAGATATTTGTAGTTGAATCTTGAATAGAAAAACTTCATTCCAATTTAGTTTACTGGTGTCTGCATCTTTCTTGTTTACGAAGAATAATTGTTTCTCATCGTTCACGAAAAATACGTCATAAAGTTTTTTTTACCACAATTGGGTACACGTATGAAAAGCAAGCAAATGTAATAGCTCTAGCTTATATTGCAGCATTTTTCAAACTTCAATATCCATTTTTTAAGAAATATTATACTTTCATATGTAAGAAAAATAAAATACATAATAAATTGGTCAAATTCTAATTTCGACCCTGTTGTAGACTGGATTGAACCTTATCTCGATTCTTTTCAAGGCTAATTTGTGAAATAATCATCATTAAAGAATAACATTATTTTCGCTGACAAAGAAAAAAAGATTTTAAATGTGAATATCTATCATGGCAGACCGGAAATAGTTATTATTTCAGTTCAATATGCTACTTTTTGGGGACTGAAACACTGCAGTATTTATAATTCTTTTTGACCAAGATTAAAGCCTATCGCAACGGCCATTAAAGTAAAAAATCTGTTGTTTTCATTTTCAGTTAAAATTTCAAATCGTATTAAAAAAATTTTATCAGAAAGTTTGTTCATTCAAAAAAGTCACCTTTTCTGTGTTTCGACTTTTTTTAAAACCAAATATTTTGGAAAAAAATGAGAAAGAAGACTGAAAATAGGTCGAAATTAAGTTTCCTTTAATTAAAATACCCAAAAGAATTTAAATGAAAAAGTAATAAATTAAAAACCCTTCTTCGTATCCTCATGCACTCAATCCAATTCAGTTCCCCCCTCCCCCCCAAAAAAAACTTGTTGGACTCGACGAACCCCTTCTCAGCTGCCGTCTCCTGAAACAGCCCAAACAATATGAAATAGAAAATAATCACCCTAGGCACCTTCCCAACACAGTCTTTCATATTCCCATGCACGCAGTAATATTTTTCAACTATAAAAACAACTCCTTGCACATTTAATGAACTTCTTCTCAGCTGGAATCCACTGAAGCCGCAAAAAATTCCGTGATAAAAATAATCACTACAGACACCTTGTCAAAATAATAGTTAATATCCTCATTGCCGCCGTAATATTTGTGGAACGCAAAGAACTGCATCTAGCATTTCATTAACGAACCCCGAGCCACCTGCCTTCAACTAAAACAGCCAGAACAATTTGAAATAAGAAAAATCTTCCCAGAAACTTTTCCAAGTTTCTCATTCATAGCAATATTCCTGAAGTAACTTACAACCACCCTTCAGCGCAACCCCTAGCCTAGAAAACAACCCTTTCTACATTTAGCGAACTCCGTTTCAGCTGCATATCTTCATATCCACCGTAATGTTCAGCACCCCCGAAAAAGCAGATTCTCGTGAATTCAGCATCCCCGTTCTGCCTCAAACTAAAATAGCCAAAACTATTAAAAATTAAAAATAATCACCCTAAACTGTTCTCCAACACAATAATTAATATCGTTGTTGATACAGTAATATTCAACGGCCACAAAAACAAACCCTAGTACATAAAGCAATCTCCATGCTGGCTGCCTTGAACTAAAACAACGAAAAACCACAATTAAAAATAACCACCCGAGACACGTTTTCAAAACTCGAGTTCATATCTTCCTTTATACAGTAATGTTAAAACAAGCCCAAAAAACAACAAATATTACATTTAACGAACCAGCATCAACGGTAATTTTTTAAAAGAGCCAAAACAATATGTAATAAAAATAACCACCATAGACACTTCCGAAGATTCCCGTTCATATCATCATCCAGGCAATGAAATAATTAATCACAAAAATAAACCTTATTATATTTAACGAACCATTTTGCAGCTGTCGTCAACGAAAACCACACAAAATTCAATATTCAAAATAATCACTAGAGACGACTTGTCAAGACTCTAGTTAATATACTGATCGGCGTGTTAATATTCAAGAACCGCCAAGTGCCGCCCTAGGTGTCTGGATTTATTATTTTCCACTTTAAATTGTTTTGGCTATTTTAGTTGAAGGCAGGTAAGATGGGGTACGTTAAATCTGCTAGAGGTTGATTTTTTGACTCGTTAAATATTACTGTATAGACAAGGATATGAAGTCCTGGGGAGTTATCTGGGTTGACTATTTTTAAGTAGAAACGTTTTTAGCTGTTCGGGGTTCGCTAGATGTACAAGGGGTTGTTTTTTGTGGTTGATAAATATCACTGCATGAACGAGGATATGAATGTGTTTCCTGAGAAAATTACCTTCCCTAGACACTCAAGCTCTGAATAATTGCTCTTTTTATGGAAAACTAATAGAATGTACATCCGAAAAATTTTGTAAATCAAAAACCGATAAAAAATATCTGCTTGACAACGTGGAAATCGGGTTAAAAATTAATTTTTTGGTAAAAATTCAACCAACGTGGAGAAGGTTCATCAATTTTGTTAAAAATTAATTCTTTTTTGTTGGAAATTCAATCTTTCGTTGAAAATCCATGTTTACTGTTTGAAAATTCAACTATTTTGTAGAAAATATCCTTTTGGTTTGAATGTTAAAGAACTTGGTAGAAACATAAACTATTTGTATGGGAATTCACCTATTTGGTTAAAAACTCAACTATTTGGCAAAAAGTCTCCTATTTTGGTTGAATTAAACTGCATTAGATTTAAAATTCACATAAATTTTGATTAAAATATCAACTACTACATTTTTCAATGAGAAGTCATATTTTTAGTCGCATTCGACACTTTTTAGTAAAAATCAAAATCCTTTTTTGGTTGAAATATCAGCTATTGTATTTCTTATTAAAATAATAATATAATATAATACAATATAATATAAGATAATATAACATAATGAATGTATATATGTATATATAATATAAAATAATAATATTGTGTTACAAATATAATTATATTCATGGTTAATAATTTAACTATTTTGCTGAAAATTGAATGTATTTTAACCAATAATCAACGATTTTGTTAAAAAGTGATCTTTTTTGTACAAAACGTAAACTGCTCTGTTGAAAGTTCGTAAATTTGTATTAAAAATCCGTCTTTTTTGTATCAAAAATTCATCCTTTTTGGTGTAAACGTCTTACAACTTAACCAATATGATCACCTAATATAAATTTTTCTCAAGTTTCTAAACTAGAAATATATTTCGAATGTTTTGCAAGCTTTATTGCATTAATTCTTGAATCATGATTATAAATCGTGAACGTTCCTTTAAAACTCTAATAACGCAATCCCTTTTAATTTATCACAGAATCTGTGTAAATATCAAACAATTACGCCATTTCTGCATGAGATTTTCATTTCCTCATCTTTCAAGATTTACTCTAATTTTTTTATTGCCTTGTTATTGAGTAAATATGAATGACATCAAAATAAAATGATGCAATCATATCTTCGCAAGTGTGTTCTATTTAATGAGCTGTTTTTATTTAAAAATAATATTTTCTTTAACGTAATATTTTTAACTAGAAAAAAAGGAACATTCATTTATCGAAAATTATATTATAAATTTAACGTTTAGTAGTTTTTATACTAGGTTATAATAACATCATGCAAACGTCAAGATTGGTATAATTAGAATTTTAAGTTTTTTTTTTAATTCTGCAGATCTTATAAACATAGTCGCAAGACCGAAGTTTTTCTGAATAATTTTTGAAACCAATCCCCCAAATTATTAATTTCTTTTCAAGTTTAATGGGCTGATTTTTCGGATAGCATTTCTGATTGCTTACAAAATTACCCCTTATATTTGGCAATCTACATTTCTAGATGTGATTGGATAAATAGAAAGTAATAATATCTAAGAACTTCAGTTTTTAATATTTTATCAACACACTATAATTTATGAACTATTCACACAAGAAATTGTTTAAATTTTGCAGGATTCCCAAACATTTTCGGAAACCTTCTATTCACTTCAAAATATATATTTCTTCCATTGTATATTTTCTAGAATTTTTCAAAAAGCTTCTTGAGAATTTTAATGGGTTTCAGAAAATTGAAAAAATTTTCTAAAATTCCTGTGAAAAATTCAAATGATTTTTTATTTCGAAAAAATAGTTTTTTAATCATATTTAAACAGATTTTATAATATCTCGAAAGATTCCCAAAATTAAAAAAAAAAACAATCTTTAAGATTTTAAGACATTTTCCTTCATTTTGCAAGATTTATCATTAATTTCTGGAAAAATTCGAATAATTTTAAAAGATACTTTGAAGCTTTCCGCAGATTTTTAAAAATATTTAAAAATTTGAAAGTATTTCAAAAATTTGAAACTAAATGTATATTTTATTTTATTTTTAAGCTTCTGAAGAATGATGAAATAAATAATATAACTTGTTGGGTGAGCTAATGTAGCATATGCACAAATTTCACAATAATGCGTTCTCATTGTTTCAATAAAGATGACAATTGTACACAATCGCATTCTCTCGTCGAATATCTAATTATCATTTCCCATTGCTGTAACATTACGCTTAGTTCAAATAATGAGAAGATTTATTAGCAAGTTTCTTCCTACTTAAGGGGGGATCCTGCTTTAGGAGGCCTAAAAAAGCGTTTTGGGGGGATTTCTTTAGGGCAGAAAAAAATAAGCAAGTCTAGAGAACTTTTTAGAATATTTTCATGTATATTTGAACATTATAAAAAAAATTTTTTGAGAGAAAAATATTCAAACGCAGCTGATTTGTATGCACATTTGTGCAGGACCTTGCAATTGCAGTCGGCAATCGGCGGGAAAGATGGAACTCATAATTGTGAAATTAAATTTTTTTCTCAAGTTCGAAAAAAATGTGCTGTTTGCAACAAAAAAATCATTTCAACTTGCTAAAAAAGTTGTTAAGATTTTTTTTTCATGAATATTTTTGGTTCAAATAGAAGAGAATACAAAGTTGAAGTTAACAAGCCTGGTTTTGTTTTGATTGGTCGTCTAGTTTTCTTGCAATCACGCCCGCCAGTTTAGAAAAATCGTAAAAACGAAAATTCTGATCAGCTGATCAGCTATTCCTGCTCCACTTTTACGAATTCAAAATATTGTTTCGAAGGACCGTTGAACCTTTTCAGGTACACAGTTCGGAGTTATTGGACCGAGGGGTGGAGCGCGCGCTCCATCTGCCCGAGCTCTCGTGTGCCTGCTCGACACTCCACCCACCGCATTTGGTACTGTATCTTTGAAAATACTGCGAATCAGCCTTCATAACTTTAGATAAATATTCTTAGATATATTAGGAATAGATTTAGGCAACAAACAAAAATCGATTTTTTGAGCCTACTAAAGCAGGATCCCCCCTTAAAATCTTCCCTTTATGGTTCCCAGATTTTAAAAGTAAAGATAATAATCTCCATTGTCTTATATTTGTTTTTTAATTCATATATGAGTAGTTGCCATTACTTGACACCCAAAATAGTAAGAAAATACGAAAGAGATTAAAACTCATATTCGTAATGTATAGAAAAGCTCCTTGACTGTGGAAAGTGCTCTTTTTTTTGCGTGCGATACTGCTTGATGGTCAACGGTTCACACTTGTTCAGCATGTGATTTGCCTTTCTTAAGTTTCGAGCAAGTGCCCTGACTTTTGGGGTGAATTTTTTATTTAAAGTTATGTAACTAATCACGCACTGAACATTTGATGTATACCGTCTTGCTATTTCAATATTAAGCTAAGGCTCGCAATACATTTTGCGAATCTTACTCAGGCGTACTGAAGTATCATCCTTCTATTGTCGCTAAGCATGAAGACCACCTTCTCCTAAACTACACAGTACAGAGTCTAGAGATAAGCATCTTCTGGGAGCATATCAGAGAAAGAGAGAGAGAGAGAGGGAAGCAGTAGGTTCAGCTAAATTGTCCTTCCTGAGAAATACTTTTTGGTGGATTTCCGATCTCCCAGTTTTCATGTTAGCATTATCAGCTATCTGCCAAGGTGGTCTTGCTTTAAGGGGTAGTATGTTCGCTGGAGGATGCTGTTTTACTTCTTGTTGATGAAGGGCATATTGAACCAACGTTCATGTAATCTCGCCCAAAAGGTAAGGATGTCCTTTCTGAGTTGGACCGATCATTTAAAACGATGCTCTCGCCTTTGTCCGGGGCCATTGCCTCGTCGTCGCCTTGGTTTGCTCCTATTGCCACTCCCAACTGAACCATGGCCTTCAGCCGAGTGAGGCCTATTCTCGGTGGCACTGTGCAATACTGGTGACATAACTGGATAATTTGTTGCATTGGATAGTTAGCCCTTGGGCTGGCTCTTAAGAGATGTCATTAAATGACAAGGGGGTTTTGTGGTCGCCGATATCAAACTTAACTTCTGCAGATACAGATTCAAAATGAGGGATACAAAATGGCGATCAAAGTGTTTGAATGTTTACATATTTGTCTGACACTTGGTATGAGGGTATTTTTTGGGGTAATTGATTTTAAATTTCACGCCGAAAGTTTGTATATCAAACGAACAAATTAACAACCCCAAAAATCAAAGCAATTGCTCACGTCATCGTTCACTCAAGTTGTTTGATAACAGGGGTTTCACGATGCACACGCTCTAATCAGCGCACCTGACGTCGCCGGTTACTGCGAGTCGCCGGGGCCGTCCTCGTGCACGGAGAGCGGGATCGTCAGGGTCAGCCGGATCGACGAATAAGAGAGGAGCACCGTCAACGTACTGCGGAGGAACGCCGCTGAGCCGTCGCTGCACGCCGCGCTGCTATCGAGCGGGCCAGGAGGGCCGCGGCTGCCGAGGAAGAAGCAGCGGTGAGTGGCAGCTGCTGGCGATCCAACGAGGCCGACTGCCCCGAGTCAACCGAGCCTGGTGGATTGTAACGAACTACCCCCACGCTCATGGGCACTGCAGGACACACCGACCTCGGCTTTGCCTGCATCAAGCAGTTCCATCCGCTGCCGGATGCCAGCTACTCCTGGGTCACCCCGCGCAGCGGAGGGACCTGCTTGCTCACCGGTTCGATCCTAGAGGGACCCATTGTCACATACTACGCCACGAGAGCCATGGGAAACCCCTCCCCCCCAGCTAGAAGAGGACACGGAAGGAAGCCCTGACGCGGACGTATTATTACGTTCCGCGGATCAAACGCCAGAGACGTTCTCTTCATTTTTTTAACTCGCCGCCTAGCATGTGCTTTCAAGGTGTCGATTGGTGAGTCCGCTGTGTTCCTTCCCTTTCTAGATCTTCGGATCGCCATCCTTTGCCAACCATTCCTTCCTTTCTTCCTCCCCCCCCCCCACACACAAAAACAACAAAAGCGAGGTGCATTCACCATCAATTTTCCACCCTCTGTCACTGGCCACATGAGCGGGCTGGCAAGAGCAAGTTCTGCCCGTCAGCCGCAAAGGCCTGCCTAAGCCATTCTCTCTCTTCCGAGAGTCCGAGGAACCTCTGTCATCGTAAAAGAAATATAGAAAGTATTGATAACAGTAGGCGTTAAGTTTTTTTCTCATATATTTTCAAGCATTCGAGGTCTGCTTTTTAAAGATAATGAAATATGCCATTGATGATTTGAAATCGCAGATAAAACTGTTCCTCAATATTTTATTTCGCCGATATACCTGTGACTAGCCTACAAGTCTTATGAATGTAGTTTAAGCAAAGTCAACTGCGTTTGCAGACGGTTCAAATAAAAGGCATCAAAAAAGTATACATTTATTTTTTTAATTTTGAAACTTCGCCTTGCTCCTTTTAACACGAAGGGAAATATCGGGAAATGGACAATGGGCAGAAAGTGCAAAATTGTAACTAAATTTATGATCGGAAACTTAAACTTTCGAGCAGCTCGAAACTTTTGAGTACTCGAATGTGTTCGAGAACATGGCCCCTATTAATACCCGAGTTAAACACGCTTGAAATGAATAAATTAAACAATGACTTGCATGACTATATAGCAAATAATTATAAGGTTTTGTTTGATAATACGCCAGGTATGTACAATAAAAGTACCATCATAATCCATTTGAAAGAAAATACACGAGCGGTAGCGTTAAAATGCCGTCATGTTGCTCACGCTTTATTATCTAAAGTGGAAATAGCGCTAGATAAACTAGTAAACCTAGGGCATTTAGAACCAGTAGACGTAGCGGAATGGGCCACGCCGATCGTTCCCGTATTGAAGGTAAACGGGAAAGTTCGCATTTGCGGCGACTATAAGTTAACCTTGAACCCGAACATAATTATAGATAAATATCCGCTTTATACAATTGACGATATTTTCGCAAAACTTCAATGGGGTGTTTCTTACTCCGAGCTTGATTTAGTACATGCGTATATGCAATTTCCCGTGGATAAGAGTAGCGCGGAATTGCTAACTATTGCAACACATAAAGGGCTTTACAGGTACACAAAAATACCAGAAGGAATTTCACAAGCACCGGCCGACGTGCAACGGAAAATGGACAAATGTTTACACGGAATTGATGGGGTTATAGCGTACTTAGACAATATATATGTAACAGGAAAGAGCGAAAAATAGCACCGTGAAAATTTGATAAAAGTATGCGAAAGATTAGCTGAGTGTAATTTGCGAATCAATTTAAGGAAATGTAAATTTATGGAACCAAGCATGGATGTATTAGGCTTTGTTATAGATGAAGATGTATTACACAAGTCAGAATTAAAAATCAAGGCAATGACAGATGCGCCGCAACCGGAAAATGATAGAGAACTAGCGTCATTTTCAGGACTTATTAACTTTTATACAAGATTTCTTAGAAATAGGTCTATGAATTTAAAGCCTTTATACGATTTACTGAGTAAAGAGAAATTAAATTGGGATGATCCGTGTGAAAATGCATTTAAATGGGTTAGGAATGAGTGCTTTGTGCCAGATTTCTTGGCACATTATGATCCAAAAGAACAAATAGTATTAGCATGTGATGCGTCGGATTACGTGCTATCTGCAATTTTCTTACCCCGAAATAAAGATGGTACAGAAATACCGATTGCGTACGCATATAAAAAGATTCCGACCAACGAAGGCAAATGCGCCATTATTGACAAAGAGGCGATGGCTATAGTCTACGGCTTCAAGCGTTTTTATCAATTTGTTTTTCGAAAAGATGTTATACTGCGGACAGATAATAAGCCTATAGAATTAATTTTAGGGCCGAGGAAAGGCATACCTCAAACTGCAGACAACAGGCTGCAGCGTTACGCTTATTTTCTCTCCGTTTTCAGATACCGAATAGAACATGTAAAATCCGAGAGAAATGCTAACGCAGATGCACTGTCGCGACTTCCCGTAGAGGACTCCACAGACGGTGTACGCTATGTAATAAGCGATTGGCCTGCTTTTAATGAATTATCGGAAGAGAGAAAAGTATTTGATGAAATCCGGTTTGAACTGACAGTGGAAAAGGGATGCTTTTAACGGGGAGTGCGCGCATGTATCCCTGAATCGATGCGCAAAGTTTGGGGGCGCATACATTGCGATTACGCCAAATTTGAAGGCGATATGTATTTGATTATAATTGAAGCAAACGGCAAGTCGCCTGAAATTGTGAATTGTAAGAAAAATACGGATGTGAAAAGATTAATTAAAGAATTCAAAAACCTTTTTATTCGGTTTGGGTTACCATAACACTGTATTACAGACGAAGGTCCGCAGTTTAGGAGTGGAGAAATCATGAAATTTTCATCAGCTAATAATATTGAGCATACATTTTCGCCTCCGTATCACCCAGCCACAAACGGCGCAGTGGAAAACTTTATGCAAAATTTCAAACATAAGGTGACTTAAATCATTAAAGGGGGAAAGAGTGTGGAATACGCAGTATATATGTTTTTGTTTGACTATAAAAATTAACCACACATTACTACAGGTAGAAGCCCGGCTAGCACTATGTATAATCGCGAGATAAAAACACGATTTGATTGTTTGAGACCGAGCTTAGCTAGACATGTAGAAAACCAGCAAAGGCGTGAGATTGTATCGAGGCCCGGTAGTCGTCTTATTGATATTGAAGCAGGGGATCAGGTATATATGGATTCTCATGGCGTAAGAGAGCAAAAGCGAGTCCCGGGCGAAATAATTAAGCAAACTGCTCCGTCCAACGCGTTGCCCAAGAGGACACAGGGAAACTGCATAAACGACTCGTGGACCAATTGGTTAAACCATCTTTGCGGCGTTCCCTGAGGTTTCTTATTAAACAGGGGGAAAAGTTGTGATATATTTATCACTGATTGTGTATGTGTGTGTGTGTGCGTGATTGAAGATCACCAAAAGTAGCGACGACCTGTTCATGTGGGAATTTAGCGGGTATAGCCAGTTGCGTGCTGACGCCGGTCGAACAAACTTGTACTCGGATATTGACATAAAGCTCATCCAATTACATTATAATAAATCCTAATTTACTAATAATTAGTCGGTGATGTATTGAATACTATCCATCCCGATTGATAGTGTATCATTGTTTTGTTTATACATAACAATTTTCAACCATCATCAGTCAATATATTCATTTTTCATGAAATCTAACCTTCAAATAACGTTCAAGGTTTCATGTTTGCACATTTTTCAATAAGCAATAAGAAGACAAAATAATATGCTTCTAAAAAAATACATAATTTAGGGTTTCGAGATTCTCAAAATATATTTATATCTACTTCATTGATATATTGACAATTGATGGTTTTTTCAACATAAACTGACTTGGGGATTACATTTAGGCTATCTTCATTTTGGACCAATAGCCAATTTTTGAGTTTCGTTGAAAATATTCTTTAATACGTGTATTATATCTTACAGATCGAAGTCGTGAGTGGTCAGATGGAAGCTGGAAGTGGGGAAATGCTGATGAATATGCTTCAAGTTCAAGTCATCATTCGTCAAGCTCAAGATTTAATTCGTCAATTTCAAGCCAGACATGTTAGTATATTGTAATTTTTGTAACTAAAAAAAAGGTTGTTGGGATATAGAACAAAATCCAAGTTTTATTTCTTAATTGCTGATAAATTATCGCTCTTGCGGAAATTTATGCGCAATAATGGAAATTCATGGAAATGTGCAGTAATTCACTAATAACTTTTATAAACAGTTCTGCCGGACGCATACGCTATAGCACAGGCTATAATTTCTAAAATGTATAGACATTTATAATTAATGATGCAATTCATAAAAATTTATGATATTTGTGGAAATGCATGGAAAATTGTGAAATCGGTGAAAATATATAAAATTTATAGAAATTTTTCAAAATTGAGATTTTTATGGTAATTGACCGGTAACTTTTTATTACATCGATAACAGTTCTGCTGGGCGTATGAAATGTGCTAGAAATTGTTGTGCTTGCCTTTCGATGGCTTCTTGAGGTTTTTTGGCTCTGCAGCTATTCTCGTAAGCGTTTTTTCGCATAAATTCAAAAGCCACTTAAAAATAATCTTCGAAATAATAATGCATCAAATTTGATGGCTGGCATCGAATTTGATGTTGAAAATGTGGTTTTGGGGTCGCCGATTTTAAACTTTTGGTATTCGTTAAAAAGTTCTTGAATAAAAATTCCTAGATTATACCTTACAGATGAAGATAATGAGCAGCCACATCCACCTTTAATGGGGTTCGGTGATCATGCAATGTACGGGACCTAGACACAGCCACGTAAGTATATTATAATTCTTTTGAACTAGGAAAAAATGTTCAGGGTTCCGAAAAACTCCAAATTTTATTTCCTACACGCCAATAATTGTTGTCTCAGAACGGCGTTGGCATATGGAGATCATCTAACAAAATTTAAAATTTTGACTTAAAAAGTACATATTCTTATAGGAATTAAGCATCTTTGTTCTCTGGACAAAAACTGTGTAGCTTTCCCCATTTTGAAAGTGGGCTCGAAAAACCTGTTTTTAAAAGAACAACTTCTTGTAGATTTCAGAAATTTAGGAAAGTTAATGAAATTTGTGGAAATTAATGATAATCTATAGAAATTTGTGGAAATTCGTGGAAATGTGTAGTAATTCACCAGTCACTTTATGTAACAGTTCTTCTGGACGCATATACAATAGCTCAGGCTATACCTGCTGTAATACGAAAGAACACCGTTAACTATAACTGCAAAATGAACGAAGCTGAGAAAATCGACAAAAACTGTTAGCCGTATATGCAGTTACGGCTCTCTTCTAATTACAGACCTCAGAAACAGGTCTGTCTTAATTTGAGACAACGCCTTTCATAGTAAAACAATACGAAATTATTGAATTATTACAAATCACTATTCAGTCATAGAATTTGAATCACTGTGAAATATGACATATTAATAATATGATTATAATAAAATTTTGAATTTTGAATTACAAATTGTGAGAATTAAATACTTTTCAATTTAAAAAAAAATGCAATTCAAAGTTTTGCAATGTTGAAGAGTAACAATTGACAATTCTTTCAATGGAAAATTTTTTACTTTAACGATTTGCAATTTAAAATAGCAAAATTTTTATTGTGAAACATTACAATTTTGTAATTTTCAATTGTCACTGTTTTGAATGAGGAAATCACTATCTTGTCATGGACAAGAGTGTGTGCACTAAAAATCTGAAACCGCGTCATTTCAAATCTGCAGAAGGTTGTGAATATCAGTGGTGCAACTTCACGCGGCAACTGAGAGACGAGAGATAGTAAATCTTACAAAATTTATTTTCCTTTGGAATACATGTTGAATTATTTTCACTTCCTTCGAGTAATTTGAATTCTGTAGAATTCAAAATTGTTAGAGAAAGTGTGCCAAAACGTTGAAAAAAATCAATATCAAACATGTCACCGGAAGCAATATATTATTTTCCGAAAATCATGGAAATTGTGAATAATTTCAAACTTTGGTGGCACTTGGCCTATTTTTGAAAATAGGTAAATGTTTACCGTCAAAATAAGACCTTTTCCGTTGTCTTCTCTTATGGAAAAACTACACTGTTAGAAATGTTTCCAATTTCAGTATACATGGGCATATTAAATTTCCTATATGTTTACTAAATGCATTACACTTTGTAATTTTAGTATACTTACGCATACTGAATTTCTTTTATAAAGTTGCATGTATACTAAATTTATTAAGTGTACAGTAAGTTTCTGTCACGTATATGAATTTCATGGTTTTTGAATACTAAAATTCATATACGTGTTTACTATATTTAGCTGCGCAAGCGCGTTTTGATTTACGCGAGTTGGGCAACGGAGCCGGTGGCATTTTTTCAGTTCTTTGCAATGCTAAAAGTTTCGGCTTCTTTCTGCAAGGATATTCGAAATCTTTTCATTAAAAGCTATGTTTAATTTATTAACGTAGATGTAGCTTAACCATATGATTATTTGAAAATTAAAATTTTGTTCTTTAATTTAATTTTTTATCTCATCATGTTTACGCATGATGAAGACGGAACCCGCGCGAAACGGAACGTATATGCTGACTTTAGTATACGTGTATACTAAATTACATGTACGTGCATACTAAATTCAGTATATGCATATACTAAATTTACTGTACACTGGTATACTAAATTAAATTTCATGTTGTGCATTCTTGCTTCCATTACATATATGCTAAATCTAGTACATATTTTTCTACCAGTGTATTAAAAAATTTTTTAGAATCTAAATTTCAATCACGCGACTAAAAGTATTTGATGCATTATTTTCTGAAAATCAGGAGAATTGTAAATAATTTTCAACTTCGGTGGCATTTGGCCTTTTTTAAGGATAGGTGAAAGTTTTTTGTTTCAATAAGACTTTTTCTGGCTTATTGCTTAATCGTAGCAATATCGAAAAATCTTTTAAAACATAAAAGTAAATCATGCGTTTGGAAGTGATGCATTATTTTTAGAAAGCGAGGAGAAGTTTCAATAGTTCCCAACTTTCCTGATGTCGGACATCTTTTAAAAAATGGATACGAGTTTGCGTCAAATTTTTTTGAAAATCATGAGGAATGTAAATGATTTCCAAGTTCGGTGGCATTTGGCCTGTTTTCAAAAATAGGTAAGACCTTTTTCAATGTCTTTTCTGATCGAAAAAACTATTGAAGAGAGCTTCAAACATTAAAGTAAATTATTCCACCTGAAAACAAAAAATGGTGTCAAGAATAATTATAAAAATTTGTTGCAAAGTTAGTAATTGACAAGTAATTAATAATTTGAGATTACCCAATCAGAAGCATGCGTTAGATGGACGAAAGTAAATGCCTCACTAAACAGAGTGTGTGCGCAAAAAAGTTGAGGCCGTGTAATTTCAAAGTTGCAGGAAGTTGTAAATGTCATTGGTGCTACTTCACACGTTGAATTAGCTTAACTCCCTCATACTATTTTGAATTCTGTAGTATTCAAACGAATTCTCAGAATTCACTTCTACTCCTTTGAATTTTCATTTCTACATTATTTCCACTGGAGGCTTTTGTTTGCTTCCAAAAAGAGCCATCGGAATGTTTGCATTTCATAAGTCTCATGCCGTTACAATCCGTTCCAATCTAGTACTAATAAATTAAGAAACTTTTGTAATAGTGAGAGCCTATTTTTATTTGAGGTACTTTTATTAGGCTTAAAAGTTCTCTTTATTCCAGTTTATAGTTTTGAAAATATTTGTATGTTATTTGATTATAAGATTGCATTTTGTTGATAGACATGTTCAATCCAGTGGCTTTGCTGGAAATTTCAGTAAGGTCATTTACTTTATCTTCTATATATACTATCAACATTTATTATAAAAATTTAAGTTAGGTTTCCTATGTTTATCTATTTCTTCTCTAAAGCCATCTCAACTGCCATTTCTATAATCATATACATTTAACTAAAAACTGAAGTTGTTTTTGTATTGATATTATTCACAACAGGGTTATTGTCTGAAATTAGGATTTGTGAAGTTATAGGTCTAATATCATTTCTGATATTTTGTTGATAAATGTAAGTCAAGAATACTGGGTTCACCAATTTTTAAAAAGTTCTGTGAGGAATTCAGAAAGTTCTAGAGCAGCAATTGTGGCATCTTCATCAACACATGTATTAACTTGCTATTTACAAAACCCAAACATTTTCCACAAAAAAAGTTTCAGCTCATATTTTGTTCTAGCAGAAATGCTAATTTGATTGGACCAAAAGTTTTTCTCATTGAAAAGTATCTCTTGTACTTTGAAAAGTTTTGAAACAATTGTAAGGCGGATAAACAATTGGTACATATTTGTATCATATAATTCAATTTACAAACCTCATGAATGCCTAAATACAAGAATTTTACTGAATTTCATGAGTTGAAGAATTTAATTATAGTATCTCATCCAGAAGTGTCGATAAGACGCTACTTGAATGAAGTCGTTCGATTTTGTCGAGAAACTTGAAAGGATCTACTTAAATCTCATCTCCCTTTTTCCTAACTACCTCATTTTATTCTTTCTATCCTCTCTTTTTCCTTGTCTCTTTACCAGGAGATTTTAAAGCTGAATTTTCGAAATCATGTTGAAGAATTTTCTGTATCAAGTTTCAACCGCGAAGGATAGATTCAAGATGAAAAATGTAATAGTTTATATTTTAAATAATGAAGGTTTTGATTTTAAATGAAAATATAAATTTTCACAAAAATAGTTGAATACTGAACCTGAAACGATTAAGTTTTAATTACATAGTTGCATTTTTAACTAAAAAAAGATGTAAATTCTACCAAAAGACAAGAATTTTTATCTAACTTGTTAAAGTTTGAACTGAAAAATATCATTTTTAACTACAATGATAAATCTTCAACCAATAAATTAAGTTTTAACAAAGTAGGCCAACTTCTGGTAATTGAATTTACAAACCAAAAAGACAAATTTTCAATAAAAGAGTTGAATTTTCAACCAAGCTTTTGAAATTCAAAGACACAAAGTCGAATTTCCTGATGCACAGTTGAATTTTCAACCCTAAGGTATGAATTGTCCATAAATAAGTTATTGCCAAACAGTTCGATTTTTATTGACGAAGATTGCATTTCTACTGAAAGGGATGAATTTTGAAATAAAAAAACGAATTCTCAACCAAGATTTTGATTTCTCATAGAGGAACCTTTGCAATAGCAACATTTTCAAAAAAAATTAATTTTATTTAATTGATGATGTCTGATTACAAAACGAACGGTATTTTCGGAGATAACTCGCATATTTGATCCATTCGGAAGGCTAGCACCACTCTTCGTCAATGCCAAGACATTTATGCAGAGTTTATGGGCTCTCAAGATGGGTTCAGATGATATACTTGCAGCTGATTAGGTCTCCAATTGGTCAAAGCTCAGAAACCAGTTGTCCGATTTTTCCACTCTGACCATCACACGCTGCTTAGGAACTACATCTTCTAGCTATTGTGAACTTCTCTAACTCGAAGATGCCTCAGAAAAGGCAATAGAAGTCTTAGTATATATTCGTGTCACACCACCTTTAAGTCTACCTCGTGTGACTCTTGTCACGGCTAAGAGAAAAGTAGCTCGATTAAAGGATACCTCAATTCCTAGACTCGAATTGTGTGCCGCTGGCTTACTGGCATCACATCCTCTTTGATGGAAGACCTATATCTCCAATAGAGTTTCAGGAATTGAGAGTATTCTGCCAGAGGCGGTTTGGCATAATGTACCTGGCGTAGATAATCCTGCGGAGCGCGTATCAAGAGGCATCACACTTGTTCGATCGGAACATCATTTGCTTTGGTGGCAAAGACCTGTTTGGTTGGCGAAGCCTGAACTTTTATGGCCAAGGTCAACTGGACCCATTGACCCTTCTGTTAGTAGAAAGGAACGAGTCATCACATATTCTACACTAGTCGATCAGGAACCACCTTGGCGGCTCCTGACTCAATATTTCTCGCTGACGCAACTGCTTTCACTGCTTTATGTTTGCATTTCGTTGATCGGCTTCGTCGAAAATAGTTTGAACGACCGCCATGTCATCCAAAGACGGCCTATCTTAAAATGACATGAAAAGGGCTTATCGGACATGTTCAGCGTCTAGCTTTCTGCGAAGATATCAGCAAGCTACAACGAAAACTGCCGGTCTCAAAATCGAGTCCATTATTAAAACTATTACCGTTTTTGGATTCTGAGGAACTACTGAGTTTGGGAGGTCGACTGTCTCATTTCGTACTGGATGATGATAAAAGATGTCCTCACATTTTGCCTAATCACTCTCCATTAACGATTTGGATTGTCAGGAATGCACATCAATTCATGTTACACAGAGGCCCTCAACTAACCTAGTCCTACCTGTGGAGGAAGTATTGGATCCTCTCATGTCGCACAGCTGTGTAACAGGTTTCGGCACGATGCGTGGTATGGGTTCGACATCGGGCAAACCCGTGTAATCAGTTCATGAATCCTCTAACATCTTCCAGAGTCACCCCACCGTTTGGACCATTTGCAGCGGCTGTATTGGAATATGCGGACCCAATCTGGATGCAGACGACAAAAGGAAGAGGTCACAAGGCATACAAGGGATATTTCGTTACCTTTCTATGCTGTGCCACACGAGCTCTACATTTGGAGGCTTTATCTCTGTACAGTGACAATGGAACCCGCTTCGTAGGAGCTGACCGACAGCTGCACGAACTATTTTCACAGGCATCAATCATGTCTGATAAGGTCACAGTTACCTTGCGGACAACCAAACGAACTGAGAATTCAATCCAGCTGCCGCTCCACACTTTGCAGGATTATGAGAAGCAGCGGTACGATCGGTGAAACACCATCTCCGCCGTGTGATCGGATATACTATAATAACTCTCGAGGAGATGTCAAATTTTCTTGCTCAGGTGTCACTATACCTGAACCTTCATTAGTAAATGAAAGGCCCAAACGTAGAGAGCGTTGGAATCTCTTGACTTAGATGTACCAAACCTTTTAGAAGAGATGGTTGTCGGAGTACTCACATGAGTTGCAAGCTCGCCCTAACTGGCAGAAGGCAACTCTTCGAATAAAAAATGGAGACCTGGCAATGGTCCTGCAGGAGAAAATTTCTCCTAATAAGTGGCCTCTGACTCAGGTGGTTCAGGTACATCCGGGCCCATATGTTCATGTTCGTTCTGTAACTCTGAAGACGGCAACTTGTCTCTTGAAAAAAATTCTTTTTTTTCTCATGGAAAATACATGATAAAGTTCATGGGGCTTGCGCCACCTCTAAATATATATATTTTTTTTAATGAAAACAATGGATTTATATTGTATGGATTCAAAGGAATTTCCAGGCGATATGCATGAAAATTCAAAACAAAAAATTTCTCATGAATTTTTGGACCACCCTAATGGACACCCCTAAATAATAACCGATTTGGCTCACATTTGAAGATCATTTTTTTATGAATTGAAACAAAACTTAGGGACGAGAGAAAAGAATAAATTTAAAAAATGGAAAATAAGGGCCTTCTCAGTGCCTATATGCAATGATTATGCTGAGTTTTAAGAGCAGAAGACTTTAATCATAGTGTCTCATCCAGAAGTCAGAAGAGATGCCGCCCTCTTGAAACTAGAATGATTCGGTAAAGGGGCTACCTGAATGAAGTCGTTCGATTTTGTCGAGAAAATTGAATGGATCCACTTAAATCTCATCTCCCTTCCTCTTAACTACCTCGTTTTATCTTTTCTATCTTCTTCCTTTCCTTGTCTCTTTAACTAGAGATTTTGAAGGAGAATTTTTCAATTAATTGTAAAAATTTGTGTTTGTGTTCGATTTTGGGTATCGTGATGCTAAAATAAAAATAAAGTCTGACACGTGTTGTTTATTACTTGAATTAGTTTGCTGTTTACACTTTCCTTAAGAGTTAAATCATTCAGGAAGTAGTGTGGTCCAAAAAAAAATAAAATCGAAATTTTTTTAGATTTAATTGACTTACTTTCTGTTAATTGGTGAACAAAGATTTTTCTACTTTTTAAAAATTTATTTTAAAAAATTAGAGGTGGGTCTCGGCACTTCAAGTAAAAAAACCTGAATTGAAAAACAGTAAAGTTGGCCTTTGGGAACAACCATTCGTATTTTTTTATAGTATTTGAATAAATTTTCATGAAAACTGTTTAAAAGTAAAATTTCTCCAGTTTCTTTGTTTTCAAACAAAATCAAAGTACTCAAAAATTAGAATACAAGTAAATAAAAAAGTGTTTTTTTTCAAAAAGGGTCCAACAATAAGATATAATTTTCGTTAAGTTTTTTTGTATAATTATTGATCTACCAAGTAGTGCCATTTTCAATCAAAAAAGATTTTAATTAAAAAAAAAACGAATTTTCAACAAAATAATTCAAATTTTATCCGAAGCGATGAATTTTCAACTAAAATTATGAATCTTCAACTAAAAAATGAATTCTCAACGAAGTCAGTTCAATTTGAAAAAATGAGCATTTTCAGCAAAAAAAAAAAAATTTTTAGTATAAAACGCAAAAGTTGAATTTTTAAACATAAAAATATGAATGTTTAACAGAAAAGTTAAATTTCAACAAAAAATATAATTAGTCATCCCAATGTTCTAGGGTGTTAAAATGTCAAGCGAAAAAAAAACTTACTACGAAACAGTTAAATATTTAACCAAAATTATCACCAAAAATTTAATTTTAAACCAGACGTTTTCCGCAAAAAAAGTTCAGTTACAACTAAATGGGAGAATTTTTAACCAAAAAGACAATTCTTACAAACATTTGTATTTTTAACCCGAAAATTTAAATTTCCAACGAGACAATTAATATTCTACCAAAATAGTAAAATTTATACACCAGAAAGACGACTTTTCAATAAAAAAGTTAAATTTTCACCAAAAAAGTTAAATTTAAGCCAAAAAACGCACGATATAAAAAAAAGTCATCAACAATTCCATTTAGCGGCTAAGCTATGCAAGATAAGAAATGAGATGAAAATATGAAAATATTGCACCTGAAAAACATCTATAAATTTTTTTATTAATTGATTTTCAAAAGAACGCGTAATTTTTGTTTGATTCGTTAAAACAACATTAAAAATAAAAAATAAATTTTTTTGGAAAAACGAGACAAGAGGCGAAAAAAGAGAAGACCAGAGTTATTTAACTAAAAAATATCTGAAAATTTGTTCTAAACTCTTGTTATGAAAATATATTGAAAATAAAAAAGTTAACATTTTGGAAGAACGACACAAGTTAAAATAAAATTTTATTTTGAAAAATGTTCGCCTGAATTATATCTACAAATTCGATTACAACCACTTTACGCTAGAATGCGTATTTCTAGTTTGAATCGTAAAAAACAAAATTAAAAATAAAGAAATTAAATTGATGGAAAAACGACACAAGTTTCAATAAAATGTTTAATAACAAAATTGTGTTTTTCATAGGATGCGCTCTCTGTTGAATTATAAAAACAAGACATTTTTCAGGGTAGCTGAGAATAAAAATTATTGCTAAATAAGTAACAGATATTAAAGTAATCATGATAAATAAAATTTGTACTTTATTTTCCAATATCTTAATAATCACTTCCTTCTGCTCAAATAAGGTCCTTTAGGCACAATTTAGGAGTACGAAAACGTTAAATTTTGTGGTGGGTGCTACAAAAAAACTATTGTTCCTATTGAAACTTGTTGCAAGCAATTTTGTATAGCTTTAAAAAATAAAGAATTTTGGTGCAGTGTCTTTTCACCGTATCTTTCGTAGTTTAGTAGGAAAGTTTAATTATTATGTTTTTCTGTTTGATTTTCCATGGCTAAAACCATAAATATTGACAGTTAAACGCAGTGGAAGGAGAATGCTCTAATTTAGTAATCCTCTGATTGCAATCGCGTTAGATTGGTTTATGTATCGCAGAGCAAATGTAAATTCCTGTGAGGAGCACCTAGGATGTCCCGTGATCAATAAAGATAGTTCAGATTTTACGCACGGTTTCGCAATGAGAATAATTTATTGGCTTTAATTTGAAGATTTTTTTGATTTCGATAGAAATTTCTAGAATAAAATTTAATTTTTAGAGTAAGCAATTTTTCAAAAAAAAGTTGTCTGTATTTTGGAAGCCTGGTAATTTTTCATATTGTGTAGTGGGGACATCAGGGTAGTTCTCAGTTATAGTTGGTGTCCACAATTCAAAAATTCTTTGCTCTTACGCACCTCTTTTGTTCGAATACCCCAAAAAGCTGTTCTTCGATTTAATTTAAATTATATTAACCATTGTCTCACAAACCGTGAACTGTCCCATCAATTCAAAGTAGTTTTGCCCAGAATTAGGCTGAATTTTTTATAAATCATGACATTTTCGGAAAAAACATTCCCTGCAACTCTACTGTTACAAATTTTGAAAATGCGAAAATAATTTTTAAAAAACTAGTTGTTTAAAATATTTTTTCTTTTAAATTGTTTAAACGATTTCAGTCATGTAAAAATTTACTTCCAACATTGCAAACAGTATAATTTTAGATAATGTTTGCGCTAAACAAATAAGCGATCACTTACTAAAATGGAACCGTTTTTAAAGAATTGGTAAAAAGCGTCAGTAAAAAAAAATCGATTGCAAAAAACATAGTTAAAATAAATGTTTTTGTTAGTTTTAATTTTTTTTCAAATAAAAACAATGTTTTTTATGTTAAATAAGGCACGCTTATGGGTACTCAAAGCATACCCGACAAGTGAAGAATTTGAGTTATACGTAATATTGACGTTTATGACCGCTTTTTTAGTTCTTTTTACATGAATGATCTTCAATCGGTGATTTGAAAGCATCCAGTGTTTTTTCAACTAATTTCAAATCGTTTAAATAATTTCAGTTTGTTTAAACATTGGAATTTTGTATGTATAACGCGAAATGAATGTATTCTCTGAACGTTATGAGTTCCTTATTCCATCTATTACATCATAATAATTTGTTTGGCAATAAAAGCTTAAAAATGAATAAAATCTTGTTCAAAAAAATTAAAGTTTTTCATTGGAGAAAAAACCATTCCTCTGAACCGAAAAAATTCCTTTGAATCTGTAGAAATTACTCTGAATCAAAGAAACTTTTGTTCTGAGTGTACAGTTTACCGAGCAAAAACAAGAGAAACATTTTATTTCACCAAATTTTTGACAGATTTTAATCCTATCAACCACTGAATTATTTTCAAGAATACTATTAAATTTTTAAAGAAATATAACACATTGCAATATTTTCAGGTACTTCTTTTATTTATACAAAAACTCTTAAATGTTTGAACAATTTTGCATAGTTTTACCTAAAAAAGGTGAAAGTTATATGAGATAACATAATTTTTCCGAAAAATGATAATTCAGGATGTTAAAAAATACCAAAAAAAAGGGTATCGAAAATAATAAGCAGCAAAATTGAAATATTCCGATAGTAAAAGTTAATGAAACTAGAATAATTCAGAAACATCAATTTTCCAAGACTTTAGAACCAGAATTTTTTAAATCTCTGAAGATCAAATTCATGAATTTATTAAATTCTTGAAATTAGTAGATTGTAAAAAATTTCAACTACCAAATTTTTTAATTCCAAACCAAGAAAAGTACATGGACATTCTAAATATATTTTTCCAATTAAAGTAGAGGTGCATCTTTAAAACATAAGCTCAAAAGAACGGTTCAATTTGGAAACATTTTTCTACCCCTTTTCTTTCGTTTTCAAATTAAATTTTTCCTGTAGGTCATAACTACAACATATATTTCGATCGTCAAAATCAGGTCAGACCCTAAAAATAAAATTTGAAGGTTATGCTTTCGAGATATTTCACTTCACATGGGTGTCCACCTATAGTGGTAATATGAACTTGTTACGCGCGGATGCAACTCTTGCATGCTTACCCCTTTAAGTATTTTTCTCAATTTTTTCAGAATTCACCTGAATATTTAAGTAGCCCTAAGTTCATAAAATAAATTTGTTTTGTGGAAATATGTGACATCTATGAGGAGAAGCAAATGTTTGATTAACTTGTCAACATTGAAGTGGCCTATAATTCTATAATCAAGATGATGCAGGAATAAATATTGACTTACAAATTTGTTTACATTGTCTATTTTGGCAATGTCTTATGGAACAATGAATAGTTGAACTTCTCTTGCCCTGGATTATGGACGGAATAATAAATCTAAAATTCCAATAACTCACACACTTTCATGTTCAATGATTATCTTCGCGAACAACGTCTCTACGTCATATGCATCAAGCACAATTGATGGTTTTACCTCTGATATGGATTGCTGTTCAACCAAAATGTATTCAGGAGAAATCGCTGACGAAGTGATTCGAGACATGCTACTTACTGGACTTAAAATTTTCCTCAATTTGGCTAATCTGGACTTGAAAACAGCGGGGGCTATTCTTTCTTGAAAGATGATAAACACAATGATGCTTCTCGTACCAATCATATTTCTAGCAGCATTTTTATTTATCCCAGAAGGTCCACAATATCTCCTTTCGAAAAATGGAACAGACGATGCTCTAAAAACACTCATGAAACTGAAAAAAGTTAAGATACAACTTGTAAACACTGAACCCGAAAGACTGCATAAGTCCGTCAAGGAGATCCAACGAAACCAAAAGTGAATGTTTCGAGAATTATTTTACATGAAAGCAAATATAAGAAGCCTCTATATTGTTCTGAAAACCAGGATGATAAAACATCTATCCGGGGTGCTATCCATTGATGCTTTCACTCAGGATATTTTTAAAGGAACTGAAATGTCACCATTGCCGGAAATCTGTGCAATGATAATTGCAGTCATCATCATGAAAATGACTGTATCTGCATTCATTATTAAACGTGTAGGCAGAAGAATTTCGTTTTTGTTACCTGGCTTATTTTGTGTTCTGGGTATAGCGATGCTGGATTATACTTTTTCTTCAAAATTTACCTCATGTAAGATTTTTTATCAATTACTTGGCTACCAATTCTCATTATTCTCATGAGTGAAATGTTTGCTCTCAATATCAAAATCCCAGCTGCATCTCTTATTTATGTTATAACTAGTATAACTGCTATTTTCAAAGAAGCCACATTCGATTGGATCAACAATGTAGCTAATATTTCTAAAACTTGTTGCACTAATGCAATCTGTTCTGCTGTCGAATCTCTTATCTTTTTTTCGACTGCCTAAAACGAGATACAAGAGAAACATGAAGAAGGATCATACATATAAAGAATCTAAAGGTCTAGTTTAGTTGCAAACTTAGGTTTCATTTCACAATTTAGTAAATTATTCCTGAAAAACTTTCCTTTTCATTCTTTCAAAGGGTTTAGCCTAATCTACTAAAAACATTTGTCAAGCTGGCAATGTTCTTGTCAGTTCATAGATAAATCCCTGTCATTTCGACATTCGGCAAAGACTGTTGAGTTGGCAGTATAGTTATTTCGTGCATAATAATTAATAAGACTTTAGAGTAAATGTAATATATATCTCACTTAAGATGTTAACACATAATTGTCAATATTTTTGGAATATAAAACTTGATTGAAATATGTGTAGGGTGCCTTTAGTTAAACTGAGAAAATGCAGATCCTTGTATTCAGTCTCTTATCGATGTTTTCACATAATAAACTATATTTAGTTATTGTGTTATTAAGTGTTTTTATTTTTTTTATCCAGTATTTCCTAGATCATTTTATATTAACACTAAGGAACTATAAAGATCGTAAACCATCAGAGTTTTCTGAGGTATACGAGTATGTTCAGAGCTATATAAGTCTTCTTGAAATTATGAGAGAAGCATAAAAAATCCTGGGTATTATGGGAGTTTCTAGAAGAGGGCAGCGTCAATAAGGTCAAGAATCCATTCTTGGAAAGCACGTAAAAAAGCATATGACGTTCATAAATCTCTCGACTTTCATTGACTGGGGTAGATGACAATCTTGCAATTATATCTTTCTGTTTCCCTAAAAGCACCAGTTGTCCAAACAAAAAGGATTCCAAAATTTCCATAACTGTCAGTACCATTAAAATGTTTTTTTGTAACAAAAAATAACAATGAACGTATTTGGGTATTGAACAATGAATTTTTATTTACAAAAAACCGAAGCTGAAAAGTGGTTTCATTTCCAAAGTGCGCCAGGTGCCGAACTTTTGATGTGAATCCATAATATGTTGCTGCAACTAAGCTATATGAAAGTTGAATTTTTTTTCGGATATGAATTGCAATTCATCCAAACGTAATATATATTTCAATAAGAAATTACCTATGTTTAAACATTCAAAGTTATAAATCATTGTAAATAATTAAGTTTGTATGATTACTAGGATGTTCCAATTTACATTTTCCATTGGAAATACATAGGAAAAACCCCCAGTTTTACAAATGTGAGACTGAAAGGCGTATATTTCAATGAAAAAATGAGCTGTTATCATAAGCATTTAGTAAATAAGTATAGCGAATGGAATACATTATTTGTGTTGAAGTTATATTTCGTGGAATATAAGAAATATAATACATAGATACATTATAGGATATACTTAATTTAAATTTCATATCCTAATTATGTAAGTTCAGATTTCTATCATGAATATTAAAAAATGTATTATTGTACCCAATACTAAGGTGTACATTTATTTTATGTTTCAGGTACGCAAGACGCATACAGTAGATTGTTTTCTATTTCAAAATAGAATTTGATGATCGTATTGGTATGTAAAAGATACTATTGGAAAATTTCAAGCTTAGTGAAACGACGTTTTTAAATTTGGATTGAGTTTTTTCAATCGAATTGAATTAAGGAGTTAACATGTCAATTGAAATTTCTTTATTTTCAATATGCACTAAATATTAGGCATACAAATGAAAGAGAAATAAAAGTTTGTTTTAATTGATTTCCACATTCATGGACTTTAGGAACAAAGTTAAGAAATGATCGATTGTATGTTTAGTATTATTAATTCACTTTAATATTCGATAGTTATAATATATTTGGAAATTGTCAGTGCATTTTTTTGCAGGATTTGAGTTGATGCATATAATAATTAAGAATAATAATAGCAATGTATTCAACTTTACTATGTCATTCAATTAAAGTCAAGCATTTCTTAAACATTTCCTAACTAGAAATATTTGTTATGAATACAGTTTGCATAGTAAGATTTGAGTGACGTTTATCAATAATTATTGTTTTTCATCTTAAATAATTAATACAGTGCATTATATTGTTATTTTAGCATTCATGAACTAATGGTTTTTAATTACTTTAACCATTTACGTTAAAATCTGTAAATATGTCATTTTTGTTTAAGTCACGACCGTGCATTGAGTTGGTACGTTTTCAAAATATGCTATATTAGGGTGGTCCAAAAATGCACTGAAAAATTTGTTTCAAATTTTAATGCATATCATCCGTCAATCAAGAAAAAAAGACGTGTCTGTAAATATTATTCATATAATCAACATTTATATATCAACGAGTTGAAACTCGACATTTATCCTCACAATCAGCCATAGAATACTAATAAACTATTAATTTTCAAATATCACCCCCATAAGTCTCTTTTATAGAGTCCCAAAAAAACTGCATAAATTAAAAAATGGCTTTTGCTAGTTTTTGCAGCTAATTATGAATTTTTTGCGATTTTTGTAATGCAAATTGTTTTTAATGCGTAAAATACTACTTTATACTGATAATTTGATTTTGACATTAATAGAGACAGATAGTCGCTGTTTTTAAAAAAAAATTTCACTTTTTTCTAATTTTCAATTAGAGAGAGGTAATAGTTATTTAATGTTAAGCAAAATAATTGTTCAAACAATTTATTATCATTGTTAATAATATTCTATTTGGATAATTCTAGAAATTGTGTTTTTTTTTCTGAAATTTTTAACTATTTGTTTATTTTTTCTTGAAGTGACTTAATAATTAATTAAATTCAACGAAAACAATCCTTCAGATAAATCATTATTGTTCATAACTATCTTCATCCATAATAATGCCAGATAGTTGCGGTTTCTTCTGAAATTTTTAACTTTTCGTGAACTTTTCACTTAGTAAGGCAATAAATAATGCAGGTTAACAAAAATAGTTTTTGGAGCAATTTATTACTTTTTATAACTATTTTCTCTTAGCTGAGTGCTAGAAAGTTGCGGGTTTTTTTTTTAATGTTTAACTGTGATTCGCCTTTTGATTTATGAACAAATAATAAATAAACATGAGAGGGAATCATATTTTTAACAATCTGTGTCCTTTTTGTGAATATATTTTTTCGAAATAAAACAGATATTTGAAATATTCTTAAAATGTTCTACATATATCATATTAGATAAAAATATTTCTTAAAGTAATTGCTGGGTGCCTTCTTCTTCAAATTAATATACATATTTATTATCTGTTTCTAACTAAAAAATCAAAGAAAAGCCAACAATTATATACATATAATTATTAGTATAAAGTAGTACATCATGTATTAGAAACATTTTGCATTTAAAAAACCGCAAAAAAAATCATAATTTGCGTAAAAAACTCGCAAAACCCATTTCTTCACTTATGAGTTTTTGTTTTGGGACCATATAGAACAGACTTGTGGAAGTCATATTCAAAAAGTAATATTTTATTAATATTTTATGGCTATTTGTGAAGAGAAATTTTGAGTTTTATCTCGATTAAGCTGATATTGAGTATTCCGAATAAAATTTACAAAAACGTATATTTTTTCTTATGGGAAATACGTTTTGAAATTCATGGAGCTTTTGCCACCTGTAAATATAATTAAAAAAAAAATGGATTTATTGTTTTATGGATTCGAACTTTCAGGGGGATATGCATGAATATTCGGCAGCAAAAACTTTGACTATCCTAGTTTCATATCCACAAACCAACTTAATATGGAGATAAAATACAATTTTTCTAATATTTACGCCAAGGTCAGACTTTTTCCACATAAAATATAATCATGATCCAGATGTAAAAAAGGTCCGTTATGGTTAGAACTCTAATTTCTGCACAGTTCACAAAAAAAACGATAATTTGAAAATCACTGCTTTAATTGATAATGTTTGAAATTACATTACTTATTGAAAAAGAAAAATTAAGATAATAATGAAAAGAAAAATGAGAAATGTAATCGATGATTTCTAAAAATAAGTAGGATGTTTTTGAATGAATGTACGTAATCTTCATTATATATATATATATTTATTATGTATATATTATTATTCATATATATTCATTGTTTATTATGTATTACTATACGTAATATATTAGCATAAAATAATAAAAGAATAATACAGTCTTGGATATATGATGCTTTGGAAAATTGCTCTTCAATTCATGAAGATTAGGACTATTGATTTAGGGATCCATCGTAAGAAATTAAAATCATTTTTATTAATTAATAATGAGTTTCCTAGAACCATCTTCCTAATACTAATTAATTATATTTTAAATATTGCAGCAAGAAACTAATTTTTCTTTACACCCGGAACGCTCTGAAACGTTACCATTAATCATTTGCAAAGTACGAAGACTAGTTTAGCTTTTTTTGTCCCCATTTTAACGACTTTTCCCCCGTATTCTCGTTCCGCACTACCTTTTTCAGATTAATTGTTCTCTGTTTTCAATTTCATGCTTCGTTAATTTATTAATCGTATGGTAACAGTTACGTGGCTAGTGATAAGGAAACCAAATATTTTTAACTTATTGTTGAGGCTAACAGTTTAGTTACAGTTTTGAAGATTAAACAATGTTTGCTGGTTGGATCGTTACTAATGGGATAAAAATAACAAAAGTTTCTAAAAATATTAACTCTTTCCAAGAAAAGTTGGTGAGGTAACTATATCGCTTCTTGAGTCAGATTTGCATATGGATTTATGCAAGCTAGATATTTCGGAGATGTATTCCATCGTCCTCTGAGGGCTAAGCCTCAAAGGATAGTAGCCAGATATGAAGGTAAGCGAATTTAATATTCATGGATAAGTTACACAAAATTGTCAAATTTTGAAACATTGAAAGTTTTCCGACAATAATTACATTAAATTTTTTGATATTTTCATTCAGGAGAGAAGATTAAAAACCATCCAACATATTTATTTCTATATAACGTATTAGGATTTATTTTTTTTATTTTAAATGTTAAAAATTAATATTAGTAATTGAGTACGACAGGTATTTTTGATTTTTAATTTCAAATTAAAGTTAACTTAATTCTGAAGAAATTGGTTGTTGTAGATTTTTTTAGTTCAGGACGAGATATGGTAATCAGAAATAGTTACACCTACACACATTTTTCAGTTCAGGACGAGATATGGTAATCAGAAATAGTTACACCTACACACATGCAGAATTCAAAAATAATATATATTTTTGAGTTCCTGGGCTCGAATTACTCCAAATATGGCAAAAAAGTATATTTGAAAATTCACGTTATCACAAACCACCTTCTATGACACATTTCAGACCAATATTATTGACAAAAAAAGTTAAGTAATTGGATTTCCCCCCAAATAGTTGAATTTTCAAGAGAAGTCCAGTTTTTTAGAAGTAAGTTGAACTCTCATCCCGTAACGTTAAATTTTTGATGAAAAAGTTAATTTTCAGTGAAAAGAAATTATCTCTCAATCCTAAATATATAACATTTCAACAGAATAGTTAATTTTTTAACAAATAGTTGAGTGTTTCGCAAATAAAAATGTCGTTTCAACCAAGAAAATTCATTTTCTACCCAAAGAGACAAATTTTCAACAAAGTGGTTGAGTTTTTAAGCTTCAAATACAAATTTTTCAAGAAACTGTTGACTTTTGAACCGGGGAAGCAGAATTTTTAATAAGATAAATAATTTTTGAATCAATAAAGATGCTTTTTTAACGAAGAAGATTGATTTTGTATCCAAAAGTCGAATTTCAAACAAAAATTTTTAACTTTTGAGCTAAAAATAATTTTTTGTTCAAACAGTTGACTTATGAATATGAAAAAAAAAACTTTAAACAGGATAGTTCATTTTCAACCAAGAAAGATGAATTTTCAACTGGAAGGATTAATTTTAAACTGAAAACACATTCCTGAAAGTGAAATTTTAAAACATTAATTTTCAACAACAAAACTGAATTTTCAACCACTAGAATTAAACTTGAAAAGATGAATTTTTAAAGAAATAGTTGAATCCTCAAAAAAATCATAAATTTACGAAAAAAAAGATTAATTTCCTACGCAAGTGGGTGAATTTTCAACCAACAATACAAAACTCTCAACAAAAAAGTTAATTTTCAACCAAATACTTCAACTTCCTACTCTATTGTTGAATTTTTAAGCCAAAGTAATAATTTTTCTACAGAGCAGTTGAATTTTTAAAACAAAAATATGAATTTTGAACAAAAAGGATAATTTATGGCCAAATAGTTGAATCTTTAACTAAAATAATAAATATTCGAAAAAATATATATATATTTTGTACAAAACATGTAATAGTTAATATTTTAACAACAACAAAATTGATTTTACATTAAAAATAGTTGAATTCAATGAAGAAGATGAATTTCTGACAAAAAAGATTAATTTTCAACAAAATATATCAATGTTCAATTTAATATATGAATTTTCATCAAAAAATGGAATAGTTAAATTTTCATTGAACATTCGACCCAAGAGTTTAATTTTCAACCAAAAACTTGATTTTTGAACAAAGAAGATTAATTTTCTATGAGAAAAAGATTAAATATCTACAAAATAATTAATTTTGAAGAAAGTACTTGAATCTTCAACTGAAAAAGATGAATTTTCAACCAAGTTAGTCCATTTTTATTAAAAGATGTCAATTTTCAATCAGAAATGGAATAAACGGAATGGAGTTCTAATTTAAGCTATAAAACGAGAAAAAGAAAAAGCTTCTGACAGACAAGGAAAGAAAGATAATTCTTTAAAATGTATCAAATAGTATAAGTACATTGTTCATTGTTCTTTTGAGGGTAATATCAAATAGTTCAATTTAACAAATGAAAATCGTAGAGCGGAGTAACGCATAAACGACTATTGCTAACTAAAAGCAAACGTATATCGCCAAGTGAAATGGCACATTGTCCATAGAGAATTAAGATCAAGAAATAAATGAATCTAGCAGCGCGGATGGGCATACGTATGATAATCGCATACAGGAAACAATTAAAGATTGCACAATGTGGTAGCAAGTGAACTTCAACTTCGAAAAACAGGAAATGAAAATCGCAGAGCGGAGTAACGCATAAACGACTATTGCTAACTAAATACAAACATATATTGCGAAGTGAAATGGCACATTGTCTGAAGAGAATTAAGATCCAGAATCAAATGAAACTCGCAGCGCGAATGGGCGCACGTATTCATTTCATTTGGGTGTGTTGGTTGCGTTCATTTTAGTTGGCCGTAATTTCATGCTTTCGTTTAGGTTATTGCTGTTAGTCACGTTCATTTCAGTTGGTTTGTGTGTCGTTGTATTCCCTCATTACTCAACTTCATTACTTTTACAATGGTAATTCTATCTCAACAACAAAAGATTGAAATGATTCTCATTTATGGAGAAAGAGGCAGGAATATCAATGATGCTCACGCGCTTTATGCTCAACGCTCTTCAGAAAGTGTTCCTTAACGCGCTGCATTTTACCGGTTTGTCCGAAACTTCATCACTGACGGAAGTGTACAATCGAAAAAAGGAAGCGTCGATTAACAGTTACTGGAGTCGATAATGAAATCGCGATTTTAGCTGCAGTCAATCATGACCCTCATGTTAGTACTCGACAACCAAGCTGCGATTCCAGAATGTCTCTATCCAGTGTTTGGAAGGTATCAAAACGTAATAAATATCATCCTTATCATATTTCACTGCATCAAAAACTTCATGGCAATGATTTTCAGAACCGAGTTACATTTTTTCAATGGGCGGTTCAGCAGATACAAGGAAACCCGAATTTCTTTTTCAAGTACTGTTTACAGACGAGTCGTCTTTCACAACCCATGGTAATATTAATTGACACAACATGTACTATTGAAGTGTACAAAAGCCACACTGGTTGCTTGAAGTTGAGCATCAGCGTCCATGGTCCGTGAATGTTTGGTGTGGAATAATTGGAGATCAACTTATCGGTCCGTAGTTTATTGATGGAAATTTGAATGGCGAAAAATATCTTAGCTTTCTAGAAAATAAACTTCCAATATTACTTGAAGACCTAAGCTTGGAAGTGTGACACAACAAGTTGTTTCAAAATGGTTGTCCAGCACATTATTCGGCAATCGCGAGGTAAGTACTCAATCGCGAATTCAATGGACGATGGATCGGTAGAGGAGGTCCGATAAATTGGCTTGCCAGATCGCCAGATCTTACGGCACCGGATTTCTATTGGTGGGATTATCTAAAAAGTCGCGTTTATCAAGAAGTGCGCACAACTCGTGATAACATGATCGAGCGAATCAGGTCTGCTTGTGCACAAATAACACCAGACACACTTCGTAGTTGTGTGGAATATTTCGAAGCTCGGATTAACCTCGGATTAACCTCGATTCCACAAAATAAAAATTCACGGAGTTATTTCATTTGTTATGTGTAAAAAACGTACAATCTTTTTAAAGCTACTTGTATGCAATTTAACAATAAAGAGTCGCTCTTTTGCTAAGTGAACTTGATAGCACAACTCTTGTAGAGTATAATCGCCCACTTTAGTTAATATCCTATCGGCCAAACATGTATAAGTTCCAGCGAAGAAAACTCCATTGTTTAATAACAAATGATTTGTTAGGAAAAATAATTAATACTTTAGGCCGAAGTCTTGCATGCTTTTCAAGAGTAGCAAGCACCATATTTTGTAAGAGTTTAAAAATTGTTGTTTCATTATTAAAAGCATAATTTCATATTTGAAAAAGGCGATTTTTGATGGTTTTAATTGTTTCCAAGTGATCAAATAAACAGATCCTCACGTAGGGTCCGTCATTTTAAATATCCTTCTGAAACCTACATTTTTTGACAACACTTTTTTTTCTGTCAGCCAAATAGATCGTTCCATTAAACAAAAAATCTGTTTTTGCCATCTTCATCGAGTTTATACACATAAGTGGGTTCCAAGATTTATACTCAATACAATATTACAAGAATCCGAAGTCAAATTTCAGATATCAATTAGCGCACGATTTTTTATAGGTTGCCTGGGGAAGGCGTGTTTACAAGAATTCGCAGAGATACGCCCTTTTTAGAGCATTTTGTATTTAATTATTATAAGAGTCAATCTATTTCCTGAATATCATAGTTGTACGGAGTCTGGCAATTTTAGTAAAACGTGGTGAAACTTTAGTGTTAGGTGAGTAAAGTTTATAGTTTAAATGGTTTTCCACAATTTTCGAAATTCAAGGAGTTACAGAATTTTAAATTTCACCACCCAACTTCTTTACAAAAAAAAACATATCTCCTAAGCCCTTTTACAAGCCCTTTTAA
Organism: Andricus grossulariae; assembly: GCA_011634705.1. NCBI lineage: Eukaryota > Metazoa > Arthropoda > Insecta > Hymenoptera > Cynipidae > Andricus > Andricus grossulariae. The sequence continues at coordinate 119,192,535 of JAABKJ010007545.1, forward strand.
TACAATTTAAAAAATTAAAACAGGAATTCAAAAAAATGCAAACAAAAAGAACACTTTTATTCCATTTTTTGCCCGAAAGCATATTGAAAAATTTTGTTTAACATAAATATTTCGATTTCGTATTACTTTTCTGCGAGGATTAAAAAAAATGAACAGACATATTGTAACTTTCGGATATATTAATTTTTTTAGTTAATTAATTCTTAATTAATTTTAGATTTGTTAATTTTATAAGCAAACAACTAAACATTACTGGTAATATAATTAAGGGAAAAATAATAATTTTTATCTGAAGATTCATCCACTGTATTTATGTTTTCATATAATTTGTTTATATAAATTAACAAATGGTATCAAGGTCAAGTACTGCCGTGATTTGGAAGGACACCGTTAACTGCATTTCAGATAAGTCACCTGAACGCAGTTAATGGTAGGCGGCTTAAGGGTATTATTAGAGTATTATCTTGTCGATAAAAGCGTTGGAAAGTTGTTACTATTTGCATTAACATACAATTTTAAACTATAACAACTTTAAACCCGCTTACACCTATCAGTTCTAAATTTCATTCTAAATTTTTCTGAATAAAATAATTCAAAATCAATTAAGAATTGCGTTCTAACAGTTATTTTGAACTTTGTTGTTTGATTTCGCCACACTGTGTCTTTCTTTATTTTTATGAGCCCCTTTTTGAAAATTTTTTCGTTTTTGAATTTCATTAGAAAGGCATAGATATAAATTGTACGCTACAGTTGCAAAAATTATCAAAATTTAATCATCGGTTTAGGAGAGAGGGTCTTTTTAAAAGTTGGCTCTCAAAATTAAAAATCCTGCAACTCCCTGAATTTTGAAAATTTTGGAAAACCAGTTCAACCATGAACTTCACTCACCCAACACTAAAGTTTCACCAAGTTTCATAAAACCCATACAAAATTTAATATTGTCTCAACACCATTAAATGTGGCTTTTTGAGACGAGTCCAATAGTATAAAGGTCTTAATATCGAGAAAAAGTTTATTTGAGGGTGTTTTTAAACTGTAGGGCAAATAGTATATCAGAATCCATTCGTTTAACCTTCACCTCTGTTTTCCAAACTATTATTAATTAAAATTCAAGCTTGTACTTAATACTTATATTGAGTTGACTTATAAATAGAGGACATACACTCCCCCCCCCCTACATTTTGTGAGGTTGTCGGGAAAAAATACCCTCCCTTATTGAGCCCCAAAAATGCCCCAAGAAACAAAAATTAACAATTATGCGCAAAAGCGACACATATAAGCTCTGTTTCCCCCTCTTTGCCATAAATTACTTTTACTCGACACATTGAAAGGAACTTTTTTGACGTTTATTCGAACAATAATTAGTCATATTTATAGGAAAACTTATCTTTGTAACAAGAATTTTACTAATTGCTTAAACAAATAATTATTATTTAATTAAAACAATTTTGGTCTGAAATAAATTGGTAAATGCTTGAAACAAATATCAGTCTTTCTACCAATGACTAATTGTCCGATTAAACGTAAAACAGTACTTTTCAATAAGTTAGTAGGAAACAAATTTTAACCAATAAACAATGGACATTGATTAAACAATTGAAAGTTAGTTTAATAATGCTTAGAAACAACAAAGCTCGTATACGTTAATTTTGCGGAAAATTTTCAATTTCAGTTTTTTGGGTATCCATAAGGGGTGGGAGGAGGAATAAAATTCAAATTAATTTAGCGGATATTAGTCTTATGCGATTTTTCGAGCCTTTACAGTTTACAGTAATATTAATATTAATTTTGGCTCACACTTGGAGGGATTGGTTTTTACAACAACCCCACAAAATGAGGGGGTGGAATGTCCTCTATTCGAAACAAGACAAATTCAACTGGTACGATTTTGGACTACCCTAGCGTCCACTGTCAAGTCTATAATAGGAATGAATACAAATGACGCTTCTAGAAAATTTAGAGATTTAATTCAATATTCAATTTAATTCCATTCTAATTTGAAAAAATTAATATAAATTGTACAATTAGAAGGCATACACCTAATTAAACAAGACAGGATTTATGAAATAAGAGAATAACTGATCTATTTGAATAAAGTATCAACTATATATTTGGTCAATAAAATAATTTAAAATATGTACAAATACAGTCAAGTAGAATATTATAATACATTCTCAATAGATTATATACAATTCAGATGAGTAATCTATTGCACAGAAGTAATATAAATTTATATACAATTAACAAGAAATTTTAGACACATTTTTCATGTCATAAACCGTTAAAAAACTCAAAATCTTCTCACAAATTAAACAAGGTAATATTCTATCAGCATTACAAAATTGATAAGCAATAATGTCGATGCACTTGTCATGCACAAGACCTCTTTCTACTCCTTTTTCAGTTTTGTATTCTAAAATTTTTTTGTACATTTCATAATTTCCAAATTCCCCAGATCTTAGAATTTTCGTTAGATTTTCAGGTTTAATGTGAGCTGAAATCGTCACTACTGGTTTAATTAATATGTCTGAAAATGAAATCCATCCAGAAGCTTTTCTTCCTTTAAGATCTTCGATTTCAATTTTGCACTTCTGGTACACTTCGTCAAAATTTGAGTACAAAATTTCCTCCCGAATATTTGCAGCAGTTTCTTGTTCAATTTGACTCTCAATTTGTGCAAACATTTTTATTGCAGTTCTGGATATTGTCTTGCATCTATGATTATAGAGAATATAACTGAAAATTGTCTTGTCGTCATAATCTCTGATGGTGAGATCGGCCCCTAATTCCAAGAGAGAATAAGCGATTGAGAAATCTTCATTGAAGTTTTCTATAAATTTGTTGGCCTCTGGAATGTCATATCTTCCTAAGGTACCATAGTGATATGAAGTCGACGCGATGAAATTATCTGCATTCTCCTCTTTTAGTTCTTGAACTCTGTAAATTAAAAATAAAATGAACAATAAGAACTGTTAGATTGTAGTTTTAACGATTTTTAGCAAAAATTGTTCAAATGGATAAATGAAAATAATAAACAAAATCAAAGCATTTCTTTAAAATAACTTACAACAATTCCAATTTTAAATTGCACACATTTTGAAATTGAATGGTACAAAGCGAAAACAAAAAGTTCTTTAAGTTTGGATGTTTCGAAAATGGTGATTTAAAAAAGTCAAACATTCAAATTTAAACAGTTTTAAAATTTAAAATTGTATATGCTCTTAATATTTAAAAAAATGTTTAATTTAAGGTCTTAAAATTGGAGAATATAATATTTGAGGAACTCCAATTTAGGTTTTCAAATTTTTACTATATCGAAATTGGAACAATTTTAAAACAGAAAAATTAAATATTTTAAATTGTAATTTTAAAGCATTAAAAATTGAAAAAGATTCTATCAATTGCAAGGAAAAATAAATGCTTAATTTTAAATTTAAAATATTATAAACTAAATTATTATAAATTTGAAGAATTCAAAACTTCACTTGGAATATTTTATTTTCAAGGCTTAAATATGAAATTTGACATCAAAATTCAGCTTCTGAATTTGAAGTGAAATTAAACAAAAAGGGATTTTAAATATAATTATGAAGGTTTGAAAATTTAAATTTCTTGAGTTTGAATTATTCAATCTTTTATTTCATATTTGAATATTAAAAATTAAAAAATGTTCACATTAGAAGGACTGGAATTCAAAACGGAATTTGATTTTTACAAAATTGGACACCCCGGAAAAGTCTTGCAAGAGGAGACCGCCAATTGTGATTTTTAGTTTCGGTTCAAATTTTTTTTATGAAAGCTCATTACCTGAATATCAAATTGCCATAGCAGTAATATGCGTTTTTTTCGCAATTTTCAAGAAAAAGCGACTTTAAAATATTCGCTACAGACTATATAAAGTTTGCCGAAAAACACTTACAAACTGCCGGATAGTTGCGTTTTCGATTCTCGTTGCCTGCACTTGTTTTTTATTTACTTGTTATTCATTAAAATCTATAAAGGTATAATTGCCTTCAATAATCTTCAAAAATAATGCAAATAATATTTTTAATGCTCTTTTTCATGGAAAACTGACTTTTTATCTTTATCATGTTTTTCGTAAAATACACAATTTATCGTTTTAAACCCTCGTTTATTCTTCTAATTTTAAATATAATTGTTGAAAATTTTGAAACAAATTATTAACATTTAATGAAAATCAATTTGTTGGCGAAAAACATGATAGAGTTATAAAAGTAATTTGTTGTCTGCAAACAGGCATTAAAATATTATTATGTGCATAATTTTTGGTGATTATTGGAGAAAATTATATTTATAAACCTTAAAAAAAATAAAGGAAGAAAAAGTATAGGCAGCGAGAATCGAATACGCAACCTTCTGTATATAAAGCTGAAACACTACTGCCTGAGCTACCAGCCTTTCTCCAAACTGTATATATGGCGTGTCAAATACTTCAAAATTGATTTTCTCGGAAACGGCAAAAAAGGGCATATAACTGCTTTGGCAAATTAATATTCAGTTAATAACAATTTACAAATTCTTACCGTTCTCCGTCGTAGGAGTTGAACACGAGCGTTTGAGCAGCTTCAGAAAGAAAATCTTGTTTCCATTGAGCTAGATTTTCTCTCTTTATAGAAGGGTTATTCCATTCCTCTGTTGAAACCACTACCAATGGACAAAATTTCGCCAGAGCATAAAAAAGTGGAGTCCTTCCAAGATGGTCACGAGAATTTACGTCTGCTCCTGTCCTCAAAAGAAATTCTGTGATTTCTTTGAATTTTTTAGCATTCTCCAATAGTGGTTCACCCGAAAAGTGATGATGTGTTCTTATTGCAAAAATAAGGGAACTTTGCAAGGGTGTCACTCCCAAAAAATTAGAACAATTTACGTCAGCACCTGACTTTAGAAGTTCACAAATTTTTTCTAAATTTCCTTCTGCTACCGCTTTGTGCAAAGGACTCGTCAGAAAATTATTCTTTTCTAAAACCACGAATTTACTGCCCATTTCGGATGTTAGAGCTTTTCCTCCCCACATGTTCAATTCTGAAATAAATGAGAATTACACAAATTAATTAAGTTTTTATAGGCTATTAAAAATTATTGTAATCGAAATGTAGAATTGTATATTCACTTTCAATGAGGATCATTTTACATTATGTGGAGACAGTTTTAAACTTATTCATAATTAAAGCAAACACATTTAAAGATATATAATATATTGTTTTAGATGTTGATTTTGATCAGAAAACCATTTTTAAACCTACGCTATTGGCATACGTGTTATGCGACTTGAAAGTAGGTACTTACCAAAAATAATATCTGAACCAAGAATACAAAATCGTAATTTGCTAGTACAACCACTTCCATACAACATAAAACAAATTGCACAACACAAAAAAAAAGAAAAATCGTTTATTCGAAAAAAGTCTAGTGGACGATTGTAATTTTGGAACGAAAACAAAAAAGAAAAAAGGTTTCCTAAGAAGTCTAGTAGACGACTGCAAATTTAGACGGAAAAGTCAGGTATTTAAACAGTTTTCGAAAGAACCTCAATGGTCAGATTTTCCTAAGGGCAGAACTTGGCAGCACCAGGCTGGGCTGGGGCCCCAAAGGTGTGACGAAAAATACCCCCTCCACGGCACACTTCCGCCAAAAGCTTTCGGCAAGACCCCTCTTGCATGCAAATTTAGAATAAATCGATAAAATTATAAGTTATTTATTTATAATTTGTTGTTGCTTGGATTTGTCTATTATTCTATTAAAATTTTACCTTTTAAAACATACACTTAAAAATTATAAAATTCAGTTTGGTAAACCTTGAATTCCTTAAAATATTTAATGTTGCAAATTTATAATTTATTATTGCCCTTTTGGTGCAATTTCAATTTTTAATTCCTTCTACCTTATCTAATTTTTAAAACTTTGCATTTTTGAAATATTCAATTTTGAAAGTTTTATTATTAAAGTTTAGAAATGTTTAAAGCCATAATTTTGAATCAAGTAAACATCTTTAAAAATATGTACATTAATAATGAATTGTACAAAAACTTTAAATTTCCGATTTTAAAAATTATATTTGCACCTCAACAAAATTTGTTTAAATTTCATATTTGTAGAATTTCCGATTCTTTAAGTGAAATTTTAAACAAGGAAAAATGTTAAATCTCCTAATTCTACAATTCTCTTAATGTAATAAGGATGCCAATAACGATATTGTCTTCAATTTACGAAGAAAAATCTGGTTTACAGATTTAAAACGTATTGGAACCGTTATTATTTGATGACTCACGAGTTTTGTTTTAGATATTGAAGTTAGTTTTATTCTGGTTTTAAATTTAAGTTATTTTCATAGTTGAAATTCCTATCCTGTGAAAGTGTAGGTTTCATTTCGCGGGAATTCTTGGAGATAAAATTTTGAAAATTACCAGCTCGATTAATTTTTCAATTCTAAAGTTTTACAAATATTTTTATGTTTATTTTTAAAGCTTCACAGTTAACAAAATCTTTATTTTTGATAGATTTCCATCATATAAAATTTCAATGACATATAAATGTATTACTTTTGAATTCTTCGAATAGTTCAATTTGTAAATTGTAAAATTATTACATTTTAAAGAAATATTGACTGTTGAAAACGTTCCATCATTAATAATTTGTTTCTTTTGAAAAACTCCTACATTGCGAATGGAAATTGCAGAGTTTGATAAATAATCGATAGGACGGGTGCACTTCGGGAAATCCAGGAAATTCATTTTTTAAACTAACTCAGCCTAAAGATTTACTTGTTTAAATATAATCAGTGCTAATTGCTGCGAATGTTGAAGAAGAAATCTAAGCGTCCTTCAGAAAAAATATACATGGATTTTAGTGTATTAGCTTCAATTTTAGGTAAAACTACGATTTGTACCCAATCCTAATAATCAAGAATTTTGAAGAATAATTCAAAGAATAAAATCAGCCTTTAATCATTAGAATTGAATAAGAATCTTAGCTTTTACCCAAATTTGAAGTTAAGCCATTAAAATTCATATTACTTTTGCTAAATGAACAATTTCAACCTCAACAATTTCGCCGTCAAACTTGGCAGCAATTAGCATTGAGTTTACTTCCGTCGATGTTATCAATCATTTTGAAAAGATACATATTTTGAAGTGATCTGTATGCACTGAACTGAATCTCAGGGCATAATAATTAACAATCGAATAATATAGTTTTGTACGATGTGTGATATAATGTAACAAAAGTATTGTAACCTTTAATTATTATAATTATATGTTTATAATGCAGGGGACCTATTTAATTATTAATCAGTTTCCAAAATTTAAAGTTACAGCTTCCGTTTCTCTTTCTGCGAATAAACATATCATTTCATCGAACCTGTCCAAGGGTCTTCGTGACAGGTGTTATACAAATATATGCGTATTTTCTTCTCACCCATGCGGTGAAAGTGTTCTTAAGATCGAGGAGTTCGATGTGACTGGCCCGAATTGTGGTCGCGTACTGCCGTACTACAAAGAAGAGAACCACAGTTTGAGTATTTACAAAGTATTATCAATCCATGAAAATTATTAACACTAAAAATGTAATATTTATACTAGTTTTTTATGCATAGGGAAGGGCGGTACATACTGTATAATGCTTATTTTTTCATAGTAGGAATCCGATTAATGCACTATGATTATTTTTTACAAGAAGTAATTTCATTATACTTCTTGTAAACAATTATTATAGTGCATTAATACTATTTTATTTTATGAATAAGTACGCGTTATTCAGGATCTCCCCTATAGTAAAAACTCCTTCCGGTCACCTTATTTCCTACTCGGTAATTTTTAGCTTTACATAAAGGAGCGTCCATCAATTACGTAACGCTTCTTTTTTTAACATGCTAATTAACACCTGTTTTTGTTGTTAAAATTACTTTTTGTACTACTATACACAATATCTTTGTTGCATACGTCCAATTAATACAGAGCCGAAGGGTAAAATCATTCCAGAAACCTGGTACATACCTTCAATAAAATCTCGTGGAATCCGTGGAAATCTTTGCAATTCTTTGAAATCCCGTGAATTCTTTTAAAAATTGTATAAATCTCTTAAATTTTTTTAAATCATTTGAAAATTCTTTGAAATCCTGTAAACTTCATGGATATCGTACATCGTGGAAATTCCTTAGAATCTCTAAATATCGGTTAAAATCCTTGAAATTCTGTGAAATATTTCGAAATCATATGAGATCCCTTAAAATCTTTGAAATCCCTTTAAAAATCACTAAAATCTTTCAAATTCGTGAAAATCGTTCCCAATCTCTTGAAATCCCTTACAATATATTAAAATCTTTTTAAATCCATTGAAATTCCTAAAAATCGCTATAAATCATCGAAACCCCTTTATATCTCTTAAAAGCTGTCAAAATCCCTTAAAGCCCTCTAAAACCTGTGAAAATCCTTGATATAACTCAAAATCTTCAAAATCACATAAAAATCTTTAATATCCTTTAAAATCCATTGAAATCTCTCAAAAATCGGTTCAAATCCTTGAAATTCCATGAAATATTTCGAAATCTTACGAGATCCCTTGAAATCTTTGAAATTCCTTAAAAATGCATTGAAAGCTGTAGAATTCATAGCAATCTTTCTGAATATCTTGCAATCCCTTACAATATTTTAAAATCTTTTAAAAGCCATTATAAAATTCCTCAAAATCCTTTGAAATCCTATAAAGCTCTAGCCAGGGCTGGTAGGGGATTAGAGGACCCCAAATTGAAATCAAAGTACACTCCCGAAATCATAGAGATTTTTTTCTTCAATATCTTATTCATAATTTATTTGTACTTTCTGGGAAATTAACCTAGCCAGTTTAATGTCTTCACCTTGCGTCGTTCTGAAGTGACAATCAGAAGTAAAACGCATGGGGTCATATAGACCCCACGGACCATGACACGTATAAATTTTTTAGGGAAGAGTGTATTTCATTTTTTTTTTTTTTTGAAAGATATGTCTTGCATACAGTATTGAGTTTTAAAAAATATTTTCATGCATGATTTTAGAATTTTATGGATTTTTTAATAAAAAAGTACAAGTATTCTGTCGAAAAAAATGATTTAAATTAAATCTTGAAAATAATTATACTTTTTTAAAAGAATAAAACAGTGACTAGTGAAGTTTGATTGTACAAAAACTTCTCCTCAAAACCCTTTTGAAATTTTCAAAACAATTAGGAAAAAACAGAGCTATTTCTTTAAAAAAAAAGTAATTTTTCCGTTTTTTTTGCAATTTTTTTTTGTTTAAACATTTTTTTACTAGTTTAACATTAAATACAAAAACTTTGATATACATTACTCTGACTAGGGATAATATTTGAAAATCCTTTGAAATTCCACTAAATCTTTATAAATCTAGCGAAATGTGTGGATATACTTTGGGATCTTTTGAAATCTCTTAAAATCCTATGAAATACCGTGAATACGTCAAAACCCTTTTATAGCTTTTAAAATCCTTTGAAATCTTTGCAAATCTCTTGAAATCCTTTGAAATCCAGTAAAATCTCTGAAGATCTGATTGAAGTCCTTGAAGTCTCTTAAAATCTTATAAAATCCCTTTACAAATGGAAATTCTCTCTGAAATTGTACTAGTAATTTCTTCAATCTTTTGAAATCTTTTAAAATTATTTAAAATCCGCGAAATCTCTCGTCATCCTTTGAAACCGTTTGAAATATCCTAAAACTTTTGTAACCACTTGAAATCTTTCAAAATTCCATTAGATCTCATAAAATCCCTGAAAAGCTTTGGAAATTTCGTTACATTCATTAAATAATTATATAATAATAATTAAATAATAATAATAAAAATAATTAAATTTCATTAAATAAAAGATTAGGGTGTAAATAATTGATATATCTTTGATATATTGAGTAAAAAATATAAAATGTTACGTAAGAAGGGGTCCTAAAAATCGTATGAATCCCTACAATAGATCCTTACAATACAAACTTTAAAATCATCCTCACGTAATTAATGGACGTTCTCTAATGGCACATTGACAAAAAGGAAGTTTTCAGTCCCGATTTGTGCCAAGAAAGAGGTTTTACTGTATCGCATCTTTATTCTTTTTTTTCCATTTTTAAAAGTCAAAACATAAAAGAGAAGCGTGATATTCGTATCTGTGACGTAAAACCCGTAGACCTGCATATGTACTTACAACTCAAAATATGCACTCATACATTTATGTATATACGTTACTATACAAGAATCAGGAAAAGGTTGCTCCCATACATGTTTAATGTGTCTTCGCGCATAATTTAAATAACGGAATGTTCAATGCTTCGTTTCGTAACTTTCGTCTTAGCTTCTTTCTGCATAAAAAATTAAATTATCGTTAATTGATACAATCAAAATCTGTTCCGTAAAAACTGATTTTAAGTAATAGAAAGATTTGCAATCTTTAGTATTTAATTAATTCAAGAAAGTTCTTTAAGAAACAACTAATTTCTTCGAGAGTAAAAGCGACAAAATTAATGACAATTATATAAAAAATTATAAATAATTGTATTGTACAGAACCTTTGAACTTCTTTTTGTCCCTCATAGATTTCCGGAAGTGAAATCTATTATGAAAAAGTGATGAGGCAACAAGAAAGTGACATTACTGCTCATAGTACTGTCACTAGTGTGAATAGGTATATCGTTTTCATTTATGACTTGCCTGGGTGATTGTTCGACTATATATATATAAAGTGCATGCCTGGCGGTACTGCTAATTGCATTTGTCATACTCTACATAATAATTAAACACACTCTTTTTTTGTGATATAGAATAATTAAACTTTCATTATAAGTTTACATTTTGTAACTTATACGTTTTCAGATTTCAGTTCTAAGGATTCAAATTTAAATATTATATATGCTGTTAGAAAATTGTTTGTTGAGATTTAGGTTTTTGCGTAAAAGTAAAAGCTTCAGACGACACCTGGCCTGCGAGAATAAGGTAATTAAGGGTACTTCCGGAAGGTGAGATTCTATGTGTGGATAACTAATTCGAAGAAAAATTTAACTATGAATGAAGATTCAAATTTATATATTTACAAGATTAAATCTTCTAAATTCGACACTATCATACCCAGGCGGAAATATTATATATAGTTTATATATAGTGTGAAGTATTATATATAATATTCATTTATTTTATATAAAAAATGTATTTAAAAAATGAATATTATAAATAATACTTCACACTATAAATAAACTATATATAATATTTCCGCCTGGGTGACATAAATCTTGCATTGAACAAACCATATGCTTTTCTCTTTGTTACATTTATGACTTAGCGCTAGATAAAGCAACTTTTACGAAAATTTGAAAGGAGCTTAAAGTATGTCCAGTATTTATTCTCTAAATCTGAATTAGTAGAAAACTACTAATTGGTAGTAGTTTTCTAGTAATTCAGATAGTGCCGATTCGCTTACTAGTAATTAGTAAAAATCTACTAATTCACTGAGTAAGAATAAGTGACTAAATGAATTAGTAACTATATATCTACTAAAGGAATTGGTAATGCTACTACTAAATATTACTATTTTAAACGGTAGTTTCAAGTGAATTAAAAAACTTATTTTACAATGAAGAAAATGTTATTAAAATACATTAATCTAGTGATGGGACATCGATATCGAAATATCGGAAATATCGATATTTCGGTTATGATATATCGATATTGATATATCGATTGTTCCCTATTGATATATCGAGTTGCATATCGATATAAATTTTCGATTTCCATATTTCGCTCTCTTCGCGCGCGATTGCTTTTTCTGTTCTCACTTCGCAGTTTCGTGTTTTGTTCATCGTTTGTTGATTTTACGGATTGAATCAAGCATGTTTCCTTTGGAATTTATTTTTTAACAAAATAAATTTTTGTGTTGATGTGAACATTATTTTTTGCAATTCATTCCTCGATATTTAGATTAGTTTATTAATGGTACTAAATTAAATTATTAATTAAAAATAATAATAAATATAATGAATTAAATTGGTAATTTAATTTTGGAGATACTCTTGTGCGCATGCACGATATTTTATTACGATATATCGGTCACTGTCGATATTTCTTTTTAATATCGATATTTCGTTAAGTATCGATGTTGTCTTTTCGATACTATCGATATCTAAGATATCGATATTTTTGTTTCGATGTCCCATCACTACATTAATTTATGAATTTAAATAATAATTCAAAGAAATTTCAATTTTACCTTCTTATACTTGAAACTCAGTCGATATTTAGGTTAAATTAATGTGGGTCCTGTATTAAATTTAATTTGAACCGGTTGAAATTCCTAAAGTTGATAGGAAAAATATTCCATTTTAAACAATATAGGTGAATTTTTAACCAAATAGTTGAACTGGGAACCGAAAACATTAAATTTTTACCAAAAAACACGATTTCTCAACAAAATACATGAATTTTTAACGAAATATTTTATTTGAAAAAAAAATCAGTTTCCAACATAAAAATTCAATTTTTCAGTTTCAATTTTCGGTTAAAAAAATAATTTTCAACCAAGCTCATACATTTTCAACTAAAATGATGAATCGTTGACTGGAATAGTTTAATTTTTAATTAAAGACGTTAATTTTTCTACCTGAAATTGGATGGTTAAATTTTAAATTTTTATTGTGTTCAACTAAAGAGATGAATTTTTAACTACAATGTTAGAATATTCAATTGGAATAATTACATTTTCAGTTTGAAAAAAAATGAATTTTCTGTTAAAGAAAAAACGAATTTTCAAGAAAATAGCTCACTTTTCAATCAAAGAGATAAATTCCACAGGACCACAAAATCTAAACCCTTGCAACACGGACCAGACTAGGTGCGTCTTATATTTTCGGGGTTGCTGAATTCAAGTCCGTTATCCGTTTGGTCCCATCAGGTCAGGGTCAAGGTCAATTCAAGGTCAAGCCTACAAAATTCATCGCTAACCAAATAAGTCAGGGTACCTACAGGTTTTCGGGGTCTCTGATTTCGAATCCGTTGTCTGTTTGATCTTATCAAATCAGAGTCAAGGTCACTTCAAGGTCTAACCTACAAAATTCATCGCTAACCAAATAAGTCAGGGTACTTCTAAGTTTTCGGGGTCGCTGAATTCGAATCCGTTGTCCGTTTGATCCGTTAAATTTAACTAAAAAAACCTACTTTTTGACATGAATTTAATTTTCAACTTAAAAGATTTTTCAGTCGTCAAGGGAGAGAAAAAATTGCAAACAAGCTGTTGAATTTTCAAGCATAGTGATAAATATTTGAATTTTCAATTAAAAACGATCAATTATCAAACATAATAGTTCAAATTTCACTTTAAAAAATTAAATAAACTTAATTAAAATCTCGCGCTTTAAAGTATGTAGATACTTTTATTTCAACTTATCCGAAGTTTACCAATACGGTGGTTCAAAAAAGACTTTTAGAAAAAAAAAAATTTTTTTATTCTGTTTAAAATTTACGTTAAATAATAATCTCCGTGAATGATTAAAATTGTAATAAAAATCCCATTTTATTTTCTATCAAAGATTTTATACAATAATCATAATTTCAATATTTTAATTTCTGAGGACGCTGTTATTCTACCTAATTTCACGGGTTCACATTTTGGCCGCACTGAAAAAATAGATGGTGTATTGCAGCGCAGCAGATCCCAATACCCTTTCAGTTTTAAATATTGCATCGTTCATACACAATTATTATTAATATAACTATATAAACTATATATAACTATATAACTATATAACTATATAAATATATAAATCAATCTTACCATTTCATCTAGTAGAAACTGATAAAATTACTAATTTAACAGTCAGATACAATGCTACTAATTTCATTAGTAATATTTCTACTAATTCGGATTTAGAGAGTACGGTAGCGAGATATGGGCATGTCAAGAAAAGGACAAGAGTAAAATTAACGCGATTGGCATGAAACCTCTGCGCACAATATGCGGGAAAACACTGAGCGGGTGCAATTTTTCAGATTAGCACCCGCTCCCGGCGAAATCCTGCGGTTGTCCTTATGACAAACTTTTAACTATGTATATGGTTTGTTTTTGGGTCACTGTTTCCGAATAGGGGCCTTTCAAGTATTACATAATCATAATTATCCCTATTCTTGACCCCCCCCCCTACTGTAGGGCCCCATAGGACGTCAAAATTTCAAAAAATAAAATCGCGGCTCCAATATGGCCGTCAAGTATTTCAAACAAATACAGTCAACTCTCGCGTACTTAAAGACGCACCTATTTGAAGGCTTTCCTATTTCAAGCCCCCTATGCTGGGCTATTTCAAATTGTGCAGTTCCGTCAACACCCACCACGGCCCCTCTACGGTTTCGCCTGAGTCACTGGTTGATAAATTGAAAAAGGCCCGAAAAGCGAGAAACCCTCGTGGGTTTGAATTTGATCAATTTATCAAATTTGGGGTTAGTGTATCAGATCGATTTTATCCGAATCGGGTACGCGAACCTCAAATTTCGACAAATTGGTTGTATTTCGTGAAACTGAAAGGTCTTCAACCGATAAAAGGGTGAAACAGAATTGCGCAAATGCATTCTACACGGACCTTGAAATACGCAAGAGTTCACTGTATTAGGTTCAATCGGAACGTGGTATCTAGGGGTTTTTGAAGGCGATGATTCCAAATATGAAGTCAAAATTTAAAAAAAAAATCGAATCAAATATGGCGGACCACAATGGACTGAGAGATACGAAAAATGAGTTATTTTCAATATCCAGGGTCGTATAACCAGGTTTCTTGCCCCTAGTATTTTTATTCATGAACTTTATTTATAAAATGTTTGCTCATAACAAAGATGGTACCTTATACACATTTATTAGTAACTACAGTAGACAAAATCCATATGTTGATAAAAGGCTGAACTGCACTGTTTTTTAATTTGTTTAAATAACTCACCATTTTTGACAAACCATAAAATATTGTCGAGAATTGCTACTTAAAAGCAATTGTTCGCCCATACGATGAAAAAGCCGGAGGCCTATCTGTTTAAGAACAGCTAAAAACGTAATTTTCTAAATAAATATTTTTATAATCTCATAAATTATTACTAATATGTAATATGTCAGAATAAAACATTGTTTTTATACATATTGTGTTGAAAATTTCATATAATAGGGTTGTTTCGCAATTTCAGAACAAATAATTTTTTAATGCATAATTTTAATCTAAACTGAATGCGCGTTCTAAATTTTTTTCTGTTGAGACGTTGAACAGAAAAAAATTATTAAAAATTGAAGGCGGGAAAACACTTATTCAAATTGGTGTCACGTGGGTGTCACGTGACTAAGGGGTTCTTATAATTATCAATGTGATGATGTGGCTTTAATAGAAACTAACGAAACTTATGATAAAGAGTTTAGGTCACCTTACCGTTTCATTCTCACTCCTGGCATTTATGCACTCACGAAGTCGTAATCACTCTTAAAATACTCCGATACCATGAATATATCTATTTTCGGGAGATTTCGGCTATTGGCTTTTACGAAACCCTCCTTAGACATTTTTTCAAACAATATTTTGTGACTTCTATTTTCGATATGCAGATAACCAAAACAAAACATCGGCACAGAAAAAATTTTTTGAGAATTACTGATACATAAGCTGTGATTGGTGGAAAATCCGAACCCTTTGACGTCAGAGGGGCCCTCCAATCGACATCGTGGTAGAAAATACATATTTCAACATTAAATTAAAAATAGTAAACAATACGTAGGAAATATTTTATGGGCGTCTTTAAAATTAAAATTTTATAAACTATAAGATCTATTCATTGAAAGCAGTAATATCTGACTTTGGAAACAACCCTATTAAATATCTGAATCTCCTGAAGCCTCAAGAAAGCATTTTTGCAGATTAATTTGTTTGTAATAATTACCATTTTTTTATATTTACTCAAGGACGTAATAAATAACAAAAATTTAATACGGTGTCGATCTTGAAAAAAAAAACTTTAAAATAGTTAAGAATTGTACACTGAAATAGCTTAATTTGTCTGAGAATATCCAATTTGGCTTAAGGACAGAAGGTACACTAAAGTACTCATAAAACTAAACTTTCCCAAAGAAGATGTATTTTATACCTTCGTGCTATATATTAATATAATCAACAATTTTAAAGTTTCACGTTTCTGCGAAAATTTACCGAAATCGAAAAATAACGAACTACTGAATTTAGAACCTAGCTATATTTCATAATTTGATAGAAGTTAGTGTAAGCGATCTGACGTCAGATGCCGTTTAAAAATAAAATTATAGTTATAATTTTCTATTTCCAAATTTAACGTTTAATGGTAATTCACAAGTTCTATCTAGTTTACAATGTGGCAAAATCGTTATTTAATAATTTAGTGTAGCAGACTGGTTATGTCCGAAAGGTGAAAGGATACCTTTCCCAGAATATGCTATTTCTAGATACTTATGAGTTACGCCGACTATTGCTGATGAAGAAGCTGCCACCTCCAATGTATCGTGGCGTCTGCTCTACATTTACACCACTATAATGAACTCATGTCAGCATGAGAACTGAGGAGGCATTGATTGCTTTTCGTGTGGGCTGTGACCCTGATATCTCGTAGAAATATTAAGCTCACTTGCGAGAAAGCGGGTCATCTACGACCAACATATATATCACATTGGTGCTATCTGGTATGTTGTACGCAGGGTCCGTAAAATGTCATAGTTAGGTCATATGAACCCTTTCTGAATTCAAGACGCCATATTCTCTTCCACGGTTAGGCACTCATTTGTTCTAGATGGGTTGCTTTTTATTCTATTGCGTTAGACAGCAACCCATCTAGAACAAATAAGTGTCTAACCGTGGTTCTCCACGTTGGAAAACCGAGCGGTTCTCGTCAGCTAACTTCACAGTTGCTCTAATCCGCTCTCTATTTATAAGTGATTCGAAAAAGTGTGACTTTTCATTTTTAGTTCTTTAATGTACTGTCGAGTGAAAGGAAATATATAGCGTTCAACGTTTTCTCTCTGACCTCTAGAGGAGGTCGAGAAATTTTGGAGAAAAATCTACGAAGTCTAGCATTCACTGAATGAAGACGCAGAGATGATAACTAACTTCAAGGAGCTAACCAATGATCTCTTTACACCTGAGGTATAATGTCAATCTATGACTACCAAAAAGGTGCAAAAATTATTGAGGCGCATGAAGAACTATTTTGCGGCAAGACCAGATGGTATTAAGAGCTTCTGGTGGAAGCAATTTTCTTCAACCCACCTCTATCTAACTCCAATTTTCACCTCATAACTAAAGTCGGGAGAACCCATTCTGGAATGATTATTTGAAGGACGCACGGTACTTGTCCCGAAGAATGGCGACTTGTCTCACCCAAAGAATTGCTGATCAATAACTTGTCTGAATGAGAGAGATGAACAACGTAGCTCAAAGAAAGGCAGAGCAGGATGTCGAAAGAACCTGCGAGTCGGCAAGCGCATCTGCAAAGACACAGTTTTTTACAAGCACCACATTTCGATGGCCTGGAATGATTGCAGGTAATTTTGAGACTGAACCTCCCATAACCTTATTATCTGCTTCTAGGAAAGCTTAAAGGTGCATCCAGATATAGTGGATTGCATACAGAGGCTTATGCTCCTATAGAAAGCCAGTCTGACCATCGCATCCCAGATAACAATCGTGCGTCGAACGTCACTCGCACGAGGTGATTCTCACGTCGTGCGTGCACAAGTGCTGCGTTCTGGACACACCGTGCGTGATGGGAACTCAAATGCGAGTGCGAGGAGTCGCAGAGTGATCGCACACGTGCGAGCACGAAGAGCCAGCACAATGAGAGCACAATGCATGCATGAATCGTTACTCATATAGTGTGAAAAACTATCTTGGAAATGAGTTCTTATTTTTCAATATCTGTTCAATAAAGTATTAAAATGGCCATGTTGATGTGACCTCAGCACCAGCGCACATCGGACCGAACCCCTCAGCCCCTCACCAACCTTACACTTCACTGATGGCGGGCTACATCGCACGTGTTTTCCACTTGTCTGGCGTTGGTTTTTCGATCTGTTGTGCTGTGGTAATTTTATATGCAATTAGTATTTAATTTTATGTTTTCTTATTACGGACCGAGGGATTATATATTTATTTTACTTCTGTGGTGTACATAAAGAAATAATATAACCTCAATTTTTCGCACGTGGAGAGTATTGTTCACATTTGAGTTTGGCTTGAAAAATCATATTCTTTTTATTGATTATTATTCAGTGCCAAGTTCAAGTGGTATTTATTGAGTTATTATTTTCGTATTTGAAACAATCATTTTAACAATCATTATACTAGCTCTAAGAGCTCTCATTTTACTCGTACGCGTGCGACTCGCACGAAGTGCGAAACATATGCGACCACGTGGAAGACACATCTACGTGGTGATATGAACTCATGTAATGCGGCCTTATCCGCACGCGTGCGACCCATAATGCTCGCAGTGTGCACGCATTTTGTTATCTGGGATCAGGGAAGTAAAAGGTGACTACCGGAACCAACACCTTCCTGAGGTGAGTTTTCCAGCGGACAACCATGAGCCCTCGCCTCTTTTACACCACACTGTTATTGCTATATCTATCTAGAAATAACATATTCTGGGATAGGTATCCTTCTATCTTTCGGACATAACCAGTCTGCTAAACTAAATTATTAAATATCGATTTTGCCACATTGTAAACTAGATAGAGTTAAACGTATACCAAATCGCGAATTTGAAGTTAGGGACCTACTAATGCCTATTGACGGAGGACGAGCTCAGATTTCTCGACATTGCTATGCGAAAGGTTATGCACGTGAACACTTTGAAATTGATTGTTACGGCATAGCTACAAAAACTGATTACTTACCTCATTTTGACCAAAATTAAACATTTTTAAACGCGATGCGCCCGGGTGAAGAAAGCACAGGGGAAAAACTTCCTACGACAGCTCCTCGATAAGAGAATACAGAAATGTTAAAGAGCAGTCGGTGTCGGTTAAGCTGGCGTTTTCTTACCTTAACTCACCCGGACTAAAGTCGATTACTGAACGTTCCATTCTCGCCTGCCACGATAGTGTCATTTCCAACTTAGCATACCGTCACAGCATTTCGAGCCACGAGATTCTCAACGTTAGTTGCACAGCGTGTCATACACATACAAAGAACCAGGGACACATAATATCTGGTTTTCCAATTCAGGGGGGAAGGATGTACGCCCAAAGGCACAATGCGGCACTAACAGTGTTTTATTGCCGTCTATGTCACTTTTACGTCATTTGTTACTGCATATTTTGTTGAAAAGAATATTATTGAAAGAAATTGATTTTCATTTTGTTGGCTTAGTGGTCCATTTATTGTTTCAGAAAAATCTCCCCATCCTCCACCAATTTTGTATTGCGAATTCTAGAAATAATATTTTTGAATACCTTTAACCTCCTATTATATGGTTTATACTGTAAGGTTTATTTTGGAAAGGGAGAGTGAAATATTTGCAGCGAGATGATTTTTTTTGAACGGTTAACTTACCACAGGGAGTGAATGTCGTACATGGGTAGAATTACCACTAAGGTGTTGATTCGCCGAGGGAAGGGAGAATTATTTACGGGAGATAAATATTTACACAGGAATGATTGGCACAAGGGATGGCTTTTATGTTGAGGGATGATTTATCGCCGGCGTTCGTTTCGCCAAGAGAAGGGCGAATTTTATTCAAGGCCTGATTGTTTACGTGGGGTGGGTTTCCCGCAGGGAGCTGATTCTTTACAGCTGTAGAGTTTCTCACAGGGCCTTGATTTCTCATAGAAGTTAATTTGGGGGGGGGGCATGTTTATAACATGGCTTATATTCTCGTAGGGCGGTTGTTCGGTGGGAAGTCCGTTCTCTGGAAAATATTTCCAGTGTGGGGATACTACTGTTGGTTAAACTTTTAGTTCAGAGATTGGCGGCTGTGTAGATTTACAAGGGGAGGGGGTAGATTTTCAGGTTCGGAGACCAACGAGTCCGTGTCGGAGTTCCTTGTATCATGGGCGCCACTAGGTGTTTATTCACTCCCAGAAGTGAGAGTAATTTTTTCGACAAGAGTAACGTGTACTCTCTGCAAAGGGGCATTACTTATAAGGGGAATGTTTAGAGCAAAAGATGGGATGAAAAGTTTGTTCACTTTTCTCTCAGGGCCCACGTTTGGGCGCCAATGTCAGATCAGTCAGTGGGCTAAGACTAATTGAAACGTATTAAACTACATTGGAGAGGGAAACTAATTTACAAAAGGAAAAGTTGATTTTAAAATTAAAGTTGAAGTTTTATTGCTAATACTATGTAACGTTGCAAAATTCTTGCAACTCAAAGTTCTAATTAATGAAATTTTATTTGGCATTTAGAGATTTTCCGTAAATTTATAGATTTAATTTTATAAGGTCAGAAATCGCGACTGTGGTACGGAAACTCCATGACTAGGGCTAGATTTGAGGTTTATAATTTTTAAGGACTTATTCTGTTCGTTTGTTTTATTTCTTTGTAACGATTCGGACTCATCGAGACATCGTGGGACGTCGAGAGACTTCTTTCGACTTCGAGACTCAAATGTGAAGCCACTAGAGACCCTTATAACGTCTAGATTCTATCGACATACATTTCAAGCCGTTTGAATTCTCCCGCGTTTTCTGTCTACTATCGTCTGCCAGACTCAAAGGAGCTGTGGATCCTCATCTACAAGGATCATGTTAGGATGCCAGCCAGATTGGGAGTAATGTTGCATGTTACGAAAAATCTGGAACGACTCATCTATCTGGCGTAGAACCTTTTTGGAAACTTCACGATGAGAAATTTCTTCGTCAATTCCCAACATGACTAGGGAATCTCAATGCGCAATGCCCTCTTCACGTTAGCTAATATCAATTGGTACCGAACCAAATCCCGCTCTGATCATCTAGGGTAATTTCGGGCTTTAGGAGGTGATCAAATGGGTGGATTGGAGAGTAAGGACAAAGAAACAGCAACATTGGATCAATTCTGGCGATAATAGAAAGAGGGATGGATGAAAACCGAAAATAACAGGGTACCGAGCTCCACTTATTCATACAGCCCTGGAATGTAAATCCAGCACCCCGTCACCGCAGCGGCCTTACCACCAATAGGAACGGCGGAGAGAAGGAGGAGAAGGAACGGCGAAGCCGAGTTCCTGACCGTCGCAACTACGCTCGCTCTTCTCTGCCGACCAAAGCCGTGTAAAGTAGAACCGATACGTT
This sequence comes from Andricus grossulariae, assembly GCA_011634705.1. Taxonomy (NCBI): domain Eukaryota; kingdom Metazoa; phylum Arthropoda; class Insecta; order Hymenoptera; family Cynipidae; genus Andricus; species Andricus grossulariae. The sequence continues at coordinate 119,213,832 of JAABKJ010007545.1, forward strand.
TAGACTTTTTCATTATCTTTGTGAAGCAGTTTTCAAGAGGAAAATATTAGAGACGCTTTCAAAGATTCCCTAGAAGGTTTCTCCATCCTGCGGGTAAGGCCAAATCTTATTTACTTGAGAAAAAGGGGACTCCGCTCAAAACGTATTGCATATACGTATATAAATACGTATATGCATGTGTATATTCTGCAAATAATAAAATCGCCATTCGACAGGTGGGCCAATAAACCACTATCGCAGTGGAAATTCATATTTGGAAATCTACGTGGATTTGCACGTGGTCACAGTTTATGTTGGGGCAAATATTACAAAGTGAACTCGGGTTTTCCATGTAAAGTTCAGTGTGGAAATTTATACATGACAATATACGTGATTTTCATCGTGGAATAATCATGCCGACTTATAATATATCACTATAATGTTCCACGTAGATTTCCACATAATTATCTGAAAGAACCACCTGGACAATTCTAGAACTTCTGCCGAATGCCTAGTGAAGATTTCGAAAATCTCCTACTCAGACTTGAACCGTTTATATCTAAAAAGGGCACTAAATGGAAAATCATATTTGCAATAAATGCGTCCAACGAAATATTTCTTTGACCAATAGAAATTTTGCTTAAAACAGGAATAACGTTTTCATTTGAAAAAAAGTTATTTCTTGAAAAATGAAAAATTTTCTTCAATCAAAGAAATATTTGAACAGACTTATTCAGTACTATATTATATACTTGCTGATCAGTATTTTAGTCCTTATAATACATATAAACTTACCATCATTTTCAGTGTCTGTTCCGTTGGTGCTATACTATTCGAACCGTCAGTATCAGTGGATCCAACAGCCACTTCCATATTTTCTATTTGCTCCTTATAATTAGTCCCTGAAACAATAAAAAAAAAATTGAATACATGCAAATATAGTGTAATTTGTAATGAAAAATAAAAATAATATTTTTTAGTTTCCAAAAAATGCCAAGGAGTGGATAGAAGTTGCGGAAATGTATGAGAAATTGTGAAACTTTCCTCACTGCTTTGGCTCCATGTATGGGAAGCATACTATCGTACAGGCACCGATGAACAGTGGATCAGAGTAGTACAATTGCAAGCTAACCTTTAGCATCGTACCGAAGGCCCTTGTAGATGATGACTACTGCTTCATGTTTGCGGGTTATGGTTGCCGAGAAAAAATAGCGATGGTGAGGTTTACCGAAACACGGATCTATTCAAAAAATTAAAAAACGCAAACTTCATTTTCCCGCTGACAGAGCGAATAAAACCAGCACCTTACATATTTCTTGTCGATGATGCGTTTGGATTAGATTATAGATGTCTGAAACCTTACTCAGGCCTACAAGAGAAAGGTAGCAAAATCACGAATACTTAATTGTCGCCTATCACGAGCTTGTAGACTGGAATTCAATGATACTTGATCCGGAAAAAGCTGCATTGGTTGGGATTGATTGTGTCCTTTTACACAATTTTTTACGAAAAAGCATATCATCGCGTTCAAAGTATTCTTCAGCGGGCACATTTGACTATTGAACGAGATGGGAACTTTGCACAAGGCTCATGGATGAGTTTTCTGAATATTTTGTAACCGCCGGAAAATTAGAATTGCAAGATAACTACTGCTAAATATTCTATTTTATAATAGTCGCGGGAAATATGTCATGAAAATATTGTATCATCCGTATTTGTACCGATATTTAGTGAATTTAATGTGTCATGCCATCAAAGCAATTTTCTTTTAAATTACTACACCTTGAGAATTTCTTACCTCTGAATTTATGGTTTCCTTTAGTTGATCCTTGTCTCTGGTGAAAGTCACCATTCTTGCGTATGTAACCCAGTTTGTTTTATAAATTTCGTCAGCTAGTAGTCAAGGAAATCCAGCACACATTCATTTGGCTATTCAAGTGTAATAAAGAACTTTAACAAAATGAATTAGCATCCATATACTGTTTAAAACTCAATTAATTTCGTCCACTGACATCCGTGTGAAACGTCTTGCGGGCATATTTAACAAAATCTCAAATTTAGACAAATCTGTCTTATTCCGCCTTATTCCGTTTTCAACAGAGAAGATAATTTCTTTTACCAAACAAGACGAATTTTCAAAAAATATATAAATTTTCAACAAATAGTTAAACATTCTACAGAATTTTTTTTTTTAAGCAAGTAGTTGTTTTTTCCACTACAAGAGATACATTTAAAGCAAAAATAAAATAGTTAAATTTTCAATTAAAAAAATTAATTTCCATCCAAACAAAAAACAACGTACTTTCAACAAAAGAAATAACTTGTTAACTAAAAATGGACATTTTGAAACAAAAATTGAATAGTTCAATTTTCAATAAAAAAAATTAATTTCCAACCAAAAGAAAAGGAATTTTCAACAAAATATATGAATTCTCAACTAAAAAAGAAAAACATTTAACCAAAAACTGAATAGTTAAATTTTCAGATGAAAAAATGGATTTCCCACAAAAAAAACGCACTTTCAACAAAATAATTGAATTTACAACTAAAAATGACAAACATGCGACCGAAAATTGAATAGTTGATTTTTCAGTCGAAAAAAATTAATTTCCATTAAAAAAAATTATCTGTTACAAAAATTTATTTTCAACAAAGAAAAACGAATTTTCAACAAACTACTTTATTTTTTAACCAAAGAGACGAATTTTCATTTAAAATGATGAATCGTCAATCCCAAAAATGAATTTTTAACAAAGAAGTTAAAGTCGTAATAAAAAATGTAATAGTTACATTCTTCGCGATAATAATAATTTTCAACAATTGATATTTCAATCCATAAATATTTTTATTTTAGATACGAAATAGCTGAATTCATCTAAACAAGACAAATTTTCTACAAAATAGTTGAATCTTCAACCAGAAAAAAATTAAGTTTTGCAAAAAAAGACGCATTTTCTACAAAATAGCTGAAATTTTCAACCCAAAAATATGAAATATTTATTATCTATTAATTACTTATTCTTCAGCTTATTTATTTATTACGTTATCCAAACTTTATGGAGAATTAAATGAATTAAAAATTCATGCTTTTAGATTAAAAATTCAACTTCTTGGTTGAATGTTGAACTAATCTATTCAAAAATAATTTTTTTGTCTGAAGATGCATTAGTTCAGTTGAAAATTCATCTTTTTGGTTGAACAGTTAAGTAATTTGTGAAAACTTTTTTTTTGGGTGAATATTAAATTCTTCAAACCGAATATTAAAAATATTTATAATAATAATATTTATAAGCAAACCTCTTTCACCAAATAAATATTTAAACTGAATATTTAACTGATTGGTAGAAAATGAACTTTTATCTAAAAAGTTACATATTTTTGGGGTTGAAAATTCAACTATTTTGTATTGAAAAATTGGCATTTTTGTCTTGGAAATTTAAGAATTTCTTATGAAATTCAACTGCTGGTTTGTAGAAGATTCCTTTTTTCTGTATTGGAGGTAAATTTTTTTAAATGTAATTTTAAAAATTCCATTTTTGAATAGGAATTTTTTTTCAGTTTAGAAATTCAACTGTTTTATGGAAAATTTATGTCATTTGTTGAACATTCTTCCTTTTTGGTAGAAAATGAATCGAATGCGACGAATTATAACCCTGGTGTGTATGAAAATTTCTTGGATAGAGCTTAGGGAGAGAACTTTGATCCGCGAAACGCAACAATAGTAAAAAATGAACGTGGTCAACTGCTTCAAATCTTTCCACAAAATATCAATGTCTCCACAGTCACTGAAGAAGGTATGTTACAAAAATGTTGTTAGGACCTCTTAAAAGTTCAAATTTTTGAAAAGTAATGGGTTGTGACAAATTTTTTCCGCTGTTAAAAAATTATGCGATAAAATAATTAGAACCATAAGGTAAACATATTGAATACATCAGGTTTAAATTTTGGATTATATTTCTTTTTATTCCTTGACTAGTAGCAGTTTTTATTTATTTATTTTTTAATTTTTTTACAAGGAGAATTGCGAAATGCTTTATGCACTGACTATCTTCGAACTTTAGGGATGAATCCTTAAGCAACGAAGATGAGTATTGGACTGACCTAAAAAACGGCCTTACCGACTAAAAACAACAACTTTTATACCTTCCAACCCATGTTTCAGGTATTCGCTTTCGCATTACTTCAGAAACATGGGTTATAGGCATCCAACAAAGTACTTCGGCGCCACCATGATTGCCTACCTGGCCTTCAACAAGATTCCACCCCAGCCATGTTGTCCGCATCGTCCTCAGTAGCGCAACTAGGTCGCACAACGGGCTCGTCGGCCTTCGACAAGAGCGTTGCGTGGAAATATAGTTGTGTGCAGTTATTCCTCCCTCACGGTTTACGCGTCGTCCTCGGTAGAAGAGACTGTATTCTCGGGGGTGAAGACATCCCCGAGCACATTCTCCAGATCGTACTTCTTAGTTGCCCATCTGTCGCAATTGTAGAAGGTATGTTCCACATCATCTACGTCTGTGGGACAATAATCACAAAATTCGCTTTCCTCCCTCTTTCGATGGTGCTGATAGGCGTTAAAATGCATGTGTCCGGTGAGGAATTGGATGAGGTGAAAATTTACGTCGCCGTGTTTCCTGTCGAACCACGGAGACACCTTTCCTAACAGCTTTGCTGTCCATCTTCCTCTGGTATGAGTGTTCCACCAGTGCTGCCATTCTTCTAAGGTTCTGGCTCTCTCTTTTTTTAAATTAGTGTGCGATCCTCCTCTTGTTGGCAACTCTCGTATTTTCTCTTCCTCTCCTTGGCGAGAAGAAAAATGTGAATTACTCCCGTAAAAAACATCACTGCAGGGGCAGAAACAGTGCGATACGCGCTTGCTATACGTAATGCGCAACGTCTTTAAACAGAGACCATTCGATTGCGGTATTTCTGTATATTGAGCGCATCAGCCCAGATCTCCGCTCCATAAAGCAAGATCGAGTGGGCCACACTCATTAACATTTTCCTTTTACTAGCTCTAGGGCCTTTGATATTAGGCATGAGCCTGGAAAGGTTCGCGTCTGCTGAACTGGCTTTGTCAGCTGCTTTCTAGATTTGTGCCAAGTGAGTCAGCTTCTGATCCACAGTCTCGCCAAGGTAACGGACAGCTTTGACAGCCAAGTGACATGAGCCACTCTTAGCTGAGCTTGCTCTAAGTTTCTTGCTAGTATCATGGCAGCAAGATCGTCTACGAAAGCAATCAATTTGGCCCACTCTAGTGGGATGATTTCCAACACACCGTTTTGAACAACGTTCCAGAGGTCTGGGCCAAGTGCAGACCCCTGGGCGACTCCTGCAGTGACTTTCCGAATCTGCTGGCCCTCTGTGGTATTATACAACAGCTTCCTGTCGTCAAAGTAATCACTGATCACCCTTCGAAGATACTTTGGTACCCTGAATCGATGGTCAAGTGATTCCAGGATGCCAACCCACCTCGCTGAGTTGAAGGCGTTCTTCACATCGAGGGTGACTAGCACACAAGAGTTCCTGGATCTGTGATTACCCTGCCATGCCCTCTGAGTCACTGAGATGACTTTTCTAATTGCGCTAATAGTTGAGCGATTTGTACGAAATCCAGGTTGGTTCTCCGATAGTCCGCCTGACTCTTCGATGGCGATCCGTAGCCGAGCCCGTAGAAGTTCCTCGAAGATTTTCCCAGCGTTGTCTAACATGCAGAGCAGTCTGAATGATGAGGGAGTGATGGAAGGACCCTTACTCTTATCCAACAGCACCAACCTCTGTATCTTCCATCTCTTTGCAAATATGCCAGCTAGGAGACATGCATTAAACATATTCAGTAGTACGAATGGGCATTCATTTCCAAATAATTTGAGGATTTCGACGGGTACCCCGTCTGGATCCGGAACCTTTCTATTGCCCAAGAAAGAGACCACACTGCGATGTTCATTATTGGTAAATAGCTGAACATCAGCTTTTACCACCGGTATCGGAGCATGAACTCTCTCCGGAAAATCTTGTATTCTCGTCCCCAGATATCCTTATCTACTTCATCAAGAAGCGAAATCCATCCTTCCCTTTTGCTGAATTTTATGGCCTTTGATAGTGCCTTCTTGGCCGCAAGATAAATCTCTCCAGACACACCGACGTCAGCGCAGCCCCTTTTACGTTGGGCCTTCCTGCACTTCGCCAGTGCCTCTCTTCGGATATCAGCAATGACATTTTTCCACCAATAGTTCTGGTCCGCTTGTCGGGCCTTGATCTTCTAGGCATTGACCTGTTACATGCTTTCTTGATCAAACACATAGTCTGTTCAACCAAGTTTATGGCCTGTTTCCTCGATGTCGTGTTGTGGCGCACTGCCTCGTTAAGGATATCACCCGCTTCGGTCAGCGCTTCAAGCACTGCCGTGTGACTGGGCTTTGCGACGTTCCACCCTGGTAACCTCACAGAACCAGCATGGTTTCTCCTAATTCAGAGTTGGACCCAACTCAGAACATGTTGTACTGGTGGTCGCTCCCAGTGAAATCCTCCAGAGCATGCCACCCATGTATCATGACCGATGCACTAGCAGATGCTAGAGTGATATCGATTATAGTACCACGGTAGCCACCGCGTCTGAATGTTGAGACCGTAACCGTATTAGGAGTAGTTAGGTCCAACCTGGCCGCCATCTGTGCTACCTTATCACCTCGGTTTCAGGTCCACGACATGCCCCACTCTAGCGCCTTCGCATTTAAGTCCCCAGCGACGAAGACTTCTCCGTCCAACTCACGAATTACATCCTCCAATCAGTCATGTTTCCTGTAGAACTCATCAATTCCCTCGTTGGGCGAGAGATAGACACTTACGTAGGTGGTGTTTCCACTCCTGACCCAATCGTAGCCGTCGCCCTTGCCCACCTCAGCCACTAGGAACAGTGATGTATTTTCAAGCTATATTGCTGCCGTGTTGGTACAATCCGGGTACCAGTTGCGCCCACCCATATCGCAGTATTGCTCCGAGATAATGAGCAGATCAACCTTGTTTTCTCCCGCTAGCTGATTCAGCAGGTCACAGGCCAGTCTGCTCCTGCTCTGGTTACCTTGTGTAATGACCACCATTAGCGCTCATTACCACAGTAATCTCCATACACCGAGCTCCTAAAGGTTCATGGGATATGATCAGTGTTTGTATTGCTACCTATGCGTTCAGCGCGTAGATAGCTTTAGGCTTCTTACTGCAGGTCAGAGCCAAATGCCCCTCCTTGCCATACTTCCAACAAGTTTTCTGTTTGTCCTTCCCCTTGGCAATGGTTTTGGAAAACGACACAAGGAAAAAAAAGGCAAACTTGTTCACTCAAAGAGGATGTACCAATTTGTTATTTGTAATTTTTAGAAAGGGCGTGTATATTTTTCAATCCTAAAGAATAAACATAAAAATAAAAGAATTAAATTTGTAAAAAATGGCACAAGAGACGAAAAAAATTAAAAGGCAAAAGTTGTTCAACTAAAGAAGATCTACAAATTTGATATAAACTCTTGCTATACAAATACTTCAAAAATTAAGAATTTACTTTTTGGAAAAACGACACAAGCTGCAATAAGTTTTTATTTAAATATATTTTTCGCCTAAATTATATCCACAAATTTGCTTAGTACCACTTTACACTAGTATGCATATTTTCAGTTTAAATCATTAAAAAAATAACTGCAAATAAACACAAAATTAATTTATAGAGAAACGACACAAATCGCAATCAAATGTATAATAACAACTTTTTTTGTATGGAACGGACACTTTTTTATAATTATAAAAAAAAGACAATAAAAATACGCATGTTTCAATACCAACGCACATGATACGCTCAAACTTGCGAGCGTAGCGAGCTGCGCACAATGCGCGCGATGAGAATGTGCCCGCGTCGCAGGCAGATTTTTTTTTGTTTAAAATTGTACATTTCTTCAATAAATTAACAGCATATACAAAATAATTTGAAGTACTTCCCAATATTTCAACTTTTGGGAAATCTTGTTTTCTTTTTCAATGATTTGTGGTTTTCTACAATAATTTACGTTTGATTGAGAGTGTCTTTATGAAATTAGGACAAAAATTTGAACAAGTTTTTGAATTGTAGAAACTCGTAATTTATTTTTGATTTTCCTTACTTTCTAATATATAATATATAGCGTAAATATGAGTCTATGTATTATTTTTTTCAACTTTTCAAAATGTAATGAACGATAATGAATAATACAAGCCCTAAATTAAAAGTTAAAGAAATGTTAAATTGGACAAATAATGTTAGTATTATTGCTTCACATGATTCATTTAAAACAAACATAAAATCAGAGAAGGAAGTATAGAAATTCGTTTGTTAGACCCGAGTATCATCAATGATAATTTATGGATATCAAATTATTTTACGAGTATAAGGTAAATAGAACAAAGATAAAATTTTTCTAGAATGTCACCTTCACATAATATAATTGTATAGGTAGGAAAACCATTACAGAATTTCGAAACGTGTCTTAAAAACACTTCCTGATAATAATGTTAGTTCTGCGATGGTAAATATTTAATATTTTTCATAGTTACAAAATATTGTCACATTTTAGAGTTTCAGCGTTCTTCTTCACTTTTTCATTAAAAAAAACACAGAATATTTTTTTCAATTAAGGACGACCCAGCAGAGTATAAAAATATGAACGAAAAGAGCAGGGAATGTATTCGGGATGGATATGAATTTTATACTGTGATGATACAAAAAAAATGTTGTTTAAAAAAATATATATGCAGCACGAATTCTATTAGATCACATGAAATCTGAGATAAAATCCCTTTAAATCTGTGAAAATACTTACGAATTCTTCAAAAAGCGAAAAATAATAGAAAACCCATGTAATATTCAAAATCCTGTAAAAAAATGATGATATGCCTCGAAATTTCGAAAACATTTGATCAAATGTACGAAAGAATGATATGCGTCATTCTAATTCTTGCAACACAAGTATCAGCTACGACATTAATTTCGATGAATTTGTTAAACAATTACTTTCATTATAACTGACTTTTAAAAAACAAATATCTCCGAAGAGCAAGTTTGAAGCCTATGATTTATGTGATAACGACTATAGTATATATGGTCTCGTACACTGTGCTCAGATTCTCCTCTTCCTGAGGACAATGAAGATCGCTTATACTCTGATCGTCACTTTGGTGATCATCTTCATTAAAAATTTGTTAAATAGAACAATTAACAGTTTGAAATGGTTTAGTTTTTAATATTTGAGTCACAATTGCTCCCTTGGAATAAAAAGTAAAATATTGCTAAATATTAAAAAAAATGTCATCCTCAATTAAAAAAATATCCAAAGAAATGGTTAAAAATGGAATATTTCAGATTGAAACAATACTTGCATAGGATTTGGAATTGAATAAGAGCGTTTAATTATGGATCTATTAATTTGAAATTATTTAAAAATTGAGAATAGTTTATAAAGTTTTAATGAAACGTTCACATTTGTTTAACTACTGAGGCTTTTAATTGATTTATTTTTTATTTTTAACGTTAAAATCTGTAAGTTGCTTAATTTTGAATAGTTTCACAATCGTCCTGTAAAATCAATTATTGTTTGTAAAATAATATTTTTAAATATTAAAAATTATCTTTGATGATTATTTTAAATATTATTCTTTAGCCTATAAGTTATAAAAATTCGTATTTATTTATAGCAGGCTTCACCGTCTTTTTCTTATTCCCCTCTTTTTCTCGTTTTCCCATGTAAATTCGAACTAAATTAATTTTTGGTTAAAAGTTCATTCTTTTCGGTTGAAAATTCTACTATTAAATTTTTGGTTAAGAATTCATCTTTTTTTGGTTAGAAATTTTATCATTTGGTTCCAAATCGAGTTATTGTGTTAAAAAATCAACAATTTGTTTGATTTTTTTTTCTTTCTGAACTAACAAATTTTTTTGGTTCAAAAATTCAACTATCTTGTTAAACATTCATCTTTTTCTGTAAAAATGTAATCTTTTTTAGTTAAAAATGCAACTTTTTGATTGGAAATAAATCTCTTCTGGTTCAAAATAAACTTTTTTTTTTTAAATTCCACTGTTTTGTATAAAATTTAAATATTTGATTGAAAATTTATTTATTTGGTTAAAAATTCGCCCCTTCTGAAGAAAAATAATATTTTTTTGTTGAAAATGGAATTATTGTGTTGACAAAAAATCTGCTTTAGTTGAGGATTCAAGTATTTTTGTAGAAAAAAAAAGTTTTTTAGAAAATTCGTCATTTCGACTTGAAAATTTAACAATTTGATAGAGTATTCAACTATTCGATGGGAAATCCAACTATTTGGTACAAAATTAAACTGTTTTTTAGAAAATTACTTTTTTAAAATAAAAAATTAATTGTTTCAAATGCAAATTGAACTATTCAAATTTTGGTTACAAATTGATATCTTTCAATTTAAAAATTCAACTGTTTAGTTAAAAATTGATGTCTTTTGTTGAAAATAATATTTTTTTGGTAGAAAATCAAGTTTTTTTGTTAAAAATCCAATTGCTTGGATGAAAAATGTTCTTAAACTAAAAATTAATTAAATAAAACTTGGACTATCATCGCATCCATTGTTCTAACTATTTATTTAGAAATTTAAGTATTCTTTTAAAAATTATTTTTGTTGTTGAAAATCAATGTTTTCAACTGAAAATGTAACTATTCCATTTTTGGTAAAAATTGATAGTTTTTAGTATAAAATTCAAGTTTTTGAGTAGAAAAATTAACTCTTTGATTGGAAATCAATCTGCTTTAGTTGAAAATTTAACTGTTTTATAGAAAATTCATATGTTCGGCTCAAAAATTCAATAATTTGGTAGAAAATTACACTATTTGGTTGAAAATGTATTAATTTTGTTGAATATCCGTCTTTTTTGGTAGAAAATTAAAGTTTTTGTCCAAAATTCAACTGCTTTGTAGAAAAATGGTTTTTCTCGGCTCGAAAATACAACGATTTGGTAGAAAATTTATTAATTTGGTTGAAAATTTATTTTTGTTGTTGAGAATTCGTCTTTTTTTGATAAAAAATCAATTTTTTTTTGTTAAAAATGTAATTGTTAGGTTGGAAATAATCTGTTTTAGTTGAGGATTCAAGTAGAAATAGTTTTCTGTAATACTTTAAAGATTTTAACAACGAAGCAAAAAAAATATCAATAAAAAGTTATACCAAATTTTTGAATTGTAGAAACTTATACTTTATTGTAAATTTCTTCACTTTTTCACAAGAAAATATAAGGAAAAATTAGCCATTTGTATTTAACTGTATTTTTTGGCAAATATAATTGAATTCCAACTTACCCTACTATATCTGTGCATCCCCATCCACTGAGAGTAGCAGGTGTACCTGGATGTAGAGGTCCATTATAAAAATCTATTTTTCGATTTTTTGAACGAATCAAGTCGATAGGAGGAGAAACAAGGATCAAAGCAAGATCTTGCACAAGACCATTATTTACATTAAACAGTGGATAGAATTGTACACTTTTGATAGCATGAGAGGTTCCAAAATTTCTGAGCGCTGAACCACTTTTAATGCTATATTTGGCAGGTTTTTTGAGACAGTGAGCTGCAGTTAGGACAATATTAGCCGATAATATTACAGCACCACATACAAAAGATCGATTTGCTCTTAGACTAACAATATAGGGAACTTTTTCAAGTGTCACTGGTCTATCTCCGCGAAGTGTTTTATCAATCAGACGCTTTTTGCGAAGGTGAATATCAGATGACGTCTCTAACCAAAGAATATTATTAAATTAAACAATTTTTATACGCATCATTATCATCATAATTATTCGGGAGTTTATTTCACTTACTAATACCTTCTGACAAAATCAACATCGCCTGAGATAGGATGGCACACATAATTAAGCTCAAGTAAATTTTTTTTCCCATTTTTCAGTTTCCAGAAGAAATTGGGTTCTACAGATGATAGGTTTTTGCAGGTTGATATAACATTGATAGAGGAAGATTCGACTTTTAGTTTATTATGATATATCTTTGTTTGCATTGCTAAGATGATTTATCATCTGATGTAATAATACGCATTTATATCATTTAAAAAACAATGCATGAAAAACGGAAAAAAACCTAAACCTTATAAAATTCTGATGAAATTTTACTACCTTATATTGTGTGTGAAATTGCGAAATAGTTGTATCCAATAAATTATTCTTTAATAACATTATACACAGAAGAAGAAGCGTATGTGCGAAGATAAAAGTCGCGAATGGCGTAATTGTGTACATTATAATATTATGTATTATTTCGTTATCGTGAAAGACAAGAAGAATTAGTGATTACAATATTTGTAACCAAGTGATTGTTAATAATTTTTTCAAACACTGTTTCAAACCCCCTTTCCTTTTCGGTTAACTCAATCAGGGATGGTTGATAATATTGTCAAAACTCCCCTCCCTTTTCCAGTACCACCCAAGGGATTGCTTATACATTTTTCGCACCACAACCTCCTTTTTCAGTTACATCCTCTCCAAGAGATTTGTGATCATTTTATCACACCCCCTCCCGCTTGCGAGTTACCACCAATCAGGGATTGGTGATATTTGTTAACATCCAATACCCTATTTCAAGTACCCCCTCACCAAGGTGTTAGTGATAATTTTATTACAGCCCTGCCCTCTTTTCAGTAATCCCCTATCAGGAATTTATGATAATTTTCTCAATCCCCTCTCCTTTTTTCCAAGTACACCCTCAAAGGATTTGTTACGATTTTTTCAGAACCCATCCCCTGTTCTAAGTATCTCCTTCTCAAGGGATTTCTGATAATTTTGTCAAATCCCCTCTTCCTTTTCAAGTGACATCCAAGGGACTGGTCATAAAACGTATGACAATCCCCCTTGTTCAGTTACCCTGTCTACAAGAGATATGCTATAATTTTATCACACCCCCTCCCCCTTTCCAGTTATCCCCAATCAGGGATTGATGTTTTTTTAAACCACATACCTTGTTCCAAGTACCCCCTCCAAAAGGGATTGGCGATACCCCCTGTCTCTTATTAGCTACACGTCAATCAGGGATTGGTAATAATTTCTTCACACCCCACTCCCCGTTCCTAGTACCTTCTCCCCAAGGGATTGGTGATGATTTTATCACATCCGCTTGTAATCCCTAAAGGGATTATTCATAACTTTATCATACTCCCTCCTTTTCAGTTATCCCCAATCAGGGATTGGTGATAATTTTCTCAAACCCACTCCCCCTTTCCACTTTCACAACCAATTGATTAGTAATAATTATTTCATTCTCCATCTCCCGTTTCAAGTTCCCCCTCCCCAAGGAATTGGCGATAATTTTATTACACCTTTCTCTTATTAGTGACCCCCAATCAGGGATTTTTAATAATTTTTTCATGCCCGATCCACCGTTCTAAGCACACAAGGATCAGTGATAATTTTGTCAAACCTCCTCTTTCTTTCCACGTAAAACCCCAAGTGATTGTCAATATTTTTTTCGCGTCACATCCCCCGTTTCCAGTACCCCCCCTCCCTAAAGGGATTATTGATAACTTTATCATACTCCCTCCTTTTCAGTTACCCCCAATCAGGGATTGGTGATAATTTCCTCAAACCCACTCCCCCTTTCCACCTACACTACCAAGTGATTATTAATAATTTTTTCATACTCCATCCCCTGTTTCATGTGCCCCCTCCACAAGGAGCTGGCGATAATTTTATCGCACCTCCTTTCTTTTATTAGTGACCCCCAATCAGGGATTTTTAATGACTTTTTCATACTCCATACACCGTTTCAAGTGCCCCCTCCCCAAGGAATTGCCGATAATTTTATCACACCTCCTTTTTCTTATTAGTGACCCCCAATCAGGGAATTTATAATAATTTTTTCATGCCCCATGCCCCGTTTCAAGTGCCCCCTCCCCAAGGAATTGGCGATAATTTTATCACACCTTTCTCTTATTAGTGATCTTCAATCAGGGATTTATAATAATTTTGTCATGCCCTATCACCCCTTTCAAGCACCCCCTCCACTAAGGATTAGCGATAACTTTATCACGCCCCCTCCTACTTTTTAGTTACCCCTAATCAGGGATTAGAGATAATCTAAGCACACCACCAAGCATTTGGTAATAATCTTTTCACATTCTATCCCTTTTCTCAAGTGCCTCCTCCCCAAGTTACCACCAATCAGGAATTTGTAATAATTTGGTGACATTCTTTATGCAATAAAATGTTATATATATATTTTTTTAAATCATTTTAATATTAAAAAATCGGTACCTCGAAAACAACTCGAGATATCGATTTAAAAGTTCAGATCAAGTTCACATTAAGTTCTAGAACTTGATGTTCTAAAATATAGATTCTAGAAACAGTTTTATTTCAGATTCGGATTCAGTGACCAAAAATCTACGAAACGATACAATATTTTCTCAAACCAAGAAAATGTACTTGATTTAGAAAAAGCAGGTTTCTTCATTCAAGTAGATTTTCTTCAGAGAAGAAACATTTTCTTGATTCATGAAAATATTGTACACTTAAAATAATCTTTGTCTTGAATTAAAAAAACCGTCTCTTTAACATAATTTTTTGCATTGAACCAAAAATAACTTCAAAATGAAGAAAATAATTTTTAATTAAAGAATAATTTAAATTTGAACAAAAGACCATTTCTTTGAATCAAAGAAACTTTTCTTTTACGATCAATATGTTTCCTTGACTTGAAAAAATTTTGTTCCAATCAAAAAATCTTTTTTCCGAACGTATCATCCGCATTCGTGCCGATATGTTCTTGAATCAATGTCAACTTTTTTTCGTATGTTGTACTTTTAATCTCGACTTGTGATAGTAGATACCAACATATAATTCCGAGAAAAAAAAACATAAATTTTTCCTCATTTGCATTTACAAAGCTATCAAAGTTAAACAAATGAATATAATCACTAAAGCCTTGCGCACTCGATCTGCAAGATTACCACCCCACTTCGTCGCAGTGCAATTCGGTCGATATGGTCGCATATCGCATAATGATGTCGCATCACAATGGGTGAATCCGTGAAAGGTATTAGACCTCTATAATTTTTCGATTGAGATTTCCAGGAATTCTGCGAGGTCTTCGTGACTGCAATACAGTTTCCACCCTCCTTAGACGCCCCCACGACCCTTCGGCTTCCATAAAATGAATCCACCCCCGCCCCTCAGCCCCTCCCAACCCCTCTGATCGGATTCAACTTTACCAACATCACCACCCGCACGCTAGTCACTCCGTCCCTCCCTGGAGCCACGGTTCCCTCGGTTCATTCGCTTATTTCTTGAGTAGAAGCTGGTTGAGGCGCAGTCGTACACCTGCCTCGCGAGACTCGTGGCCGGAACATTCGAGCAACGCGTGACTATTTTCCTCGAAAGGAATAAAATGTAAAATGTAAAACGAACATTGCGGTTTCGCCAAAATCAATATCGATCGTCCTCAATACGTTTGAAGGTCTCCTGTGTTGTAAAAGAGACTCCCTTATAAAGAGGGTAGGAAATAATCAAATGAAATTGTGGTTTTTTATACTGTGGTGTTGATATAAATGATGAAAAAGTGCTTTAACGTATGGTGTTCTGATGTTGAACTAGTGTTTTAAAATTGCAATTTCAATTGTTATTTATGTCACGTGTAGGGTGACTTTTAGCTATTGGATAGGGATATTGAATATCGAAAGGATTCCGAAACTTTTGCAATTTGAGAAATTTTAACTCCTGAGGATTTACATAAACCTGAGTTTAATCTTACATTACTTGTCAATATTGTTTTTCACAAATCTCCACGTGTTTACTCGATTTGATCTTCAAATATTGACTTTATCAATAACAAACTTCCGATCGATATTTATAAATCTCGAAGAGTAAATCCAGGTGCTGATTAACTTTTGTTGACAATATTGTTTCTTCTGTTTTTCTCAATATTGACAAGTAGAAAAGGAAAGAAAAGTCAGACCTCCCACTTCAAACCAACCGAAATATTGTTCGCGAATTCCTGCTTTTGCAATATTTTTCTATCGACTCAAGACCGACCCACTGACCGTCTTTTTTCTCTCTTGATGTTCCTAGCGCTTTATAGCGATTAATCGACCTAATCGTCCATAATCCACGGAAAGGCTATAACTTCTGAAAAGTGGAGATTTGCTGATCTCCCCCGGCTACAACGACCCACTAGCCGCTATTTCCACGCTCCGTGGTGATAAGAATGACCAAGAAAGCGAGCCCCTTAGGCTTTTTATTGTCTCTCGCAAATCTCGCTAGAGCATAATTTTTGAGACGATGCGGAAAATTCTGTGAGGTGAGGGACCCGCGCGTTGGCGCCACTGCTATCGACCAGAGTTCGTGTGACGAGGTTCTGGCTGCGGAGGCGGTTTCTGGGGGATGATGGGATCCGAGGAAGAGTAGAGGAATTTACCCTCAACAAAGCGAACGCAGACAAATCTCCGTGTGAAGGGCGGAAGGTTTCCGCGGGGAAAATCGATCGAAGCCACGCCACTGCATCGTCCCGTAAAGTGCAATGGCCTCCAAATCGGGAAGATCCTATTCAGTAAGGTAAGAAAATAAGAAATAAGAAGTGAAAAATGAAGGAGGAATGAGGAGACAAGGAAAGAGAAGAAAAAGAGATGCGGAAAAATGAGAAAATAAACTCACTTCCGGCTTAGGAGACGAGCCTGCTATTTTTCTACGTATGATGTTCCTTTTTTCCTTGTTCTTCTTCAGCACGTGGTCTCTATAGATATTATGGTCTACTTTCATTAAATTTATTTTAATAAATTTCATGTATTTTTCAACATATTGTTGAGGGTTGACCATAAATCTACGTTTTTGGGGAAAGGGATTCGAAGACTTTACGTAAGAAAAATTGTTACTAAAAAAAAGCAGTAACAAGTTAGATTTTCAAAAAAATAGATGCATTTTTAACAAATAGTTGATTTTTTGAACAATAAGGTCAATTTTCAACAAAACAGTTGAATTTATAACTAAAACAATCCATTTTCAACAAGAAATATAAGAATTAAATTTTCCAGTTAAAAAAAATCTACAACCAAAAAAACGACTTTTCAACCAAATAGTGCAATTTTCAACCAAGAAAATTAATTTTTTATAATAAAAGACAAATTTTCATCAAAATATATAAATTTTCAATGAAATAAATTATGAATCTCCAACCAAATAGAAAACGAATTTTTAGCAAAGTAGTTCCACTTTCAACCAAGTAGTTGAATTTTTAAGTAAAATGTGGATTTTCAACTAAGAGGATTAATTTTCTACAACAGAAGGCGAATTTTCAACTAAATACATAAATTTAAAAAAAAAACTGGAATTTTCAACGAAATAGTTGAATTTTTGACTAAAGAAGATACATTTTTTACAAAAGAAAAAGAATTTTCAACAAAATAGTTAAATTTGTAGACAATCATATAAATTTTAAACTAAAATGGTGAATCTTCAACCAAAAAAATTAAAGTTTTACAAAGTAGTTCCACTTCCAACTAAGTAGTTGAATTTTCAAATATAAAAGATTTTTTTTTGACGAAGAATGTTATATTTTATATTTAAAGTATTTAAATTAAAAAGGGTTTCAATTTAAAATAAAAACCCGTTAAATTCAACCAAAAAATGAAGATTTTCAAATACATTCTTTTTTTTTAAATCTAAAAAATCTTCAACCAAAAAAAAATGAATTTGTACAAAGTAGTTCAATTTCCAACTAAGTAGTTAAATTTTCAAACGAAAAAGATGAATTCTTAACGAAAAATGTAGTAATTTTTAAAACAATCAAGAAATATTTAAATTGAAATAAAAATTAGTTTATTTCAAATAAACAAGACGAATTTTCAACCAAATATATGAATTTTCAACCAAATAGTTGAGTTTTAAACTAGAAAATATCAATTTTGAACCAAAAATGAAATAATTTTTCAACAAAATATAAGAATTTTCAACAAGAAAATATCACTTTTATACAAAAAATGAAATAATTGAATTTTCAGTTATAGAAAATCAATTTTAAACATACAAAAAAACGCTTTTTAATCAAATAATTCAAATTTCAACCAAAGAGATGAATTTTCGACAAAAATGATGAATCTTCAACAATAAAATTAATTTTTAACAAAGTTGGTGTACTTTTAACTTAAATGATAAATTTTTAACAAAGAAAAAAACGGATTTCCAATTAAAGTATTTACATTTTCAACAGTTTCATTTTCTAGTAAAAAGGAGGACTTTTCAACAAAATTGTTGAATTTTTAACAAAATAATTAAATTTTCAACCAAATAGTTAAATTTTCAACTAAAAAAGATGAATATTTTAAAAAAATTCCAACAAAGTTGTTAAATTTTCAATCAAAGTAATGACTTTTCAACTAAAATGATATATCTTGAATTTTTCAACTAAAAAAGATGAATTTTCGAAGAAATATGTAATAGTTTGTATTTCAACAAAAAGCATTTTAATTTAAAACAATATACAGTTCAATTCAACCAAAAAGACGATTTTTTCAACAAAATACATGAATTTTCAACTGACCAGTTGAATTTTTAACTAGAAATAATAAATTTTAAACTAAAAGTAGAATAAATGAATTATCAGTTTAAAAAATTAATTGTTAATAAAAAGAAGTTCAACTATTAACCAAGTACTTGAATGTGCAACCAACAATATCATTGAATCTTTAACCAACAGTAAAATGAATTATTACAAAATAGTTCAACTTTTAACCAAGTGGTTGAATTTTCCACTAAAAAGAAATATTTTCTATAAAAAAGACAAATTTTCAATTAAAAAAGAAAAAATTTCCAACAAAAAATTGAGCAATTGAACTTTCATTTAAAACATTTTTTTTTAACAAAAAAAAAGCAAATTTTCCACTAAATAGGTAAATTTTCCACCAATGAGATGGATTTACAACTAAAATTATGAATCATCAACCAACAAGAAAATGAATTTTCGCAAAAGATCAATTTTCCACGAAAAAAGACAAATTTTCGATTACAAAAGATAAATTTTCAACGAGAAATAGAAAGATAAAATTTTCAGTTAAAACATTAAATTTTCGAACAAAAGAAAAAAATAATTTTAAAACAGAAATAGATAGATTTTGTTTTGGGTTCCATTAATTCAGTTCATATTTAAAAAGAAAAATAAGAAAAAGGGAACTAAAGGGGAAAAGGGAAAGACTCTGAGGCTTGCAATAAATAAATATGAATTTTTATAAATTTTATACTGATGATTAATAGTTTAAAGAAACATTAAAGGTAAGTTTAATCTATTAAAATATTAATTGAAAAAACTAAAAATTTTGCTTAGAAAATAAAGTTAATTTTCCACTGTACACTTTTTGATTTCGGACTAACTTTGAAATTCATTATTTTAAATACATTAATTTTCAACTAAGTAAGACAAATTTTCACCAAAAATGAAACAGTTACATTTTCAGTTGAAAAAATAAAATGAATTTTCAGCAAAACAGTTAAACTTTCAATCAAACAATTTTCAACTAAAATGATGAATCTTCAACCAAAAAAAATAATGTTGAACAAAGTGTTTCCACTTTCAACTAAGTATTGTCGAATTTTCAAACAAAAACGATTATTTTTTAAAGAAAATTTTTAGATTTCATATTTCAGCTAAAAGGATATAAATGTTAAATAAAAAACAGTCGCATTCAACCAAAGAGATGAATCTTCAACTAAAGTGATGAATCTTCAACCGAAAAAATTAATGTTGAACAAAGTGGTTCCACTTTCAACTAAGTATAGTCGAATTTTCCAACAAAAACGATCATTTTTTAAAGAAAATTATTATATTTAACATTTCAACCAAAAGGATTTAAATGTTAAATAAAAAACGATCGCATTCAACCAAAGAGACAAATCTTCAACTAAAATCATGAATCTTCAACCAAGAAAAAAATGAATTTTTACAAAGTTTTTCAAATTTCAACCAAGTAGTTAAATTTTCAACTAAAAAGATGAATTTTTAAACAAGAGGATTAATTTTCTACCACAAAAGAAGAATTTTCAACAAAATAGTTTAATTTCAATCAAAGAAATTACTTTTTGACTAAAATGATGAATCTTCATACAAAAAAATGAATTTTTTTAAAGTAGTTCCACTTTTAATTAAGTAGTTGAATTTTCAATCAAATATTCGAATTTTTATCTAGAAATAATCAATTTTTAACCAAAAATGAAATAATTAGAAATTAAAATTAGCAAATAAAGTTAATTTTCCACTGTAAACTTTTTGATTCTGGACTAAATTTTAAATCCGGACTACACAAAATGTATCAAAGCAAAATATCAAGCCCTGAAGAAATGATAAGATTATGCGTTTCTAAGACTTACTTGTTATTAACAAATTATTTTAATGTACAATTTAATTAAAACATTTTTTAAAATTTTCAGAAAAACAGCTGAAGCAATTTGTGGATGACCCCTTAATTAATATTATTAAAATTGTGAAATATTATAATTCTGCCTTTAAATAAGTATTTAAAACCAGGCCCTTATTACTTTAACTATTAGTTGAGCCGATCAAATTTCAAAACCCTTTCCATTTTTTCTTATGGATATTTTGATAACAAGCTTTACAGTAGAGATTAAATCCAAACCTTGCCTACAAATTGTGAAATGCAAACCACATTAAGATTGCAAAAAAAGATTTTTTTAAGGTCCTGCATTGTGTATGCAGCTCTATCAAGTGTTTGAAACGATTACATTTGTACCCACATAACAACACATGTAACCTTTTATTATGGGTCCCACGCTCACTAATTCATTTTACGAGCAGGTGCACTCACACCCACAATCTTTTAATATGCATATATTGAGAGAAAGGTGGTTAAGGCTATAATTGCCAGCAATTACTTTTCCGTTAGGGGTAATCCACATGATTTAAAACGTCTATTAAAATGATGTTGTATTACATCTGAATGGAAAGTTCGTCACAATTGCGATTAATTGCTTCATTCTAGGGAATCAAGTCCCACAATTATTTGATTAGTTTTTTAAATAATGTAAAAATGCAAGTGCTAATTCATATCGTAATTTTACCAAAACATATACATTTTGTACCAAGCAGTTAAATTTTTAAACAAAAAAGATTAAATTTCTACCAAAAGAGATTAATTCGTAAACCAAACAAGACAAAAAAAAAGAATTTTCAACAAAATTTGTAGGCAATTATATAACTTTTGAAGTGAAATGATAAATCTTCAACCAGCAAAGTTAATGTTTAATTGAGTGGTTCCACTTTCAACTAAGTAGTTGGATTTTCAAATATAAATGATTTTTTTAACGAAGAATGTTATATTTTGTATTTAAAGTATTTAAATCAAAAAGGGTTTCAATTTAAAATAAAAAACCGTCGCATTCAACCAAAGAGATAAATCTTCAACTAAAATGATGAATCTTCAACCAAGAAAAAAATTAATTTTTACAAAGTAGTTAAACTATGGTAAATTGTTAAATTTTCAGCTAACGTAAATAATTTGTAACAAAAAAAAACAAATTTTCAACCAGAAAGACGAATTTTCAAGCTGGAAGAACAATTTTCTATAAAAAAATAAATTAAAAAAAATAAATGCACTTGCAGTAAAAAAATTAATTTCCTACAAAAAAAAACGAATTTTCAACAATATAGTTAAATTTTCTACAAAGTAGAATAATGTTTTACCATGTAGTTGAATTTTCAACCAAAAGCCGGAATTTTCAACCAAGAAGGTTAATTTTTTATTGAAAAAGAAGAATTTCCAACAACATAAATGAATTTTCAACTGAAAAAGATAAATTTTTAACAACGAACATTTTTGATGAAATTTTGATTTGACGTATCTGAATACAAAAATCTTTTTGTATTTTCTCAAGAATCTTAAGAAAATTATAATTATGTAACCTTAGAAACAAAGAAATTAATAAATCTAAAAAATAAATAGTAATTCGAAATTTTTATTGTGTATTCAATTTTTTTTCCAGATTGATGACGCTAGTATTTTAAAAACTCTAACAAAAAATGATAGTTCGATTCCGGGGATTAAGTACATTATCTGCTATCGTAAATTGTTAAATTTTCAGCTAAAGTAAATAATTTGTAAAAAAAAACGAATTTCCAACCAGAAAGACGAATTTTCAGCTGAAAGAATAATTTTCTATAAAAAAAATTAATTTAAAAAAATGCATGTATTTGCAGTCAAAAAATCAATTTCCTTCAAAAAAAAAAAAACGAATTTTCAACAATATTGTTAAATTTTATATAACGTAGATTAATTTTTCACCAAGTAGTTGAATTTTCAACCAAGAAGGTTATTTTATACCGAAAAAGAAGAATTTCCAACAATATAAATGAATTTTCAACTGGAAAAGATCAATTTTTACCAAAAACCATTTTTGATAAAATTTTTATTTGACATATCTGAAAACAAAAATCTTTGTATTGTTTAATTTTAATTTTTAATTTAATTTAATTTTAATTTTTTTTTTTAATTTTTAATTTGTGTATTTTCTCAAGAATCTTGAGAAAATTATATGGATGTAATTTTAAATACAAATACACTAATAAATCTAAAAAAGAAATAGTAATTCGAAATTTTTATTCTGTATTAACATTTTTTTTCTCCAGATTGATGATGCTAGTATTTTAAAAACTCGAACAAAAAATGCTAGTTCGATGCCGGGGATTAAGTACATTATCTACGATCGTAAATTATTAAATTTTCAGTTGAGTAAATAATTTGTAACAACAAAAAAAACTAATTTTCAACTAGAAAGACGAATTTTAAAGCGCGAAGCACAATTTTCTAAAAAAAAAATTTTTTTAAATACATGCATTTCAGTAAAAAAATTGATTTCTTACAAAAAAAAAAACGAATTTTCCACAATATAGTTAAATTTTCCACAAAGAAGATTAATGTTTCACCAAGTAGTTAAATTTTCAACCAAAAACGGGAATTTTTAACCAAGAAGGTTAATTTTTTAGCGGAAAAGAAGAATTTCCAACAACATAAATGAATTTTCAACTGAAAAAAAAAACAATTTTCAACAAAAAACATTTTTGATGAAATTTTTTTTTGACATATCTGAAATCAAAAATCTTTTTGTATTTTCTCAAGAATCGTAAGAAAGTTATATTTATGTAAATTCAGAAACAAAGAAACTAATAAATTAAAAAAAAAATAGTAACACGAAATTCATTATTTTAAATACATTAATTTTCAACTAAGTGGGACACATTTTCACCAAAAATGAAACAATTACATTTTCAGTTAAAAAAATTAAAATTGAACAACAAAAAAATAAATTTTCAGAAAAACAGTGAAACTTTCGATCAAACAACTTTCAACAAGAATGATGAATCTTCAACAACAACAACAAAAAATGTTGAACAAAGTGGTTCTACTTTCAACTAAGTTCTAGCAAAAAAGAAGAATTTCCAACAACATAAATGAATTTTCAACTGAAAAAGATCAATTTTTACCAAAAACCATTTTTGATGAAATTTTGATTTAATATATCTGAAATCAAAAATTTTTTTGCACTTTCTCAAGAATCTTAAGAAAATTATATTTATGTAACCTTAGAAACAAAGAAACTAATAAATCAAAAGAAAAAATATTTATTCGAAATTTGTGTGCATTAAAATTTGTTTTCCAGATTGCTGACGCTAGTATTTTAAAAACTCTAATAAAAAATGCTAGTTCGATGTCGGGGACTAAGTACTTTATCTACGATCGTAAATTGTTCAATTTTCGGTTAAAGTAAATAATTTGTAACAACAACAAAAAAACGAATTTTCAACTAGAAAGACGAATTTTCAAGCTGGAAGAACAATTTTCTATAAAAAAACTTTTAAAAAAGTACATGCATTTGCAGTCAAAAAATTAATTTCCTACAAAAAAAACGAATTTTTAACAATATAGTTGAATTTTCTACAAAGTAGATTAATGTTTCACCAAGTAGTTCAATTCTCAACCAAAAGCCGGAATTTTCAAACAAGAAGGTTAATTTTTTAGCGAAAAAGAAGAATTTACAACAACATAAATGAATTTTCAACTGAAAAAGATCAATTTTTAACAAAAAACAGTTTCGATGAAATTTCCATTTGACATATCTGAAATCAAAAATCTTTTTGTACTTTCTCAAGAATCTTACGAAAATTATATTTATTAAACCTTAAAAACAAATAAATCTAAAAAATAAATAGTAAATTCGAAATTGTTATTGTGTATTAACATTTTTTTTCCTGATTGATCACGCTAGTATTTTAAAAACTATAACAAAAAATGCTGGTTGGATTCCGTGGATTAAGTACTTTATCTACGATTGTAAATTGTTACATTTTCATTTAAAGTAAATAATTTGTAAAAAAAAACTAATTTTTAACGAGAAAGACGATTTTTCAAGCTGGAAGAACAATTTTCTATAAAAAAATAAATTTTAAAAAACACATGCATTTGCAGTCAAAAAATTAATTTCCTAAAAAAAAAAAGAATTTTCAATAATATAGTTAAATTTTCTACAAAGTAGATTAATGTTTCACCAAATAGTTGAATTTTCAATGAAGAAGGTTAATTTTCAACCGAAAAAGAAGAATTTCCAACAGCATAAATGAATTTTCAACTGAAAAAGATCAATTTTTAACAAAAAACATTTTTGATGAAATTTTCATTAGACATATCTGAAATCAAAAATCTTTTTGTATTTTCTTAAGAATCTTAAGGAAATTATATTTATGTAACCTTAGAAACAAATAAAATAATAAATCTAAAAAATAAATAGTAATTCGAAATTTTTGTGTATTAAAATTTTTTTCCAGATTGATGACGCTAGTATTTTAAAAACTCTAATAAAAAATCCTAGTTCGATGCCGGGGATTAAGTACTTTATCTACGATCGTAAATTGTTAAATTTTTAGTTAAAGTAAATAATTTGTGAAAAAAACGAATTTTCAACCAGAAAGACGATTTTACAAGGTTGAAGAACAATTTTCTCTAAAAAAAATACATGCATTTGCAGTTAAAAAATTAATTTCCTGCAAAAAAAAAGAATTTTCAACAATATAGTTAAATTTTCTACAAAGTAGATTAATGTTTCACTAAGTCTTGAATTTTCAACCAAAAACAGAAATTTTCAACCAAGAAGGTTAATTTTCTACCGAAAAAGAAGAATTTCCAACAACATAAATGAATTTTCAACTTAAAAAGATCAATTTTTAACAAAAAATAGTTTTGATGAAATTTTGATTTGACATATCTGAAATCAAAAATCTTTTTATATTTTCTCAAGAATCTTAAGAAAATTATATTTTTGCAACCTTAAAAATAAATAAATCTAAAAAGTAAATAGTGAATTCGAAATTTTTATTTTGTATTAAAATTTTTTTTCTGATTGATCACGCTAGTATTTTATAAACTATAATAAAAAATGCTAGTTCGATGCCGGGGAAGAAGTACATTTTCTACGATTGTAAATTGTTAAATTTTCAATTAAAGTAAATAATTTGTGAAAAAAACGAATTTTCCACCAGAAAGACGATTTTACAAGGTTGAAGAACAATTTTCTCTAAAAAAATACATGCATTTGCAGTTAAAAAATTAATTTCCTGCAAAAAAAAAGAATTTTCAACAATATAGTTAAATTTTATATATATATATATATATACATATATATATAATCCTTTTTCGTTTGCATTTTGGTGATCCTTATAAAAATAACTGATCGGAAAAGTGAATCGATTGCGATTAAGTCATCATGTGAAAAATACCAACAACTGCTTGAATCCGTGTGATCATCTAAAATTATATGATTGAGTTTTTGATAAAACAACAGAACGATTGTTTGAATCAGGCAATTAAATAATCCTGCACAGTTTTCGTTGCAAATGGCTTGTCGTGGAATTTTCTCGTCTTGTGACATTTACTAGTTAAATGAACTATCAAATAATTCATACCAGATGACACAATTCCATGGTGAGCCATTTACAATGTAAGTTGTGCTGTGCCCTTTATGGTTAGACAAACTACAAGTTTTAGACGTATCAACCAAAATCTTTTCTTATAAAAGCAAAAACACTTATTTGAAATAGTAAAAAAAATATTCTCCTGGATTGACCAAAATACTTGATTGGATTAACCAAAAGTTTTACTTTGATCAACCAAAATATCTGTTTGGATCAACGAAAATATATGGTATAATCAACCAAATTTAACTACTAAAAAAATTGTCTTGGGTCAAAAAACTATTTTTTGTCTATATAACAACTATATTCTAGGGATAATTCAACCAAAATTTTGTTCACTTAACCAAATCTTTTGCTGAGTGTTTAATCTAGTTATTTTCCTCTTTTATGAGAGGTTGCGTTTCATCTCGTGTTTCATTAAATACTCGGCCATATTTAGCTTCTTCGAATACGACTGTAGTGGATTCAATTTTTTCCTTTCGTACGTGTACCTTTCTCGTGTAATAGATTTAAAAAGGTACACAATCGAGGATTGGAAACTTTTGAACTTTTTAATATTTTTCAATGAATTCAACATCCTCTGTCACAAATAAAAGGAGCTATTACTTTTCCATTTTGTATTTCTTCTTTCTTTTTATATTGATTCCTCGATTGGATTTATAATTTCAATTATCCCATACTTCAGTTAAACATTATGGATCTCAACGAAGTTTGCTGGATTGAAGCAGAACCCGCAGTTAAAACTACAATTCCTTTGTACTTAAAAAATTTACTAATGAAGACTGGATTTGATAATCTTTCATCCCTGGAAAGTCTTGACACTGAGCACATTGAAATGATGGAATATTTTGCTCAAACCTAGATGGAGAATCTTATTGATCCCGGAAAACCATTGACAGACTACTATGGGATTCACGAGAAATTTCCAAAAAACTTTAAGATTTTACCAGGTCATACGATATTTTCAAAAGAACTGCGAGATTACTGCCGAAATTTGAAGAACGTAAAATTACTTACGAATAAAACCATTGAGCGAAAAAAGTTGACCAAAGATCAAGTTGGAAGCGATTTAGGAGGAGAAGAGAAACATGTCTTGAAACTGCTAAAAGACTATATGAATAGGCTATCAGCAAAAGACGAATACAAAACCATATTTGAGGCATCGGTTGTAAATAGTATTAACGAATTGAATGCACCAGTAACACTGAAAGAGCCAGGTAAAGATCTTGCAAGTGAATTAAAAGGCATATTTTGCTCATCTTCAATAGGAATCAGTAAAGTTCAAGGTCCTTGGTATATATCAAACTATACGAAACATCTCAGAGATCAACACTTAGAAGCAAAGAAAAAAATTGACAAAACTTGAAGTAAAATGTAGAATTTTAGTATTAACAGTTTAGTTCAGAACAAAAGATCGGATATAAAGACAGTTTGACATACAGATGGTCCATACATTGCTACTCCGTCGAAGAAACATAAGGTTTTACCGGAAAAAGCCGATAACTCCAAAAACTCTGACTACGAATTCTCCGAATTTTTAGGACGTCAAGAACCGTCTGAGGTACGTTTTCTTCCAGGTTGTAAACAAGATCCCCCTCAAATTCAAAAATGAAGTTCAAAAAAATATTCTCGATCACAAAGAAACCGACGATCCTTAAGCAAGAACATGAAAGGACAAGTTTTAGTTAATAATTATTTTGCAGTCTTAAACAAAGTTAAGATTTTAATGGCAAGAAGCGAGGAAATGAAAAATACGATAACTTCTTTTATGGATCATCAAGACCTCTCTGCAGATGGAAAAAGTTTAAACAAGAATGTTAGTTATAGCCATTTTTTTCCTGTTTGATGGATACCGTTCATTTTAACGCAGAAAAAGATTCGCGAGGCCACCGTTCTGGCAATGAAATAAAACTCTTTGCGTCGTATATTTTTCTTTTAGGCGGGATAAGTCTGTACGAAGTAATCCAACCTAATCTCTCAGGTTCTCTGCCATCGGCTTCTACAGTTGGAAAATCATTTGACAGATTCAAGGATCCAAATAGAGAAGGACAATTTAGATTCGACGCACTGAAACAATGTTTGAAAGAAAGATGTTACCACTAGATGTACACGGCGTTCCTATTTGCGGATCCTTTGGAGTAACTTCGGATGAAGTTATCAAAACTTATTTTCAAGATAATTGTATGACGAATTGCGGATATGTTATAATGGCACAACCGCTTCAAGCTGGAGTTGCTGCATTTAGCTAAACGTTTTTAGCACAAACAACAGCTTTACAGCCGACGGTGTTCTGCAAAGGTGGAACTGGATAAAAAAGAAGCAGCTTTAAGAGGAATAAATTTAGCTGGATTTTTTTTAAGATGGGGATACTCGATTGTTAAAATCGATGAAGATCGAAGCATTTTCCCCCAATCCTTCTTTACCTGCAAAATGACGAGATTGCTTTATTGAATCCTTTTATCAAGACGTAATGTACGTGCATTAATATTTCGAAAAAACTAAAAACCGTATTCTTAAAACCTACGGTTTTACAAAAACAAGCACGTTTTACCCAAACACTTTATTAACAGCAACGCATATACTTGCATTTAATTGAATGCTCATGCAATTGTTGCTTTAATAAATGTAGAAGTCTGAATCCACCGAAATTGTTCTTACCAAATCTCTTTAACAGTCAGGCACGTGAGACTTTTTTTTTGAGCTGCAAGATCTCTAACGTCGACCTATTCCACGGACATAAATTTCAGCATGCTGGAATTCGATAACCGAATACAAAAAATCGAATTCCAGACTCAAATTGTGCAAGCTCTTGGTAATAATTACAAGTTTCCAAGGTCTGAGAAAAAGTGGAAAATTGGACAAGAGTCAATTATTTCATTTACAAGGTCTGCCAAGTGAAGACGAAACGTTTGACTGCATTTCTCTAGTTTGGCATCTCGCTAATCAACTGGAGATGGAACCTTGTCGCGACTTTCCGATTTCCTCAGCTCTTACAGGTAATCCAACATTAGTAGAGGGCGAGGTGGATACCGGTGAAATTAACGAAGACAAAATGAATCAAGAAGAGAAAGAAATCGCCTTACAGGGATCAGATGAATTGATTCCTTTCGAACTATCCGAGTGTTTTGATGGCCAAGGAGTTGAAGAAGATTTATTGTTTGATTTAAATGCGAGTTCAAATGTTACCGAAATAGATACAAATGCAGCAAGTTCAGTAGAAATACCAGTGGATGGACCATTTGTTAAATACAATAATAAAAAAGGGCAAACGTCCATAATTATAAAAGGTACCTTGTAATGGCTTTCTTCGAACAAAACTTTAAAATTAGGTAGCGATCGCATACAAAGAGTGCAGGCCAAAGAAAATGTTATTTCATTCCTTCAAAAAGAAGAGTTAAATAAAGTTATTGTATGCAAAAATATTAATATTACTCAGTGGTGTGCTTTTAAATCTAAAATAAATTCGCCAACAGCTACATTTATCGTTGGTAGGGTTCTTGGATTTTGTTACTTATCAGGTAAAGGTTAAAATATCAACTTTAAAACAACCCCAACAAATTTTAAAGGCATAGCATGCATCTGTTGTCCATAGTTTTCTTTACTAAATTGCGAATTAAAAACTATTGTTCAAGATCCTCAATATAATATAAAATATTATTTACGTATTCAATCACGAACACTGATTAGAGATAATGAGATATTTTATTCTTTCAATGTAATTGAAGAGACTAGTGATTTGTTATTGGCATGGAAATTATGAATAGATAATAAATGATCTATTACAGAAAAGCGTATTTATTTTGTACTATCTTCATGTATTTAATTAAAATGTTAAAATTTTCTTTAAATACATTTTCTTTCGTTACTTTTCTACTTTTAATATTGTGTATTAAAAATGATTACGAATGTTTAAAAAATTATTTGAATCATTATTATATCAAATATACGACCTAAGTCTTCTTCATACCAGTCTTAATCTTTCTATTTTCTTATTCTTCCATTGTATAATTGATCAAATGTAGGTTAGCAATATAATTCTTAGAAATCTAATTAAATTTCATTTTATGAAAGGAGGCAACAACAACTTTTTGAATTTTCTTGAAAAGTCAAAAATCCAAATTTTGCCCGCAAAAAAAATAATGAAAAATAAAAACACAAACTACGAAAAAAGAATAAGGAGACAAACGTTGTTCACCCAAAAAAGAGCTAAAAATTTGAGGTGCACTTTCGTTGGAAATCTATAAAAATTATTTTCCAGCCAGTTCAAGTGATTGTTAACACACCCGACCACGCAACACAGAGACCCACTTTTGGGGGGGGGGGCACTTTCACTTATAATTATGATTTTATTGACAACTCGTGGCACTCACGCATATTATGCAACGTTAAAGACGGATCTTGGCGCATCACAGAAGTTCTCGAGTTTCATCACTGCGAACGCTGCCTGCAGTTATTTGCTTGGCTCCGCCTCCCTGCATATAGTCAATACCTGGGCGGATTAGGAAGACGTAGTCAGGACGTAACATCTGTAAAAGAGGCTCTCCGATGCAGATGGAAACGTCTTATCAGACAGATTTGGTCTTCTGAACTGTCAGCGAGGAACAAATTACTTGCAACGAACATGCTTGCCGTTCCGGTACTGCTCTATTCATTTGCAGTGTTTGCATACAAGCGTCTACACCCCGACTGCAACTTTGCGCTCGGGTCTCGTATTTTGCGCGCGCACCGCCCACATACTCACGGGAAATTTGTAAATCGATGTTTCAATTAGCTTTGAAGATATCTATTACTTATCATAATGTGAGACTTGAGACTTTTCTTCTTTCTGTGAATGAATTGAATCGTGACTAAAAAGTAATTTTTTTATGTTTCTAATTATGGAGCCTAAAAGTTTTTGGCTGTTAGGGTTTTTAAAAGAAACTAATTAGCCATTCTGTGTCACAATGAAATTTATTATTAAAAGAAATAAATTGCGTTAATATATGTAATAAACTGCGTAACACTGTTCAAATAGTACTAAATTTAAAATATCAATGTATATTAAATTTAATATCGCAAGCATATGAAATCACTATTAGGAACATGCTTATTAAGTTTCATATACTTTCATGATAATCGCTCAGATAATTCCATTTTACACAGAAGCAAAATAAGTTTTGCAGCCATTTTCTATTCTTAATAATAAAGCATAATACCTTTTTCCAGTTAACTAAAAATAAAATTAGATTTTTAGTCGAAAAGTTTAATTACGCAAATTAATAACAAACATAACCTAAAAATCAACTGTACTCACATTAAATTTCTACCATTCAGGGTAAATTTAAAAAGAAAAGTTCCACATGTACGTTGCACTTTAATCATCAAAAGCAATTCAATCGACAAATTCTAGATTATTACTTCAATTGCGAATATTTGACAAGATTTAAAGAAATGAAAGCACTTTGAGCTTTCCAGCATGCTGCTATACCGACATATATATTATACTTAATATACAATGTGCAGCTTTCCATATTTTATTGTATATTAAATTTCAACTACCGTTTATGCCAATCGCTTCATACAAATTTGTATTAAATTTCATACAGATTTTTCTAACAGTAAAGTATCTAATTTGATGCATCTTTTTGTAATAAAGTTACAGCAATCAAATTTTGTTCATCTTGACTTGATTTTGCAAAACGTCTGCCTTTCTTCGATGTATTCAAAATGAATAAAAAGACTTCGAGGCACTTTTTCTAGACTGATGCGAATTATTTTATAGATTGCAATTAACAGACTTTCATATCGCAAATAATTAAATAAGTTTTTAATTTATTCTCCGCTAATATAGAATGTTAAAATACACATTTGTTTCTAATATTTGACTTACAAAGTATGAACATTATTAGTTGAAAATTTCTATGTTAATTCAGTTTCAGAATTAGAATGAGCCATGGATATACAACGGGGTTTTCGAGGGGGAAGATTTCAAACCTTTTTACAAAGATTTGAAATAATTCAATGGTTTCACAAACAAAGATTTAGGAAATATTTTACGAAGATTTCCAAAATTTTCCAAAGGTTTCGAACATATCATAAAGATTTCAAGAATTTCCAATATTTGAAAAAAGCGTGTAAACCAGGATTCAAAGATTTCACAAATATTTCAAAGCATTATTAAGGATTTCAAAAGATTTCATAAAGATTTTAAATATTTTATAGATTTTAAACGAGTGCAGAAGATTTTAGAAAGATTTTACAATTATTTCAAACATTCATAAAGGATTTCAAAAGATATAAAGAATTTCAAGGATTTCAACAAGCTTCATCATATTTCAAAGATTTAAAAACATTTGAAAGATTTTAAACAATTTACAAATCTTTTACAAGATTTCAAAAGATGACACAAGAAGTCCAATATAAGGCCGACTTACTTAGTTCGTCATAAACTGCTGGCCCACGCAGTTTCTCGGCGCACAGACAGTTTCAACAATGCGTTGCCACCAGTAGCGGAGCGATAAAAGCGGGCAGTATTAGAGAGCAGTAAGCGTGAGCGACAAAAGCGGGAGAAAAATCTAACAGAAACGGTTCGTATATCTCTGACTGTTTATTTTTCCAACGACTGATTTAGTACCACAACCAGTGCGAGGCAACTCCCCAAAACTGGCCTTGTCTTGGACTCCTTGTGTATTTTAACATTTTTTAGAAGCTTTCAAACGATTTTACAAAGATTTTAAAGGTTTTAATGATTTCAAACGAATACAAAAGATTTCAGCGACATGTCATAAATATTTCAAAGATTTCATAAGGATTTCAACACATTCAATGATTTCAAAAATGGTACAGTACACCAGATTTCAAAGATTTGGAAACATCTTAAAGATTTTAAACGATTTGAAAAGGTTTCAAAAATTTTGAGAAGATTTCAATGATTTCAAACGAATACATAAGATTTCAGAAAGATTTACAAATGTTAGAAGACTTCAAAAGATTTCACAAAGATTTGAAATATTTCAATGATTTCAAACGAATTCAAAAGATTTCAGGAAGATTTCATAAATATTTCAAAGACTTTATAAGAATTTCAAAAGACTTCAAGAATTTCAATGATTTCAAAAAGGATAAAGTACACCAGATTTCAAAGATTTTGAAACATTTTAAATGCTTTAAGCGATTTCTGAATGTTTCAACAAATTTGAGAAGATCTTAAAAGATTTCAATGATATAAAACAAACACAAAAGGTTTCACAAGCAAAGTTTAATTTTACCAAAATTTCATAAGCATTTCAAAAGATTTCAAAAAATTTAATAAAGATTTCAAAGATTTTACAACAAATTTTAAACTTTCCAAAAGATTTTTTAAGATTTCAGAAAGATTTTAAATACTTAAACAAATTTCAACGAATTCACAAAGATTTTAAAAGCTCTCTTTGGAAACTATTGGCCAATAAAAAATGAAATGGCTCATTTTGTTGCATATGTAAAAAATATTTATTTCATTATTTGATGTAAAAAAAAGTAGAACTGGAAAAACTTGATTTCTTGACCTGGAAAACCTGAAACAGACCGTCAATTATGTTTTTTGAAAATCGCTTTAAGAGATCTTAAACCAGTGGTCGGAAAACTTTTTGCTCACTTTTCAGCTATGGTCAGGCTCGTCCCGGAATAATTTTTTCTACTACTTTTCGGTCTGTTTAAGAACCTCAATGTGTGTGAGCTTACTCCAACAAGGGTCTTTTGTCCACAGGCAGGTCAATGTAAGGACACTTAAAAACTTTTAATTTTTCAACTAGCGATTTGAAAATTGCATAATCAGCAACTACGAATTTTTCCTATTCCAATGATATATCACTTGCTTAGAAAATTTGAAAATTTGAAGGAGTTTAATATCAAGAAACTTTAGCTCAATATTCAATTTAATACTAAATACTTTTCAAATTTTCAACCTTTATAGACAAATTACATGTCGTTGGAATCGAAAAAATATGTAGAATCCAAATACATTAGTTTTAAATCGCGGATTGCAGAATTAAGAAACTTTAATTTTCAAATTTTTATCCAATTTTCCAACAAAGGACCCCTGAGGGAAGGGTTGGTCTGCCCAAGCTCGCAGGTACCTGACCAGAAAGTAGGTCGTTGGTCAGGCTGGTCAGGCTACCCTGACTTGGTCAAGAGCGTGCCGACCACTGCGCTAACGTGCCGGTCCCTCGCTCGGCTTTCCCGTGTCGCAACAGCGCGACTGGTTGCTCGTGATTGGGCAGCGCTATGTGTGTGCGCATGGACGGCTCGTGTGTGAGCCGTTTCCAGAGCACGGCAGCGGCATTTTATGTGCAAACACTTTCACCACTCAACTGTACGTGACGTGTCTGTGAGCTCCACGTCACTTCAATCTAATGACATATCAGTTGAAGAATTCAATAAAAATTCTGAATTAAAGATTGTTTCAGGAATTTAAAAATGTAATTTTCTTCGCGAATTTTCAAAACGACATAATTTAGTCAATAATAATTTTGGTTTGCTTTTTATTCTTTATTATTATCGCCACAATTTCAGCATGAAAAAATTACCATAATTTTTGCACTTCTAGAAAAAAAATCCAAGTCGCGGTGGCATGCTACTTATGAAATTGACTGCAAAATAAATAAAAAATTGTAGACTCATTCAGATTTGAGATGAAAACCTTTTTTCGAAGTCGGAATCGATTGATCAAAATTCGATAGTTTTGGACTGTCCTAAAGAATTGGACGATATCATAAGGCGAAACATTTAAAAGCGGGTAATTAAATATTGATAGAACATTTAATACAGAATGCGAGATACGCTTATTGTAGTGCCAAAGATTAAACAATTCAAAAGTTAAGGAATAATTAAAAAAAAAAATAAATATATTCAAAGATTTTCGCAGTTTATGAACCAAACAATTTTAAATTTTGATTATGAGATCATATATAGCAATTTAACGTAAATAACCTCAAATACAAGACATTAAAAAGGTTTAAATTGAAAAAATGTTCAGGTTTGTTGAAAATTGAGAAATTGTCGGTAGAAGATGTGAAAAAATGTGAAAAAAGTTTCATATTTGGTAATGAAATACTTACCACTGAAATTGATGAAAACCGTGAAGGCAAGAAGTAGGGTCGCGGAAAAAATCTTCATTTCTGCAAGGTAGATTTCGTAAGTTGCAACTGATAAATTTGGAATCAAATGACTGCTTTATATACTAATCGTTATGTTAATACACCAGCATTATTCCTACAATAAAAGCCTTAAAAATATTTTTGTCCTAGTATGTTTGCAGAGTATGTGGTTGATGCAATTAATCAGATTTTATGGATTCAAAGATAATTTGATAAAGAACAGTTATTATTTTCTTTGGCCTCGTTGTTAAATGTTATTTAGCTCCGCTGCAGACCTTTTTGTAGGAAATGAGTTTTTTTTAGAATGAAAACATAATCATCTATCTGGTAAAAAGTTGAACTACCTTGTCATAATCTCATTTTTTTGTAAAACATTCGTCATATACGTTACAAATTTATTTATTTGGTTGAAAATTGAACTATCTTGTTGAAAAGTATTGTGTTCTTTAGTTAAATATGTATACATTTAAAAAATACAAATTCAGCCATTCCATATTTGGTAGAAAATTGATATTTTCAAGTTGAAAATTGAACTATTATATTTAAATCATTTGAATGAAAAATATTTTTGGGATTAAATATCAAACATCACATTGTGTGTTTAAAATTCATATTTATAGCCTAAAACTTTAAATCCTGGGTTAAAAGTTAAACAATTTCCTGAAAAACTATTTTCCTAATACGTTTTTTGATGAAGAAACATAATTTCAGTTTCCATATTCGGCAGAAATGTTATCTTTTTTAGTTGAAAATTCAACTGTTTGCTTGATATTTCATGTATTTTGTCACAAATTCATTTATTTTGTGCAAAAATCGTTCATTTGGTAGAAAATCAATCAAATAGTTGATGATCAAAGTATTTTGCTGGAAATTCGTCCTTTTCGTTGAATTGTATTGCTTTTCATTGAACTGTAAAATATTTTTAGTTGAAATATCTACAATCACATTTTTTTTATAAGTCATATTTTTAGCTTCATACTTCAACTCCTTGATGTGAAGCTGAACAACTTTATTGAAAATTCAGGTTTTTTTGTTGAAACTACATTTTTTATTTTACAAATTTGTGCTACAAATTCATTTATTTGATTAAAAATTTCACTATTTCATGTTTGGTAGAAAATTCATCTTTTTAGCTCAAAATTCCACTATTTGGTTGAAAATTTACGTATTTTGTTGAAAATTTGTCTTTTTGATTTATTCTACTTTTTTTTATTTGAATTTAAAATCTTTTTGGGTTAAAATATAAACTATTAAATTTGTTGCTAAGAATTCTTCTTTTGAGCCTAAAAATTCCACTCCTTGGTTGAAAGTTTAACTACTTTTCTAAAAATGTATGTTTTGTGTTGAAAATTCATAATCTTACTTGAAACTTCATCTCGCTGATTGACAATTGAAATAATTGGTTTTTAAAAAATTATTGTTTTTACTCAAAATTTCAATATTCGGTTGCAAATTTAACTGTGTGGTTAAAAATGAACTTTTTCGTTCATAATTTATACGTTCAGGATCAAAATTCATGTTTTCAGGTTAAAAATTAATCTTTTTATTTTCGAATTTTATCTATTTGATTGAAAATTTATTTAATTTGTTAAAAATTCATCCTTTTTGTTAGCAAGTTAATCTTCTTGGTTGACGGTTCAACGACTTTGTTAAGAATATATGTATTATGTTAAAAATTGTTCCTTTTTTTGTAGAAAATTATTCTTTTTGGTTGGAAATTCAACTTTTTTTTTAATTTGTGTATTTTGTGGAAAATTTGTCTGTTTCGGTGAAAAATCAATCCTCTTGGTTGAAAATTATTATATTTACTAATTGTATTTTTCAATTAAATTTCAAATGCATCATAAAAGCTGGACAACTAGCCGCGACCTCTTTTGAATCAATGGAAATTTTTTACTTTAGGAATTCTAAATAATTTTTAAATAATGCAATGTAAATGTGGCTTACTCATACCAAACTGAGTTCGTATAATTTTTCTAGTAATTAATGAAATTTCACTCATTTACTTTTGGAGAGAATATAACATTTTTACATCATTATCAAATTTGTGTGAAATTTGACCATTTAAGCCAAACAACGCACGATATGAAAAAGAAGTCAAGAAGAGAAGAACAATGCTTTCTGGACACCCAACAATATTATCATTGAAACCTTTTCAATTTTTTTTTCAATTGAAAATGAGAATCCACATTTGTGACTTATTATTTTTTTAAGGAATGCGTAAAAAAATCGAAAAAAATAACATGAGAAATAAAAAAATTGAATTTTTGGAAAAATGTCTCAAGATACAAAAAATAATCAACAAAAGTTATAGCACCAAAATATACCTGTAAATTTGTTCAAATCGGAAAGAAGTAACAATCAAAATGACAAATATTTTTTTTTCAAATAAAACAAGATACAAAAAAAATTAATAGACGAACGTTGTTCATCCCAAAAGAATCTACAAATATGTTATTATTCATTTTTAGATGAGACGAATAGACCTTCTGTTAATCGTAAAAAACAAAATTGAATTTACACCAAAAAAAGGTTATTTCCGACAAAAATATTATAAATTTTAATTGAACAGTTATATTTTGAATCCACAAAAAAATAACATTCCTACAGAAAGAGATAAATTTTCAAACTAAATGTACAGATTTTAGAATGAAATAAAAAATAGACCTTACAAAAATTGGTTTCTTTATAATCAAAATGGTTGTATTTTCTTATATTTTGATTGAAATTTTAAAAACAAAGAAAATTTTTTGTTGCAACGACCCTATTGCAAAGTGAAAATATTTTTATTTAGTTAGAACTCGATACGGGCGCATAGTCCGATAGAGAACCGCTGAGAGACGCCAATTTATCGAACGTGCCATCACTCATTTCTTCCGTCCGGAAAATTGAGAGATGGCCTACGTAACAAATGGACTGTCTCAAGTTGTTGACGCGACGAGCTTGCTAACTCCCTTGAATGACTCGCGCCTGCCACCACAGCTTTCTTCTCTCGCCTCGTTCCAAAACTTTCTCAAGTGGCACGTATCCAACGCGTGACCACCGGCTGGCCAGAGTCTCCGTCCTTTCTTAACCCACGCGCGCATCCTCTGTCATCCTCTAGTATTCTCTTCCTCTCCCTTCTGACTCTCAACTTTCGCCAGCCAGTGAGCTCAACTGGCGGATACAATTTCACGAGTATAATGATAAATAGTATTTTAACGATAATAATATTTCAATTATAACAAAATTGATAAGTATCAATCAAGAGAGAGAGAGAAAGTATGGTGACGCGAATTAAAGAAGATAGGATAGCATAAATGCACTGTAAAAAAAGCTTTGGTGATGTTGACCATCAGCTAGTAATTATACGTGCAGTGTATTTTCAAATTACAATGTATAACCTGATTAATTTACGATACTACAGTACTTATTTGCGATCTAGTGTGATTTTAGTTCAGGTGACAATGGGCAAATAGAACGAAGGTTGTTCTATTCGCAGCCGACTGTAAATCACTACGTCCGATGATGGAAATTATTCGATCGCAGAATTATGTGCAGGACGTGAATTTGGACCATTTGGGACTCTCGAGTAAAAGGCGTGCCAAATGATGAGTTCCGGAGACGCCCGAACGGCCTCTTAACAATGGGTGCGCATTTCATTCGTTGGCATTCTCGTTTACGTTGTTATGCACGTCACATCGCGTTGCGGTGAATATGTGAAAATAATTTGTTCTTTCACTTGAAAGAAATGAATTTTTAAATGTTGAGCCTGTCAAGTGGTTATATTCCGTTTTCTCCCTTCAAAACAGAAAATAGCTTAAAATATTTTCACCTCTGTGAATAGTTGTGAATAGTAGCAAGGTGGCCGCAGGTTAGAGAAAAACTGCAAACTAGAGAAAAGTCATGGAAATTTTTTAATCAGGGAACGTTAGGAACATGTCAGAGATGAAAAAAGTATTAAAATTCGAGAACTCGAAAGTTTCCAGTTCTCGAAGTTGTTTGAGTTCTCTAACTCATTCAAATTCTCGAAGAAATTCTTGCTCAAAAAGTTTCGAGCTTTCTGAAAACCTCGATCTCAACTCGACACGACTCGAAGCGGATCGACCTCACCTCGACTCAACTCGAAAGCCAACAAGCTCGACTCCATTATAATATTGTTTCCATTCCAATTTTGCTGAAAATAAATAGAGAGTAAAATTATATAAAATGCACTTTTAACAACAAAACGTAAAAAGTTCTCCTGATTTAACTTAAGAAAATGTGAAACCCTGGCGCATTTTTCTATTCCACGAAAGTAAAGTATATTATCCGACGCACCACGGCGTTAGATTCGAGGGGTGCTCGAAATAATTGCGCGTTCAGAAAACATTATGTTCCGATCGATATCCATGGAATAGTGGAAAAACTAAGAACTGAGTAATCAACACTCGAAGCCTTAGACAATTTTCTGTGACATAATGTGTAAAAATAAACAATATTCATAAATACAACATTCCGAAGTTTGGCGAGGGATAGATGACTTACCGAGTTATACGTGTGGCGATTTTCTTAGCAGAAGCCAACAATGTCGAGTTTTGTAGGACCCAGACATGTATAAACAAGATGTAAGTCTCTTGACTCAATGACATTGCGCTTGGAAGCCAAGTAAAGCCGTATTCAGACGAGCGGTTACCGGTTCCGATTGTGGTTACGATTGGAACCGTCGACCATTCGGCGCGCAGCACGATCCGGACACGGTTCGGGTTGCGCGTTTAGGTTTCCCTTCATATTCAACCGCAGCGAGTTCGACCGGGCCACAGTCGTCACTGATCGTAGTCAATCACAGCGGTCGATGAAGTCACATGACTCGTCAGCTGTTGCCGCTGCCTTTAGCAATCGTGGGTGAAAGCGATGTACCTTTTGCATGAAGCGGACCGTCAATCGTAGCCGTAATTGGAACCAAAAACCGTTCGCCTGAATATGGCTTAAGAGATGGTCGCATCGTGCGAGGATCTGATTGGGCTGAATGTTATTGGTACGCCATTAGGTCAGATTTTGTTCAGTGGCTATGGAGGTAGAATTAAGGTTGAATTAAGTCATTCGTCGGTTCTTTATTCAGGGCGCTTCAGAAACAACGCACCCCTGTTAATCCCCCAACGTGGCCGTAAACATCGAAGAGAAAAGTCAGGTCGAATCTCAGTAGAACACGACACTGGTTAACATATAGTTGTTGTTAACATCGAAACTCTAGACAGGCAGCGGTATCCGTAGGATGAAAACGAACATTTTCAAGAGGAATAAATTATTGTTCCATAATAATTTCATATGATTGCCCTTGAATCGAGGTATGACTTTCGCTCTTAGTTCTCGTGGTTTATATTTTTCTCGCGAGACCATTTTATATCAAAAATTTTTTTTTTTTCAAGTGCCCTATGCATCGCACCCACTCTTTCTGTTCTCTTAGCATCCGGAGGAGTATCGTGGTGCAAATAAATACAACAGATGGAGCACCGATCAGGTAGGTCTGTTTTTGCATTGTCATGTATTGAAAAAATTGTCGAAAACGGTAAATATCTTATTAAAAGTGATTTCTATGAAAGAAATAGATAAAACTGACAATTAAGTGAAGCCGAGTTCAAAATCAGGAGAATAAAATGTGTAGCTCCGGACTTTACGTCAGGCTTTAACAGCAATTTGCAGAAGTGTCATTTATTTATTGTGCCAAAAGATCCCAAAAAACTTAAACTGTGGCAACAGGCTTTCACTGTGCTAGTTTACTTAAAAACATGGTATGCTTTTAAATTCAAATGCATTCACATATTAATATAAATATATCTTTTCACTCATTAATCTTGTCAATCACTTTTCAATAAATTATTCCATCCAATAATTATAAATTTCTTCAATAGTGTATTCAATAAACAATTTTTATTCTATTCTAAATTATTTTGATACAATTTTTACATTAATTTGTTTATATATAATTTAGCATAAATAAATTATATAGCGAGGGCGGCAGTCACACGAGGCAAAATAGCTTCGCGCCCTTGATACATACCATACTTTTTCTCCCCTCCTTGAAAACAAGCATATGAAGCAGAGAGAGGATGTTTGGTGTACTTGACAATTTCAGATTATAGGTGAAAGGAAGAAATAGCGTAATTTGCAGGAGGGAGACTGTCGGGTCTAGCAATATAATTTTTCCACAAACAAAGATCAATTTCTCCATATTCTCACTTGCG
This sequence comes from Andricus grossulariae, assembly GCA_011634705.1. Classification (NCBI taxonomy): domain Eukaryota; kingdom Metazoa; phylum Arthropoda; class Insecta; order Hymenoptera; family Cynipidae; genus Andricus; species Andricus grossulariae. The sequence goes on from JAABKJ010007545.1 coordinate 119,255,130, forward strand.
GGGTGTAGTGTATGTGTAGCGGGCGTAAAGTTTTATGTAGCGGGCGTCAAGTTTCATGTTGGCCGGGCGGCGGAGTGCGCATGTGCGAGCGTCACTGGGTTGGAAGCGGCCACATTACGCCTGTTTCACGTGCATGCAATGGCACGTTTTCAAGGGGGGTCGGACAAAAATTATATTATAAGACTAATTATTGAGGTTTAAATATTATTTTTACTATTATTAATTAAGTAGTACCAATAAATGTTCAAGATTTGTGACAATTACAATTGTTTATAAAATGAATTAACTACGTGAGAAAAATGAATTGAATTGAAAAAATGGATTGGAAAATTGAATATAAAGATATATTTAATTTTCCTGATATTAAATTACATGTTTTCATGAATTTTTTTATTAATAATTACAGCTGCTCTTATTGTTACTAAAAACTATGTTTCACGTATCTCTTACGGTTTACGACCTAATGGTTGTTGAAAATAACAATAATAGATGGCTCCCCTCAGGTCCCAATGGAACGTTTTCGAGTTTTGAATATATGATTTACAATTGATAATTTTCAATGTACAGATTAATATTTCTAAATGTTAGAAAATGTTTCTTTTTCAAATAAAAAAAAATTCAAATTGAATGCAGAAAAAATAGAATATTTTAGACTCAAAAAAATGAATTAGGATTTGAAATTAAATAACAGCATATAATTATGAATCTATAAATTAGAGATTAGTCAAAAATTGCAAAAAGTTTATACAGTTTTAATCATACGTTTAAATTTGTTTAACTACTTGGGCTTCTAAATTGAAAAAGATCAATGTTCAACATTTAAATCTGTGAACTGTTAGAAGGGATGTTGGGTCAGTGGGTGCTTATATTCTATTGGCTGAGGAACGTGGAGGTAGGAGAATTTGGACACACCCAATTTGTGACGTAGAAATTTGAAAGTTGGAACATCTGCAGACCAGGATTTTTCAAATAACGTAAATGTGATGCGGCGGATCAGTTTATGATAGGGTTGGCAATTAGAGAGTTTAGGACGTTTAGGCAGCTCGGTAAATAGGCTTAAGCTGTAACTGCAATCTGGAGACAATATGATCGTAGCATAATTTTCTACGAGGGTACAGAAATTACCTATTTCAGAAATCGGCAGAAAAGTAAGAAAGATTAAAATAAATTTCTAACGTTACGACGTAACATCTTTCATGGTAGATAAGTCATCTTTTCTGGTTAAAGCTTCATTTTTCTTAGTTTTAAATTAACTTTTTTGTAGAAAATTCAATTGAAAATTCAGTTGCTTGAAAGTTCAACAATTTTGGTAAATTTCTTTTCTCTATTGACTGAATAATCTTTCTTGGTTGAAAATTCAACTCTTTTTTCTAATCTTCGTCATTTTGGTTTCAAAGTTTATCTCTCTTAATAGAAATTCAATCTTTTCCTATTTGAAATTGAGATATTTTTTGGTTGAAATATCAACTAATACATTCTACGTTAAGAAATCTTCTCTTTTCGTTGAAAGTTAGAGTGCTTGGTTTAAATTTGAACTTTTTTGTTAAAAATTCACTTCATTCATTGAAAACTCAACTATTTTATTTAAAATGCGATTTATTTCGATTCGAATGCTTAAGAATTAGAAATGTTTCAAAATGAATTCAATATGCAATTCACAACAATTTTATTTAAAACAATTCATTCCTCTATTATTAATATTTGGCCAACGGATACGCAAATTTCGGGGGAGAAGATCAAGACAAAAATACGATCGTCAATGACGGTGACGGGGAGCGGGGTCAAAAATAGCCCAAAATTGGTAAGGAAGTTTATTGACGGCCCCTAAGTATCAACAGGTTATGGGCCCAACGCGCTCAACTGTGCGTTAGAAATCTAATCGAATATGATATTCGTGAATGTCCACATTTGATTCTTTTTCTTGTGATTTTAAAATCTTTTGCCGTTTTTGTATTGATGCTAAACGAGAAAACCACTTTTTATGTTCCCCATAGGAACAGCCATACGTTATGTTGAAGAGCGGAGGAAATTTCAGTGGTAACGAGCGTTACGAAGGCTTTTGCATCGACTTGCTTCGAGACATAGCAGAACTCGTCGGCTTCACATACAGGATCGAACTCGTCCCGGATGGCAAGTACGGCGTTTACGATTACGAGACTGGGGAATGGAATGGAATCGTTCGCCAGCTGATGGATAAGGTGAGTAGACCCAAGCCACTTTCATCATGGAATTGAGTGCCCTTCGAGGAAAGACGGCGGAACTGTAATGATAAAAGATAAAAAAAAAAACAGAAATTATTGACATCGTAACCCTTATCGCTGTACCGCGCCGGCAGCAGTTGGGTGCCTCTCATAAAATCTATATGTGCAGCTTCAAACACTTTAATGTCGAGCTCGAGTATCGTTAAAATACTGTCGAAAACTAAATTACGGACTCGGAGTATTACTCAATTATTTTGCTATCTTTTTTCAGAAGCTTATGTAATACCCGGATTTTAATTTAAAATGTAATTGCTGGGGCTCGAAATAATTGCTTTAGATGAAAGTGATCTAATTTGGGTGTGTCTGTACTTTTACAATGAAGCTGCTAAATTGAAGAAATTAAATTCTGTTGGCTAAATTAATTGTGAATATGAGTTCCTCAATATTATATGAATTTTTGTCAGCTACAATAGATCAAATGAGCGTAGATAAATATTTCAAGGCATGAGGGTACTTTATAAATTATCATGTGTGCAGGGTGGCAGTAGGTCAGGAAAACCTGAAAATCAAGGAAAAGTCAGAAATTAAAAAAAAATCTTGCAAAAATCAGGGAATTTCGATAAGAGTTACTTTAAATAACTGTCAAGGTTATTAATTTTTAAATAATATGATGTTAATGTTTTTGGTGAACTAGGTCTAAAATCATTATTTTTTTAATATTGATTGTTATGCTTATAAGTTGTGAAAAAAGACTCTTCAGCTCCGCTGAGATCCAAGACCAGGTCTTTCAGAATACCGGTCTGATGCTCTTACCCACAAAGCTATGGAGAGTCAAGAATCTTTTCTGCACAACCCTAACAAGTGGAATTCCTAAAGACCTGGAAATTCCTGAAAGACCTGGGTTTCAATCCCAGCGGAGCTAAAGAGTCTTTTTTCACAACTTATAAAAATAACAATCAATGTTCAAAGAATATTTATTTTAGACCTAGTAGACAAAAAACATTAACATCATGTTATTTACTACATTTCTCTAGTAAAAAACCATAAAATCAAAATAAAAGTTAATCCTTTTTTATTTTAACTTGAAATTGTCTTATTTCGTTCATAAAATATTCTAAGTAAACAATGTCTTTGAATAATAATGGTCAAGAAATATTGAAATATGAGGAAATGTTGCAAATATTTTGCGGCATTCCTAATATAATATTATTTTATTTTATTATTATTGTTTCTATTTTTTCACATTTTAGTGATGAAAATTCAACTGAAATCTTTCTTGATTGAAAATTAAACTATTTGTTTCAAAATCCGTCTTTTTGAATTAAAAATGTATTTGTTTTAGCATAAATTTATTCTTTCATTGGCTGAAAATGCAGCTATTTGGTTGAAAATAAAATTATTCTTCTTTGGTTGAGGATTCAACTATTTTGTTGAAAATTCGACTTTTTTGGTTGAATTCAGCGGTTTCTGATATAAAACAAAAAGTCTATTTTAGTTTAAATATCTACTATTGAATTCTTTGTTGAATATTCATCTTTTTTGTTTGGAAATTGAACTACTTGGTTAAAGGTTAACCCAATTAGTTAAATAATCATTTTTTTATTGAAGATTTATCATTTAAGTTGGAAATTCATTTCTTTGGTTGAAAATGCGTTGTTTTTTTTTAATTAATTTTTTTAACTAAAAATGAAACTATTTCAGCTAGAGGTTCATTATTTTATGTCAGTTAAAAATACATCTCTTTTGTTGAAAGTTTAACTATTTTATTGAAAATTGATTTTCTTTAATTAAAAATTCAACTAGTTGGGTAAAAGTTTCACTACTTTGTTAAATTATGTTTCATTGAAGGTTCATCCCTTTGGTTGAAAATTAACTATTTTGATTGAAATTTTTTTTTGGTGAAAAATTAATTTTTGCAAGTGAAAATTTAATTATTCCATTTTCGGATAAAAATGTATCGTTTTTGTTTGAAAACTATTAGCTAATCTTCTTAATTTAAAATTTACTATTTTTTGGTAAAAAATTTAACTTTTTTTCTTTCTTGGCTGCAAAGTCGTTAATTTTTATAGACAATTAATTTTTTTCACTGAAAATTTACCTTTATCATTTTTGGTTGAAATAATATAGAATTTATTTGAAAATTCGACTATCTTTTCAAAAGGTAATATACTTTTATGAAAATTAATCTTTTTTGATAAAAAAAATAATCTTCTTGGTTGAAAATTTGTCTTTTCAGTTTTAAAATTTATCTCTTTCGGTAGAAACTTTATCTTTCTTTGTTAAAAGTGCCACTAATATATTTTTTGTTGAGAATTCATTTTCAGTTTTTTTTGTTAAATATCAAATATTACAATTTTCAATAAGAATTCATCTTGCTATTAAAAATTCAACTTTTCTGGTTGAAAATTTAACTGTTTTTTTTTAAATTCGTCTTTTTGGCTTGAAAATTTAATTATTTGATTGAAAATGCAACTGTTTTTGGTTGAAGTTTAATTTTATTTCAGAATTCGATCAATTGGTGGAAAATTCATCTTCTCGGGTTGAAAATTCAACTATTGAGTTAAAAGCTAAACTATTTTGTTGAAAATTCAACTTTTTTGCTTTACAGTTCAACTACAGTGTCAAAAATGATCGGAAAATTTCGACATGTTTAGGATACTAAAATCACTGAAATATACGAAATTAGGTTGCTGAAAACGAAATTCAATAACTTTTATAGTAAATTTACTAAATTTTTATCAACATTCAGAAACGTTATCTGAAAATTACGAATAGTTTCTTAAAATTCCTAAATAGTAACATAAATATAAGTCATCATAGACAGACATACATACATATAGACAGACAGATGCATTCGTAAAAACCTGTTTTTCGGGTTCAGAGGGTCAAAACCCCGATATTTTTTCTATAAACTACTTGTCGACACACTTTTCTGTCCTGGCATACCACTCTAGCTTCCTTCACGTCCATGCATTTTTTCATGCAAGGTCTTGTGTTTCTATGACTTCTTATTTCTCTTTGAATTAAGGTCTTTCATTCTCTCAACATTCCCAAACCACCTCAAAGAATTTCTTTCAGATATGTTAATTAATGTCACTTTGTCCATCAGTGTTTTGCCGCATACCATGCGCAGGAAATTCATGTTAATCGCGTTAATTTTAATCTTATCCTTTTCTTGATAGGTCCAGATCTCACTGCCGTACAGCACAGTCGGTATAAATATAGAATTATATATTGCCCTTTTGGCTTCACTTGATATATTTTTACTTCTGATAATGAGACCTGCTCTACAGATAACCTTCTTACCTTTTTTTATGCGCCTATCTAACTCCCCATCTATCTGTCCGCCACTAGTGAATAGCCTACCAAGATGTAAGTACTTACCAACTTGTTCTATTCTCTCATCATTTAGGACAATGTTGCACATTGTTTTCTCACCCTTTCCTTCAAACAGCATAATTTTTGTTTTATTTACATTGATTTTGAGGCCCATGTTCTTCATGCTTGTATTCAGTTTGCTCAACATTCTTTGTAAATCCTCGATTGACTCTTCCATAATAGCCTTATCATCTGCGAAAGCTAACCCTCGTACCCTCACTATCCCGAGATCCACATCTTCTTCGTCGGAGAGGGCCATTCTTAGACACTTGTCCATGAATATAATAAATAGCTATGAGAAAATAGTGCGTTCTTGTCAAACACCTTGCATAATATCGAACCAGTCACTCAGTCTCCCATTAACCCTTACACTCGCGTTGCTACAAGCATATATTGTTTGTATTGCTTGTAGGAGCCATCCATTGACTCCGTACTCTTTCAGGATTTCCTAAAGTTTGCTTCTATCCACCTTGTCAAACGCTTGTTCTAGGTCAACAAATGCACAGAAAACTGTTTCCCTTACTCTCAAACTTTTTTCTGCAGTCTGTCTTAAGCTTAATACTTTATCCGTATATGATCGATCTTCCTGGCATAAAGCCACTTTGGACATCCCATATCTTTTCTTCTGTTATTTTGATTACCTTATGAATAAGAATTTTTCAATATATTTTACTTATGGTACTTAATAAGCTGATGCCTCTGTAATTGTTGCATTTGCTTTTATCTCCCTTTCCTTTGTATATTGGTACGATAAACGCTTGTTTTCCAGTCATCTGGAACTTCTCCCAACTCAAGACATAAATTTATCAATTAGCACAATCTGTGAGGCCTACACCAGCAGCCTTACCATTTTGTAAGTTCTTAATTATATCCCAAACCTCAGAGGCACAGACTCTCTCAATTGAGTTTTCTAACGTATCATGTTCTATATCACAGTTGTGATGCATGATTTTGCTTATATCAAAATTTTGTCTCTATTAGTTCGAAAGCCTGATCCAACGATTGTGAATCAAAAGTGACAATAAATCGAAAAGATTCCCAAAACACAATGAAATATTTTTATTCAGTGGAGTTAATATAAATTCGAATCATATCTTTGTTCAATTATCAAAACCAATTTCAGAACATCGAAATCTAAGCGGATCGGAAATTTCAAATTCAATTTCAGACGAGAATTTCTCCTAATTACTGATCGTTATCGACATGACGGTGTGTGCGTAACCTTTCTACAGAAATTCTGGCGTTGATCGTGAACGCACTTAATTATCCGCGTTGCATTGGTTTGTTAATCGTGTATTTCGTTTCCATCGGACAGCTTCTCGCGGTGCGACATGCAACGCGCCATTTCCGCTTGTAGCTCAATGGAAACGCCATGGGAATTTGCATTGCAAAAGCTGCTGTCTCGCTGAAACCGCCCTGGCGTCTCTGGTACGGAATGGTGCGAATTGGCGCGGATCGACCATGCAACAGTGTCGATCTGAATTTCGAATTGAAGAAAGGAGCTTAACAGGTAAACGACCCTCTAGACTCTAGAAAGAGGATTAACGAAGTCTTTGCTCTCATTCTACTCTTCTGACCTTATTTCTTAGGGTCACCAGACGTCCTGATTTATTAGGCTTACAAATTAATTCGGTGCCTTTACTTTTATGTCTTGTAGCTCTTGGTCAGACAGCATTTTATTCACTATTTCTGAGGACACAGTCCTATTGTGACTGTTCAATTCAATATCAAAAACTTGACATGTGTGGAATTTTACTAATATTTAAAAATAAAAATAAACATTGAATTGCCTGAAAAAATCGGAAGTTCTGAATATTATTTAAAATAATTAACATATTGTTCAAATTATACTCAATTATTTATATAAAAATGTTGACCTCGGAAAAGATATTTTCACAGTTTATAAACCTAGGGAAAGAACATACAATTTTATTATTTTGTTCGAAATTCAAAAATTTTTCGTTAAAATAAAAAAGTTAATCTTTTTGGTTGAATATTCCACTATTTTGTTGAAAATTCGTCTTTCTGGGATGAAAATTCAACTATTTGGTCGAATATTAACTTTTTCGTTGAAAATTCATATGTTCGGTTTGAAAATTCAACTGTTTTATAGAAAAGTTGTCTTTTTGGGATGACAATTCCACATTTTGGACGATTTTTTTTTCATTAATGACTGGGGAATCTTTCTTAGTTACAAATTCGACTTTTCGGTTTAAAAATTCATCTGTTGTCGTGAAAATTTAATCTGTTTTTGGCTAAACATGCCACTGCTTCGTCAATAACTAATCTTTTTTATTCGCAGATTTTCAACTATTATGTTTAGTATTCGTCTTGTTTCGTTGAATTCAACTGTTTTTGGTTTCAAATTAAAATCTGTTTTCGTTGAAATATCCGCTATTACATGTCTCGTTGAAAATTCAACAGCTTGGTTGAAAGTGAGAAAACTTTGTTAAAAATTCATGTTTTTCGTTGATGATGGGTCATTTTGTATCGAAACATTTTTTTTATTGAACATTTATCTTTTCTAGTTAAAAATTTATGTATTTTCTAAATTTTGTCCTCTTTGGTAGAAAATTATTTTTTATGGTTAAAAATTTATCTTTTTGGTTAACAATTCTTTTATTTGATTAAAATTTTATCTTTTTTAGATAAGGCAGGATTCTACTTTCGAACGCATAAAAAAATGCTAGTTTTGTAAATTTTTTTTTCTCAACATTTAGAAAGATATTGATGTAGAGTTTGTTATGCTTAATAAATATGCTCTTAAAATACATTAAAAAATTTTTTTAGGTATTTTTATTTGCTCTATATACATTTAAATTGCACTTTCTCGAAACCACGTTTTTTACCAATTGTTAAAAAAATCTCCGAAACTACCGAATCGATTGGTCTGAAATTTTTACCACATATTTTATAGATATACATCAACCAGTGGTAGCAGATTTTTTCATTTGCATGCAAAAAAAATGGCGGCAACTCGAACAAAAAAAAAAATCTAATTTTTTCTTCTTATTTTTTGCAAAACAAATAATAGTAAATATAAAAATGTTCATATAAATCTAATAAAACTGGTTGATGTGTATGTATAGAATATGTGGTAACAATTTCAGACCAATCGATTCGGTAGTTTCGGAGATTTTTTTAACAAGCGGTAAAAAACGTTGTTTCGAGAAAGTGCCATTTAAATGTATATAGAGCGCATAAAATAAACTAAACAAGCTTCTACAATGTATTTAAACAGTATATTTATTAAGCATAACAAACCCTACATCAATATCTTTCCTAATGTTTTAAAAAAAATGTACAAAAATAGCATTTTTTTCGCGCGTTTGAAAGTAGAATCCTGCCTTAAAAATTCATGTTTTTTGTTCAAAATTCATTTATTTGGATGAAAACTTAACTATTTTGTTGAAAAATCGTTTTTTTGGTTGAAAATTTGTTTTTATTAAACATTCATCTTTTTGGTCAAAAATACAACTATTTGGTTCAAAATCCATTTTCTTTGAAAAATGATCATTATAGTTGAAAATTCTTATGTTTGGTTAAAAATCTATCTTTTTGAGTTGAAAATATATGTATTTCTTACAAAATTCATTCGTTTTGGTAGAAAATTAATCTTTATGGGTTAAAATTCATATTTTTGGTAGAAAATTCAAATATTTGGTTCAAAGTTAATTTTTTATTGAAGATTTATCATAACAGCTGAAAATTCATTTCTTTGTTTAAAAATTTAACTATTTTGTTGAAAATTCCTCTTGCGTGGTAGAATATTAATATCCTTGGTGAAAAATTTATCTTTGTGATTGACAATTCATGTATTTTGTTGAAAATTAATTTCTTTTGTTAAAAATTTAAATATTTTGTTCAAAACTCCTTTTTTTTGTTAAAGATTATTTTTTTCAACTGAAAATATAACTATTCCATTTTTGGTAAAAAATGTATCTTTTTTTGTTGAAAATTGATGTCTTTTTTAAAAAATTCGTCTCTTCTAGTAAAAAGATAATCATTATGGTTAAAAATTCATCTTGTTCATCGAAATTGTAACTATTTTCATACAAATTTGTCTTTTGTGGTACAATATGAATATTTTTTGTAAAAAATTCATCTTGTTCGTTAACCGTTCTTTTCTTTTGTTGATAATTTAACGATTTTATTGAAGATTCATTCTTTATGGTTGAAAATTAATTTTATTAACTGTAATATAACTATTCTATTTTGGGTTAAAAGTTGATCTTTTTCAGTTTAAAATGCATGTATTTTGTTAAGCAAAAAATGTTGTAGAAAATAAATCTACTTGGTTGAAAATTCATATTTTTCTTGAAGATTCCTCATTTTAGTTGAATATTCATTTATTTGGTTTAAAACTTATCTGTCTTGTTCAAAATTCATGTATTTTGTTAAAAATTAATCTTTTTGATACAAAATTAATCTTGTTGGTTGAATATTAATTTCTTTGTTTGGAAATTTAACCTGAAAGAAAAATTTATAACTGTCAGGGAAAAGGAGAAATCGGTCAGAGAGAGTTAAGGAATTCCAAAATTGGTTGTTTCTAGCAACCCTGATTTCTAAACTAAACAAATTAATTATCGACGAAAAATGTAATTGTTGACATCTCAAGCAAAAAGTGTTTTTATTTTAAATCAAAAGCAATTGAACTTAACCAACAAAGATGATTTTTCAACAAAATAACCTTAAATAACCTTAAATAACCTTAAAAAAAACAGAATAATTTTCAACAAAATAATTCAACTTTTAACCAAGTAGTTGAATTTTTAACTAGAAATACGAATTCTGAAAGAGACAGGTAATATTTGATATTCAAACTAAAAAGGATTTTAATTTCAAATAAAAAAGAGTGAAATTTATCCAAAAAATACGAATTTTCAAAAAAAATAGTTAAATCGTCAATCGTCAACCAAAACAGAATAATTTTCAACTAAAAAGTTGCATTTCTAACAACAACGAAAATCCTACCAAAAGAAATGAATTTTCAAACATCTTTTAAACAGACTCAAATTGTTCATAAAATTTGAAAAATCTTTCTAAATAAAAAAAATTGACTGAAAATCTTGCACATTTTTTTCGATATTTTTATAAATCTTTTGTTATTTTTTAAAATCCCTAAAAATTAATTTTAAAAAATAATAAAAATCGTTCAACTTTTTTCTAGAAATCTTAAGATAAGTTGTTTAATTTCTTAAAACTTTTACAATTCTTAAAAGGCTTCAAACATTATTTTCGAAATCATAAAAAATCTACATTTTATTTTAAATTATTTTTTAATCTTTTTAAAAATTCTAACGATATGTTAAACTTACTGGATTTTTTATAAAATTTGATAATATTGCCAAATTGCAAAGTTTTGCTTTAATATCTTCTGCAATCGTTTTCGAACTTTTAGGAAATCATTTGAAATGTTTGAAAATCTTTTTAAATGTTCTCTTTAAACTATTTTTTCAACAAAAAAAAGAATTATTTTAACACTCAGTTGAATTTTTTTTCGTTCTTGACTGAAAAATCTTTCTGGATTTTTGGTTGATTTTTTTCAATTAATTTTTTTAACTGAAAACTAACCATTACATTTTTAGTTGAGAATTGATATTTTATAGTTGAATATTCATACACAAATTTTGTTTCAAATTCGTCTTTTTGAAAGAAAATTAATAATTGAAAACTAATCGGCTTTGTTTAAGGATTCAACTATTTTGTTGAAAATTCGTCTTTTTTGGTTGAATTTATTTTTGGTTGCAAAATCATCTTTTTTAGTTGATGTTTGAGCTATTTGGTTGAAAATTTTCCTTTTTTAACAGAAAATTAATTTTCTTGGTGGAAAATCATATCATATTCAAATATCAATATCAAATATCATCTTGATCAAATAACTTGGTTGAAAGTTAAACTCCTTTTTCAAAAATTCATTTGTTTTATTAGTATAAGATTCAGCATTTTAGTTTAAAATTCATCTCTTCAGTTGTAAATGTAACTATTTTGTTAAAAATTAAATTTTCAACTAAGAATGTAACTATTCTATAGTTCGTTGCAAATTCAATTATTTAGTTGAAAATTTATCTCTTTCAGTTGAAAATTCATCTATTTTGTCAAAAATTCAACGTTTTCTAAAACATTTTGTGTTGGTCCTAGGAAGTTGTAAACCTTTTGGAACTGGGATACGGAGCTTGGTTAATCTAAATAAACACTTTCAGAAATAAAAAAAAATCATGTTCAGTGCCATAGAAATTTATAGGCCAATTTAGAAAAATTGTGATTTTTCGACCACCCTGAAATTCAAAATTTTCTAAAACTTTCCTTGTTTCAGAAATATTTTGTCGGCCATAACATCAAAAAGAAAATTTGAGTTTCATTTTCTCTTTTCTTAAGACATTCCCTATTTTTCCTTATTTCTATTGGACTGTCGATCCAGAAGATTCTCGCTCATTCATCTCCCATCACTTTTATAAGACTTTGCTGATCGTTCCTTTATTGTCCTTCTTAAATGTCACTTAACTGCAATTAAAGGAAGAAACTGTATAGAGCTTAAGGATATACTTTTACAACTTTTACAATAAAGAGAGACTATATAGTAGGAACGCTAAACCCAGTAAACACATCCATACAATTCATTCAATTTATCAACTCACATTTGTCATGAATTCTATAAATATTTTCAATTTTCGAAAAGTGTGAAGAAGAAAAAATGTTTTTTAAATACATAAGAGGCTGTTAGAGGTAGTGGGTAATGCATATTGTGAGATCACACATGAAAAATATAAATTTTAATAATAATTTTTTTTAATTTTTCAGAAAATTAAAATTAGTGATTTTATTTTACAATTAAAGCATCTCAATACAAGTTTAAAACTCTTTTTCCTAAATGCGAACTCTTTAGTTGAGGATTTTCCTATTTTGTTAAAAATGAATTTTCTTAACTAAAAATGTAACTTATTCAGGTTTGTTTGAAAATTGATATTTTTTATTTTAAAATTATTATTTCTCGTTTGAAGATTTAACTATTATATTGCTAATTAGGTTTGTTTTTTGTTCAGAAATTATTTTTTTTTACTGGAAATTTAACCATTCAAAAATTAATCGTTTGTAGTTGAAAATTCAACTATTAAATTTTTCATTGAGAATTCATCTTTTTTTATTATATATTCAACTCCTTGGTTGAAGGTTAAACTACTTCGTTAAACATACATTTTATTGGTTGGAGATTTAACTGTTTTTTTGAAAATACGTTTCTTTGGCTTGCAACTCAATTTTTGAACTGAAAACTTAACAATTCCATTTTTTGATCAATGTTGATCGTTTTTAGTTGAACATTTAACTAATAAATTTTTCATTGAAAATTCATTTCTTGGGTTAAAAATTCAATTAATACTTGGTTGAAAGTTGAACTGCTTTATGAAAAATTCATTTTATTAGTTGAAGATGCATCTCTTTAGTTGAAAAATGTAATTATTTTGTTGGAAAAAAGTTTCTTTGTTTTTTAAAATCTATGATTTAACTGAACCTATAATTGGAAATTGGAAATACATTTTTTGAACTGCAATTTTAACTATTCCATTTTTGGTACATTATGTTATGTTATGTATTTTGTTGAGAATCGATTTTATTTGACCATTTGGTTAAAAAATAATCCTTTCTTCATGAAAAATCAACCACTTGGTTGACAATCTAACTATTATGTTACAAATTCATCCCTTTCGCTTGAAAGTCCAACTATATGATTGTAAGTGTAACTTTTTGAATGATAATTAATTTTTGTTATTGAAAATTCAACTATTTCGTTAAAAATTTAATTATTTTGTTGAAAATTCAACTATTTTGATATAAAGTCATCTTTTTCTCAAAAATTCAACTGTGTTATTGCAAATTCTTCTTTTTTATAGAAGATTTGTCCTTTTGGATTGAAAATTCATGATTTTTGGTAAAAAAGTTCTTGGTTGAAAATTTATCTTTTTTGTTTAAAAATTCAACTGTCTTCTGAAAAGTTGGTATTTTTAGTTTGAAGATTCAACTATTTGTTTAAAAATGCAACTATTTCTGGTTGAATTTCAATAATTTTGGTTTGAAAATTCGACCATTTGGTTGAAAATTCATTTTTGTAGGTTAAAATTCAACTATTCTGATAAAAAGTAATTTTTTCTTTCAAAAATTCAACTTTATTCCTGCTAATTTGCCATTTAATAAAAAAAATCGTGATTTTCCATTAAAAATTCATCTTCTCAGGTAGAAAAGTTCTTGAATGCAAATTCACCTTTTTTCGTTGACAAATCAACTGTCTTCTAGAAAGTTCGTATTTTTGGTTTGAAGTTTTGACTATTCGTTTAGGAATCCAACTTTTTCTGGTTGAATTTCAATCGCTTTTGTTTGAAAATTTGACCACTTGGTTGAAAATTCATCTTTCTAGGTTGAAATTCAACTATTTGGTTAAAAATTTAACTATTTCGTTAAAAATTCGTCTCTTTTGCTTGAAAGTTTAAATATTTGTTTGTAAATACAACTGATTGATCTAAAATTAAGTTTCTCATTTCTTGAAAATTCAACTATTTAGTTGAAAAATCATCTTTTCTGTTTAATAGTCAACTGTTTTCGAAAACTGTCGACTTTTCAGCTTACAAATTCAACACTTTAGTTAAAAATTTATCTCTTTTGGTAGAAAATGTATCTTTTTTGGTTGAAAATTTAACTATAATTTAACTATTTTATTATAGGCGTTCGTCAAATCAATTCATAGTCAAAAATTTTGACCTAAATGGGGGAGGGAAGAGATGGAAAAAGTTTTTAAATTTCGTGACGTGAGTTTTGAACGGCCCCTACATCTATTTTTTATAATTGTGGAAGAAAGAAAAAAAAAGTCGAGAAATTGATAGGAACTGATGACAGTGAATAAACTTGCTTGGTGAAACGAGTACCGAGGTATTAAGATCAGTTAATAACGCCGTTGATGTAATTAATCACATCACGTTATTATCCTCCGAGCTAGAAGAAGTGCCGTTCCGCACTTTGTTGCCGAAGCATTTTTCTTTCGACATTGTGGGCAACAGCTATAAACACATTCATTTTCCAACTATACGGGACAGTATTAAGCGGATAAAAATCGGGATAGGGAAGATACTTGAGCAATAAAGAACTAATAAAAAAATTGGAAAGATTATAAAAACTCTTTTAGTAGCTTTTAATCAGAAGAAGTACTTATTAATGTAGCTAATGCAGGAAAATGGTTTTCTGTGACATTTATGTTAGGGGCATAATAATGAAAGTAATCAAGTAAGAAAAAGAACATCAATGCTTTCTTTATAAAAAATAAATTACCTACATTTTACCCACAAACTCAGAATTATGCGGTTTTAAAAAACTCTAATTCTGAGTTTCCTGAAAATCAGCCAATTTTTTAATGTTCCAACAATTTGGGCCATTTTATTAAAATTTATGATCAGCAACCCGAAAACGGCCTTGTTCTCAAGCTCATAGAAATCTGCTAATTTATTGAATTTTTCACGAAAACCCATTGGAATAAAAAATGAAACATTTTAAAATTTTTATTTCAAATTTGTGATCAGAAACCTAGAAAGCTCGCCAGTCATATGAGTCTCATCAAAATCAGTCAGTTTATTAAATCTTAATTTTGGGCCGTTCGGATAAAAATTGTCAAATTTTGTTGTTTTCACCCTAATTTTATCATGAGAAGAAGATTAGTTTTCTACCAAAAAAGGCGTATTTTTTACTAAAGAGGATCAATTTTCAATCAAAAATGGAAAAGATACATTTTCGTTTAAAAATAATCAATTTTAAACCAAACATAAAACGAATTTTCAACAAAATAGTTCAATTTTTAACCAAAGAGATTAATCTTCAAGCAAAAAAATAAATTTTGAACAAAGAGGATCAACAACAACAAAATTATTTCTTTGACAAAGGGGTTCAACCTTCAAATAAGAAGTTATTTTTTTAACCGACAAAAAAGATTGATTTTCAACAAATAATGTAATAGTAGATATTTCAGCCAAAAAAGATTTTATTTTTAAATTCAAAACAGTTTTATTCAATCAAAAAAAGACCAATATTCAACAAAATAGGTAAATCCTCAACTAAATAAGATTACTCTTCAAGCAAACAGTTACACTTTTATCCAAAAAAAATTTCCACTAAAACAGATGAATTTTTAAACCAAAAAGACGAATTAAAAAAAAATAGTTGAATTTTCAACAACGAAAGATTTCATCTAAATTTCTAACAAAAAGCTCATTTTTTACCAGAATCGTTGAATTCCAACTCAAAAAGACGAATTTTCAACAAAGCAGTCGAATTTTCAACTAAAGAAGATGACTTTCAACAAAATTGTAGGATTTTCAACCAAATAAAAAAATAGTTAATTGAAACTATTATCCTCAAGAGAAAGCAACTGAAAAAAAGAAATAGAAATACCAGATGAATAAATTATTACTAACAATAATATTAAACAGCACGTGCGCGTCATAATAAACAAATAATAAAATTTCTTCACCTATTAAATCCGTATGATTAATAAAGAAATAAATTCAAGGACTTTAATATTTTGAGAAGGTGATGCTTTCCATTTAAAAGTTTTAGTTTCAAATTAATAGTTTTCATTCTAAAAGTGAGAAAGCTTTGAAGGTTATGCCATTTGAGTTCTTCAATACTCTTGCAAATAATATCTAATAAACTACAACTTTAATTATGGTAATGAAAATGACTAATTTTGCTGTACGAATTCTATTTTTATAAAATATATTTAATGAGTTGTGGAGAGAAAGAAGGATTTGAAAATCGACCCAAATAAATTATTAGCATAATTCAGTATACAAACAAATATATTTATAGGCATTTCTCAAAGTTTTTAAAGAATTAAAATGGTTATTTGTGATACAAGTGCGCAAAGTAGGTGATTGTGTGCGAGTTTTAATTTTGCGAATGATGCAATCAAACGAGTTAGCAATTACCTATACGCACGTGTATCACACGCTATTTTTTGAAACGCCCGTCCGAAAAAGTTGTGTTAGGAGGAGTTAACGAAAAATAATAATTTTATATTACATAGAGTGGAGTTAAGACGCCAGTGTTTAAAGTTACCTATGCCAGTGTCTAAAGCACCTCATTTCGAAAGTGCACATGCGCCGCTTTTTCACCAGAACCTGAAGTAAGCCATTTTTAAACTGCGCATGCGTGAAAATTATTTCGCACACAGTATGCTCAAATAAGGTCCTTTAGGCACCATTTAGAAGCATGAAAACATCAACTTTTGAGGTCGGTGTTCCAAAAAATACTTTAAGTTTACGTAACAAACCACATGCTTATTACTGTACCAGAATTCTAAGAAATTCGTCATTGGTAATTTTCTGCGTAACAAAGAGTAAATAAGAGTCGAGTTTTTCAATGTTTAGATCTTTATTCTTCTTCGTATCTGGAAAACCAATTTTTAAATTAATTCACCTTCTTCGTAGAGACATAATTAGGATCGTAAAATAATTAAGATATCGTAAAAGGTTAGTCTGGAAATTATGAAAGAAATGCTACCTTTTAATTTCAGAAATATGTTATTAAACCTATGTATATTATGGGTAAATTAATGTACTTACGGGCACTTGACGTTTGAGCTTTTTAAATTTTTAAACCGTGATTGCTCGGATCTTACCACGAAGGAATAGTAAGGAGTGGTATCCCTGTAAGTGGGGAGTGGGACGAACAACGTCCAAGAATTCCTTAATGCCATGAATTCCTTGAATTCGATAAATTCCTCGAATTCCATGAATTCCTTGAATTCCATGAATTTCTTGAGTTCCATGGATTCCTTGAATTCCATGCATTTTTTGCATTCCATGAATACCTTGAATTCCATCAATTCCTTGAATTCCATGAATAACTTGAATTCCATGAATTCCTTGAATTCCATGAATTCCGTGAATTCCATGAATTCCGTGAATTCCATGAATTCCGTGAATTCCATGAATTCCTTGAATTCCATGAATTCCGTGAATTTAGTGAATTCTATCAATTCCGTGCAATCCATGAATTTCGAGAATTCCTTTGATTACATAAATTCCTTGGAATCCATTATTCCTTTAATTCCGTTATTCCTTAAATTCCGTGGATTTCGTGAATTCCCTCAATTATCAAAATTCTTCAAATTCCTTGAATTTCTTGAATTCCAACAATTTCGTGATTCCCTTCAATTCCACGAATCCCGTGAATTCCAGGAATTGGGTGAATTCCGCGAATTCCTTAAATTCCTAGAATTCCATGAATTCCGTGAATTCCATAAATTTCTTGAATTGCTTCGATTACATAAATTCCTTGGAATCCATCATTCCTTTAAATCCGTTATTCCTTAACTTCGATGAATTCTGTCATTCCTCAAATTCGATGAATTTCGTTATTCCTTAAATTCGATGAATTCCCTTAATTCCATGAATTTACGTGAATTTCGTAAATTCCGTGAATTCCTGGAATTCTGTGCATTTCATGAATCCCTTCAATTCCATAAATTTCGTGAATTCCCTCAATTCAATAAATTCCATTAGACCTTAAATTCCATGAATTCCGTAAATTTTGTGAATTCCGCGAATTCTGAGAATTCAGTGAATTGCCTGAATTCCGTGAATTCTGTGAATTGCGTTAGTTCCTTAAATTCCATGAATGTCTTGAATTCCATGAATTTCATAAATTCCGTGAATTTTGTGAATTTCATAAATTCCGTGAATTTCCTAAATTCCGTGAATTCTCAGAATTCCGTGCATTTCATGAATTCCTTGAATGCCATACATTTCGTGAATTCCTTCAATTCCATGAATTCCATTATTCCTCAAATTCCATGAATTCCGTGAAATTCGTAAATTCCGCGATTTCTGAGAATTCAGTGAATTGCCTGGATTCCGAGAATTCAGTGAATTGCCTGGATTCCGAGAATTCAGTGAATTGCCTGGATTTCGAGAATTCAGTGAATTGCCTGGATTCCGAGAATGCAGCGAATTGCGTTAAGATCCTTAAATTCCATGAATGTCTTGAATTCCATGAATTTTATTTAATTCCTTCAATTGCATGAATTCAGCGAATTCCTTGAATTCAGAGAAATCCATGAATTCCGAGGATTCCTTGAATTCAGTGAATTCCATGAATTCCGAGAATTCCTTGAATTCAGTGAATTCCATGAATTCAGAGAATTCCTTGAATTCAGTAAATTCCATGAATTCCGTGAATTCTATCTATTTCGTGAAATTCATGAATTTCGCGATTTCCATAAATTCTGTAAATTCCTTGAATTTCTGTCATTCTTTGAATTCCGTGAATTCCATGAATTTCGCGAATTCTTTCAATTTCATGAATTCTGCGAATTTCGTGATATCCATGAATTCTGTGAATTCCTTGAATAGATTTAAGTGTTGACAGATGATTCTTATTTTGAGCCTATTTCAATCCACAAATCATCCTAATTTTGGTAGGTTGGTGGATCGAACCGAAGAGCAATTGTTTTGTTGCTTGACCTTTTTCAATACCTAAATCAAATCAGTCCTAAATCAAATCCTAGTTATTACAGTGCATGTGAGCGAAAGTTAGGAGACGAAAGAAAAATTATAGAAGGGAAATTATGTTCCGGAAAATATGAAAATGGAGGGGAAATAGAAAACGGGGTTAGAGTGGAAGAGGCATAGAGGAAGTTGGGGAAGGCCTGATACTCCTAAGATAGGATCGAATAGAAGAACATCGGATCAGATAGGACTGGCCAGGGTAGCATAGAGGTGAAGAGAGGAGAGAAGGGTGAATGATTGGTGATGAGAGGAGATTTACCCAATTTATCCAACTTATCCAACTTAATAACTTAATCTACTTTGTCTAATTTTTCAAATTTGATCATGAGAAGTGGGATTGGCAAAGAGGCACAATCAATGAGAGTTGGTTTCAGGAATAGGGATTTTGAGATGAATGGAGTTAAGGGAGGGTGAGAAGTTTTCGACACGGGGTAAAATAGAAAGGAGAGTAGTTGAAGATATTTAGGAGGAAGTTTAAGAAAAGTTTTTAAGGAGCAAAGAGTATTAGTTGAAAGAGAACGGCAGGGAATAAAGGAAAGAGTGTAAGAAAGTTGCAATGTTTAATTTAGAAGGGATGAAGTAGTTAAGGGTCAGACGGTCTAATGATGGTTTTTAGGGAATAAGGGGTAGGTCGTCTGAGGAGAGCTGCAGTGCGCAATTGGTTGAAGGTGTGAGGAAGATTGTAGGACTTAAAGGGCAGTGTAAGGAACGTTGTAGGGCTAAGGTTGTAATGATTGAGGTTGAGGGGGCAAATTCATGAAAGTTACAAAATCAAATCTTATCATTTGAGATAATGGTTTGGCATTGAGAGAGTATAAAATCAAACAGCCTTGGACTGGAAAAGGGGTGAGGGCAAAGACACTAGAAGGAGAAGGCAAAACAGGAGGGGCATGAGTGGTAAATGAGGCGGAGCCAATCGTTTCATTGCATCAATAGTCGTAGCGGAGTTATACCAACTTTCTTGATAAATCCCGCTTACTTTGCGCCATAACATAACTTTACAGAATCGGAACCACGGCCACGGAAGAATTGCGATTTGTAACTTTAGATGAGGTCTCCGACTGTGCGCTCCTTCTCTTTTCGCCCTCTTTAACTGTATTACCCCGCTAGCTGGTTGTCGCATGGTATCCTGGTACAGGAATTTTCCTACGACGTCTACTTCCGCCGGATTTCGAGGAAAAGTCCTAGCACGATCTTTGGTCTGGCTCGAATCCTTCCCATTGTTCTCATCAACTTGCAAATAGCCCAAGACTTCGATTTTACTGGCCCAGAGAATCAGAAAATACACTTTTTTCCCAAATTTGTTGTTTCAGATCTCGTTTCCATAAGAATAGATACGGGGCCGTTCAAAAACTACGTCAAGCTATTTTTAAGACTTTTTCCACTACTCGCTTTCTTTGTCACATATCATTAGATAAAGCTCGAACCCCCCAGGGTGAGGTCACAAATACAAACATCCCCGCCCATCATCATTAAAAAAAACAATTTCCTCTTGAATTGCAATTGATCAACGCCTATCATAAAACACAAAACATACAAACATAATATTTTAGAAGACTTCTCATAAAAAAATCCTCTCAAAACAGAGGAAGTAGAGTGATTTTTCACAAACAAGCTTGAAAGTTAAATTTTTCAGAAAGCAGTTTAATTTTTAAACCACAAAGATGATTTTTCAATCAAGAAAAATAATTTCTCAATCCATCGAGACAATAATGAAAAAAAAACTAATGTAAAAAAAACTGTGAATTTTCGAAAAAAAATGACGTTTCAACATAGTCATTAAATTTTCAACGTAAAAAGATTAATTTTAAACCAAATAGTTGCATTTTCAACAATCTAGTTGAATTTACAACCAATCGGTCTAATTTTCAAACAAAAAAGATTAAACTTCAACTCAAAATTTGAACCAAGAACAAAAGAGTTAAATCTTCAACCAATAAAATAAATATCCCAGCACGTCAGTATTTGAAAATTTTTCTAGTCAAAATTTTTCTTGAAAAATCAAAAATCATATGAAATGAATTCCTAATTAAAATGATAAATCTTCAAACAAACAAAAAACGAATTTTAAACCAAATATTATACTTTTATAGCCACAAAGACGATTTTTCTACAATGCACTTGAATTTTCATCTAAAATTGACAAATTTTCAATAAAAAGTGGAATAATTGAAAATTTTCTGTGAAAAAGAATTGTGTTAAAAAAATGTCAAAAAAAGATTTAAATCTTCAAACAATAAAATAAATATCCCAGCACGTCAGGATTTTCAGATTTTTTGACTCAATATTTTCTTTTGATAAATAGAAATCATATGAAATGAATTTTTAGTTACAATGATGAATCTTCAAACGAATTTTGAACCAAATATTATATTATTTTGTTTAAAATTCGTAGAATTCTGTAGCCAAAAAGTTGAATTTTCATCTAAAATTCACAAATTTTCAATAAAAAGTGGGATAGTTGAAAATTTTATTTTAAAAAGAATTGTGGTAAAAAAATGTGAACAAAAGAGTTAAATCTTCAACCAATGAAATGAATATCCCAGCAAGCCAGGTTTTTGAATTTTTTCGAGTTAATAATTTTTTTTTAAGAATCAAAAATCATATGAAATTAATTTTCAATTAAAATGATAGATCTTCAAACGAACAAAAAACAAATTATAAACAAAATAGTATACTTTTCCAGCCAAAATGACGATTATTCTACAATGCAGTTGAATTTTCATCTAAAATTGACCAATTTTCAATAAAAAGTGGAGTAGTTGAAAATTTTCTGTTAAAAAGAATTGTGGTTAAAAATTTAAACAAATAAAATAAATATAGCAGCACGTGAGGTTCTTGAGATTTTTTGAGTCAATTTTTAAAAAAAATCAAAAAGCATATGATAGAAGGATGAAAAAAATTTTGTAACAAAAACATATACATGATTTCGATTCGTTTCTTAAGACGGAATCTAACCATGGGTCTGTTTTTTCTATATTTCGTACTGCCCCTGAGATAATAAGAAAAAACTATTTTAAAAAACAATGAAAATCTTCTACCAAAAACTTTGTATGCAACTAATTATCATTTATTTTTTAGTCAAATTGATAAAAACTTCATTAGAAACTCTATGTGAACTAACGTTCTTTGTAAACCAATTTTTCGAAATCATGTTTTTCATGTTTTAAAATTTTTCCATTTTCTTAACATGATTTTTAATTTATGGAATAATTGTTTATTTAAAATATTTTAAAACCCTGACGTGCTGAGAAAAAATTGAGATTAGATTTGAATTCATTCATAGGCAATATTTTGTCAAACAGTGTTTTTCAACGAGCAATAATGTTTAACAATGTAGTTCAACTCAATAGTTGAATTTGCAACCGAACAATGTGAATTCTAAATCAAAAGTCGAATAGTTGAATTTTCAATTGAAAAAATTAATTTTTAACCAAATACAAAAGGTATTTTTGAGAAAATAGTTCAATCTTAAACTAATAGAAAGAACATTCAACAAATGAGCTAACTTTTAGTCAAAAAGCTAAATATTTAACGAAAAAAAATGAATTTTACATGACAAAATTAATAGCTGTATTTTCAACTACAGCTGATAAAATTTCAGTGAAAAATGGATTAGTTGAATTTTCTGATAGGGAAATTAATTCTCAACTAAAGAGAACGAATTTTTAACAAAATAGTTGAACTTGCAACCAAATAGTAGAATTTTTAACTAAACAAGATGAATTCAGAACAAAAAATATAATACTACACCTTTCCCTTTTCATCTGGAGACAATTAGTTTTCAATCAGAAATTAAATAGTTACAAATTTTCAGTTAAAAAAATTTATTTTCAAACAAAACGAAAAAATGTCAATACAATAGTTAAATCTTTAACCAATAAAATCACATTTCGACATAGCAGTTCAACTTCAGACCGGTATTTGAATTTTCAATAGAAAGGATAAATTATTAAAAAGTTTATTAGTTTAATGGTTGACAAAAAATGATCAATTTTCAGCCATAAATGGAATAGTTAAACTTTTGGTTTGAAAAATTAATTATCGACAAAAAAAAACTTCTCCTAGTTCCGCTTTCCTCACTTCCGCTACTTACCCTTCCCTCATTATTAACCACTTCTTCTACTTCACCTTGTATAGTTTCCTCTCACGTCCACTAATTCCCCTACCTTTAGTTCCCCTCACTCCCTCTACAACCCTCTTTTCACTTCTCCCACTTACCTCCCTTTATTTACCCTAATTCCTCTCCTCTCATTTCCCCTCATTTCTCCTCCCCGTGTGAAGTGTGAGTTTTGAGTTATAAGTTCGGTGTTAGGAATTTCTGTCTCTTAACACACAAATTCCAACCCATAAACCCTGAACCCCTAAATCCTAACCCATAATCCCTGAACCCATAAACCCTAAGCCCATAGATCCCAGACTATAAACCCTAAAGCCACAAATGTCAAACCATAAACCCTAAACCGACAAATGCAAACCCATAAACCCTAAACCAACAAACCTCAACCCATAAGCCCTAAACCCATAAAACACAACCCATAAACCCTAAACCCACATATCCCAACCCATAAACTTTTAACCTATAAATCCCAACCAATAAACCATAAAATGAATCTTAAACCCATAAATGTTAACCTATGCACCCTCTAGAATACACTCCTAAACTCTTCACCCACAAATTCCAAACCATGAACCCTGGAGAACAAACCTCGTACCCACAAACCCCACATTGGTAAATTTATTGGTTGGGATTTGTAGGTTTAGGATTTATTAGTTCAGGGTTTAGGGTTTATGGGCTGGGATTTGTGGATTCAGGGTTTATGGGTTGTGATTTGTGGGTTTAGGGTTTAAGGGTTAGAATTTGCAGGTTAAGAGTTTAGGAGTGTATTCTACAGGATATATAGGTTAACATTTATGGGTTTAAGATTTATTTTGTTGCTTTTTTGGTTGGGATTTGTAGGTTTAGGGTTTATGGGTTTGGTTTTGTGGGCTTAGGGATTATGGGTTGGGATTTATTGGTTTCGGGTTTATGGGTTGGGATTTGTTTATTTTGATTTGTTTTATTTTGATTTTCTTATTCTACAGGATGTATAGGTTAACATTTATGGCTTCAAGATTTATTTTGTTGTTTATTTGTTGGGATTTGTAGGTTTAGGGTTTATGGGTTGGTATTTGTGGGCTTAGGGTTTATGGGATGGGATTTGTGGGTTAAGGGTTTATGGGTTGGGATTTGTGGGTCTAGGGTTTATGGGTTGGAATGTATGGGCTGGGGATTTATGGGTTGGAATATGTAGGTTAAGAGTTTAGGAGTGTATTCTACAGGATGTATAGGTTAACATTTATGGGTGTAAGAATTATTTTGTTGTTTATTGGTTCGTATTTGTGAGTTTAGGGTTCATGGGTTGGGATTTATGGGTTTAGGGTTTATAGGTTCAGGGTTTATGTGCTTAGGATTTATGGGTCGGGATTTATGCTACATTTTCCATGAAGATTGGAATTTATTGTTGCAAATTAAAACTAAGTTCTGAATAGATGATTAGTAAGAATAATTCTGTAGGAAGAGCGACCACAGCTAGTTGGACAAATTAGCATTCTTCTTTCGACTGGGATCGTGGTGACCGTTTGACAAGTTCACCACTTTTTGAACGAGATGTCGGGGATTGGTAGCTGGAGTGAAGTGATCTTCGGAAGCTAGGTCTAGCTTCTGGGTTTCAGGGTGCTGCCGTTCAATCTCGATGGCATTGTGCGCGACTAATTAGTCTGAAGCGCGAGATCGAGGAGCGAACGGCTTTAATTAACATTCCTCGCTCGCTCAGCGCCAACGCCGAACCACCTTCTCGGAAGGGCAAATTGAAGGCTGTAAATGTCGGTAGGATCACCCGAACCGTTGATGGTGGCCGTACACCTTTAACCATCCCGCCCGAAATTAGACTTTCTGTCGGAGCTTTCTAACGAAGGTGATGTAAGTTAGTTTTAATTTTTGCAAGCTTCTGGAACTGAAAGTAGTGTTTTTGTCTCATTCTTCTTAATTAAAA
This sequence comes from Andricus grossulariae, assembly GCA_011634705.1. Classification (NCBI taxonomy): domain Eukaryota; kingdom Metazoa; phylum Arthropoda; class Insecta; order Hymenoptera; family Cynipidae; genus Andricus; species Andricus grossulariae. The sequence continues at coordinate 119,280,291 of JAABKJ010007545.1, forward strand.
GGGAAATGGGATATACCATAGTTTCTCTCTTCTCAAAATAGGCGGAGGTGAAGGAAAATTGCTACAGTGAAGGAGGGACGTGTTTTGAAGATGTGGTGAAAGTGAAGGTTGGGAAAGATGGAAGGGAGAATCTAAACTGAATGTGGATGCAATGAGAGTTGAAGACGGTGTAAGGGAAGAAGGTACTGATAATAAGAAAGATATTTTGGAAGAAAAGAAGAGAATAGAACAATTTCATTGAGTTTTAGGAGAGATGAATAGTAAGGGTCTATCATGTCCATTTGTCACTCAGTTCTGTTCCTTCTCTTACTACATCTTATTTAATGATGCAACTTTTTCTCTCTAGCCTCTAGCCTGATCTTCACATGACATCTTCTCTGAATGGGTTAGGTATTGAGTGAAAAATGATGGTAGTAAAAGATGAAAAGGAAGCGAAGATGAAAGGCTAAGTGTGTGGTTTGAAGGTTGGAGAAGGTTGGAGAAGATGAAAAGATGTAGGGGTTGAGGAAAATGACAGAGAAATCAAATTCAAGGAATAGAGAAGAAGACAAGAAAATGAAGGAGCTGAAGAAGTTTTAATTCTAATGTCACAAGGCTAGTAAAAAAATTTGTGGTAGTAAGAATCAAGGTGCCAAATACGGAATAAAGATTGTCAATGATGAAAAGAAGGGAAGAGGAAGAAAAATTCTGCTGAGGTACAAAGTAGATTTGAAAGGGAAGACAAAAGTACACTTTCAGCCAACCTACCCGTAAGCATCTGGTACTAAAGGTAGTATTTTTATGTCTCATCCGTTTTTGATTAAGAGGAAAATGGGATATACTACAGTTCCTCTCTTTTCAACATATGTGGAGGTTAAGGAAAATTGATACATTGAAAGTTGTGATTGTTTGCAAGACCAAACGAAAGTAAAGGTTTGAAAAGACGAGAGAGAGGAAATAAAGTGATAATGAAATATTGATAATTATTAAGGATGTTCTAGAGGAAAAAGCTAGATTAAAAAAATTAATTGGGTACCAGGAGGGATTAAAGCTAAAGGTTTAAGAAGGAAGATTAGAGAAGAAGGACTTTCAGGAAGATCCGGTCACTAAGCAAAACAATTCAGATTGCTTCAATAGTGGATTGAGTCGCTAAGTCTCTTACATCTCATTTAATTATTGAACATTATATGTGTGGGGTCTAATTTAATTTTTACATGACATCTTCTCAAACTATTACATTTTTCGTCTCTTTCATCTTCTCTGATCACTGGCTCTATCACTTTTTTATTTCTTCCCAAACTTTCTTACTCTAAATTTCAAGAGCTGAAAATGGAAAAGGAAGGGATGGAAAAGGTGAAGGAGATATAAGGTGGATTTTAGAGTGAATGAAAAAAGAGGTACATAAAGGAAGTATTGTGCAAAGATTCAATGACCAAGAAAGGTGAAGAGGAGAGAAATAAGAGGCTGTAGAAAGTATGTAAAGGTTGGAGAAGATGGAAAGATGTAAATGTTGGAGAAGATGGAAAGATGAAAAGGTTAGGGAAGCTCTGAAGTGGAGGTTAAGGAAGAGACTGGAGAAATAAAGTTTTATAATGAGCGAATGTAAAGAAGAGAGAAAGGATATTATGAAACAGTGGCAGAGAAACAAACATTGGCCAGGATATCAAGAAACGGATGAAAAAAGGAAAGCTTATGTGGATTTTAGAGAGAATGCAGAAAAAAGGTACATGATGGTTTATAGCTTAGAAGAGATGTAAGATTTATACCTCATTTTGAAGAAAATCCATCCAAATAGAATAGTATGTAAAACTTGAATGAAAGAAATAAGAAATTAATGCTGATACAATAAAAATGATTTTTTGTAGACCGAAAGAAATTCTCAAGTTTTGTTATATTTAACAATGCGTCTGTTTTATGGTTTTTATAAATGGCCGTCAACCGGGTTAATTATATATCAAAATTAGCGTTGTATTTTGAACAAAATAAATTAATCTTCGACTGATAACAATGAATTATTGACAAATTTGTTAAATTTGCAACAAATTATTCGAATTTTCATTTGGAAAAGATAAATTTTCAAATAAAAGTATAATAGTTCAATTCAAACAAAAGCGACGAATTTTCATAAAAATAGTTCCAAAATATATTTTTTGCCAAAAGAAATGAATTTTTAACCAATGAGTTGAGGTTTGAATACTTTAGTTTATCTTTTAGGCCAAAAATACGATTTTACAAAAGACACTTAAATTTAAAAAAAAAATAAATAAATAAATTTTCAACAAAGTAGTACAACTTGTAATCCAAAAGAATAAAGTTTTAAGCATAAGCAGTTTAATTTTCTTATTGGGTCCTACAAGGAAAAAATTTGTAGTTCAAACAAAAAACTATTGCGAAATTAAATTAATAGAACTAGAATGTATTTTTTAAAAGTAACTTTTATTTTTTAAACAGCCAATTGTAACTTCAATTGAAGGATTTTAATATATTTGAATTAGCTATGGAACTTCATGATTATCAGATTTTTATTAAAGGGGGAAAAAGAAAAGTTACTTGAAAAAAGGGGAAATTTGTTCGCATTCACACAAAGAGCCATCGAATACGAATTAAATATTACTTTTCAAGTATCACCCCAATAGGTCTGTTTTTTAGGGTCCCAAAAAAACCCCACGAGTGAAAAAATAGGTTTTGCGAGTTTTTGGCGCTAATTAGGATTTTTTTAGTTTTTTTTTATGCATATTGTTTCTAATACATAAATACTACCACTTTGTCCAATTTTCGATTAAAGAGAGGTAGAAGTTTATTAGGGGGAAAAAAAATAATTGTTCAAACAATTTATTATTTTGTTAAGAATATTCTTTTAGAATGTCGTTAGAAAATTGCAGTTTTGTCTGATATTTTGAATTTTTCGTTCACTTTTCACTTAGAGTAAGTCAAATAATCAACTGAAGTTACCAAAATTGTTTGTTTAAACAATTCATTATTATTATTAATAATATTCAATTTGAATAATGCTACAAAGTTGCGGTTTTTTCTGAAATTTGCAACTATTTGTCTGCTTTTGACGTAGGGTAAGTTAATAATTAATTTAATTCAGCAAAAATAATTATTCAAACAAATCATTATTGTTTATAACTATCTTCCTTTTTATTAATGCAATATAGTTGCAATTTCTTCTTAAATGTTTAACTTTTCACCCACTTTTTATTTAGTAAAGTAATAAATAATGCAAGTTAACAAACATAGTTGTTCAAACAATCAATAATTGTTTATAACTATCTTCTCTTAGATAAGTGGTAAAAAATTACTGTTTTTTTCTGAACACTTGAACTTTTTGTCCACTTTTCAGTTGGAGTGAGTTAAATAATTGATTAAAGTTAACAAACGTGCTTATTGTTTACAACTATTTTTTTATGCTATAAAGTTGCTTTTTTTCTGAAATCTTTAGTTTTTCTTTGACTTTTTAGGTATGAACGAATAATGAGTGAACCTCAACAAGAATCATTTTTCAAACAGCATTTTACTTTTTTAAGTGAATTATTTTTGCTCTTTTCCCAATGTTTAAAAAAATTAATTTATACAAAAAATCTATCTTAAACAAGAGAGAAAAACAAGAAATGAAATAATTGAGAGAACTAGGTGTGAAAATGTTATGTAAAAGTTTTATTTTAAATAACAGCAATAAGTTAATTGCAAAGAGTAAAAGAAAAATTTGGAATGGAATATATTGAATATGTTCGGAATATATTTCTCTCTAATGTTTATTTATCATTCGTTCATAACAAAAGAGGTAAAGCAAAGTTAAACATTTCAGAAGAAACCGCAACTATCTGGCATTAATATGGATGAAGATAATTGTTAACAACAATAATTTGTTCGAAAAATTATTCTGTCTCAAGTTAGATAATTATTAAGTCACTCCAAGTAAAAAATAGACAAATAGTTGAAAATTTCAGAAAAATATTAACCGGAACTATCTAGTATTAATATAGAAGAAGATAGCAATAGAAAATAACAATTTGTTAAAACAATTATTTTTGCTATATTAAATTAAATGTTAACTCACTCTAAGCATAAAGTGAACAAGACGTTATAAATTTCAGGAAAAACCGCAATTTCTAGCATTATTCGAAGATAATATTGATAACAATAATAATGATTTGTGTAGACAATTATTTTTCTTAACATCAACATTAACCTCTCTCTAATCGAAAATTGGACATAAAGTGGAAACTTTTGAAAAAACCGCGACTTTCTATCTCCATTCTAAGAAAGAATTGATAAAAACAATAATAAATTGTTGTAAGAATTTATTTAAACATCTAATTATCGGTATAAAATAGCGATTTATGTATCAGAAACAATTTGCTATAAAATAACCGCAGAAAAATCATAATTAGCGCAAAAAGCTCGCGAACCCAGTTTATTCAGTTATGGGGTTTTTCGGGAACCTATAAAACAGAATTATGGGGATTATATTTGAAAAGTAATATCTTATTCGTATTCTATGGCTGATTGTGAAGAGGAATCTTGAATTTCAACAGGATTCAATCAATATTAAGGATTCTGCAAAAAATTTACAAAAACGTCTTTATTTCTTATGGGAAATACGTGTTAAACTTCATGGGGTGTTAATCATCATTTTTCTTTCAAAAAAAAAACCGGACTTATTTTTGTCTGGATTCGAACAAGTTTCCGGGCATTATCAATAAAAATTCGAGAAAAAAAATGTCCAATGCATTATTGGACCACCCTACTCTGTAGGTTCTTAATAGTTTCAATCATTTAAGGGCTATTCAAGGTCTGAAGACGACGATCTAAAAATTTCATTCAAACAAACCAAAAATTCGCTTTCACTTTTTCACCAAATGGAACAAGTTCAGGGAGGTTTCGATTTAGGATCTTATTGAGATTCCATTCTCACTTTTCTTTCACCCTCCAGAAGAAGCTGACAATGAGTAATTTCCCCTCAAATATGGTCCTCTTTCCTCTTGACCAAAAGCGATTAATTTCACACTTCAATTATCAGTACTACTCTCTAAAGAGAATTAATTTTGCTACTGGAGACAGGGACGAATCGATATCGTGCAAACGTAGATCCAATACGTATCCATATATTGGGGAGGGGGAGGGGTCACAAACACGTACGCGTGTACGCCAGTATGAAAATTACAAAGCTATTAATTATGACCCACGATAAATTAAGTAGCCATGGGGCCATTATAGAGCTCGTTCGCTAGCTCCTGCGCACCCCGGTGAATTGTTGGTAAACTTGGTCCAAGTACGCAACACGCCAGTATTTGGCCCAACGCGGCTCACCAGGCACATAATAATGGCTGGTTAGAATGTTAATATATGTCCAGAACAGGGATAGCACCCAGGGACTTTGCATCACTGAGGACCCAACTGGGCACTCTCTCGGCTCCTAACCGGACACCGCATAATCTACACCCCGAGACGTTATTACTCCCTTAGACACTAAAACCCATTTGCCATTTCCAAACGATGGCGCAAATGCTGCTGCTGCTGGCCAAACTGCTTCCGCTGGAAACCCCTGGCGAGCACCATCTTCCGAAAACCCCTGAGACTAATTATTATTCGATAAGGGTGTCACAGTCAAGACTTTCTACTTCGAGATCCTTATGACTATCTATTATCGAAGCTAGCAAGTACTTGCACTTTGGTCGTTCGATTGATTGCTCTTACAAACTCGAAGCTGTCATTAGGGGTTTGTTGATCAAGAAGATACATTATAAAGAGGCCATGAAGATTATGTTCTAGGGGAGCGTTCACATATTTCTTAAGCAGAGGTGTCCAAAGGTAGATCCTGTATCTAATTGCCATCCCGAGCCAATAGGTCGGATCTACGCAGCTTTGACAGAGACCTTTCAGGGCCACTTAGAGAAAAAATTGTCTTGAAACAAAAGCATCATCCTCTTTGACTGTTTTGCTTTGAATCACGTGAATGTCTTTTTTTTCAACCAGAATTATTTCTGCAAGATAAGATGAAGTTTGTCGCAATATGATGATGTTCGCTGCAAACAGATTCTTTTTGAGACAAATGCAGATCCTCTAAACCCTTAATTTAAGAGGAAATTCCATTTGTGTCAATAAACATCTCTGAATATTTCTCTGAGTGAAGGATCCCCATCCTTTACCTGAGTCGAAGTGCCTTCAAGTGTTTCTTCTTGGGGGGGGGGGGTGCCCTAAAGTCAGAAACTGTCACATAGGAGAAGGGTCGCAAAGGTCTTGTAACATCTCATCTCAAAATGATATTTGAATCCCTGTCGATACATTAAGCATCAATATTATCAATAAAAAATACAAGTAATTGCTTTTTCTACTAAATAGATGAATTTTCCAGCCAAGAAGACGAATTTTTCAGAAGACAGTTGAATGTTACACCTGAAAAGTTTAATTTTCGACCAACATAATTAAGTTTTCATCAAAAAGATAAGAATAAGTTTTTGACGAAAAATAAAACAGTTTTTTCTGTTGAACAAGTAATGTTCAACCCAACAATAAGGACCTATCAAACAGTTAAATTTAACGAAAAAAGACAAGTTTTCGAGAAAATAGTTCAATCCTCGAACAAATAAATTATTTTTCACTAAACAAGATTTGTTTCCTATCCAAATAGATAAATTTTCAATAAAATAGTCAAGTTTTCGAGCTAGAAAGTCAAATGTTTTCGACAATAAGTGAATTTTTAAGCCGGATATGAAGAATTTTAAACACAAAAGTTAATTTTGGATCAAGGAAGATACATTTTTAACAAAATACATACATTTATAAGTAAATGGTTGAATTTCCCACAAAAAAGATCATTTTCAGCCAAGATAGATGAATTTTTAAAGAATAAAGATTACTTTTCTGCCACAAGAGATTAAATTACTATTCAATAGGAAGAAAAAGATAACTAACCAAATGGTTTAGTTTGCAACAAAATAATTAAAGTTTCAAGAAAATAGTTCAATTTTTTTCACATAGCTGACTTTTTAATCTATAAAGATGAATCTTCAAGTAAGAAGATCAATTTTCCACCAAAGTGATTAGGATAAATTTTCAACCAAAAATCGAACAGTTAAATTAGCAGCTGAAGAAGCTAATTTTTCAACTCAAAATAAACGACCTATCAACCAGATTGATTCAACGAAAAAAGACAAATTTGAGAAAAAATAGTTCAATCTTCAGCCAAATAAATTAATTTTCCAGAAAAAAAATAATGTTCTACCCAATTAGATGAGTTTTTAACAAAATAGTTAAGTTTTTGACCTAAAAAGTCAAATGTTTGCAAAAAATTGACTTTCAACCAGAAAGTTAATTGGCAATCAGGAAAGATAAAATTTTAACAAAATAGTTAAATTTTCCACTGAAAAGATCAATTTTCAAACAAAGATGGAATCGTTAAATTTTCATTTTAACAAACTAATTTTCATACAAAAAAATGAATTTTCAACTAGTTGAATTCAACCAAAGGAGAAAAATAAAAAAAAATTTGATTTCTTAGCCAAAGTACTTGAATTTTTGGCCAAAGAAGATTATTTTTTAACAAAAAGAGGAAAGTGAAAATTTTAATCAGGAAAGGTTTTTCAGTCACAAGAGAAAAAAATGTCAACGCAGTTGTGGTATTTTCATACCAAAAAGGCAAATTTTCTAGAAAATAGTTGAATTTTCAACCCAAAAGTTGATTTTCATCCAGAAAGTTAATTTGAAACAAAAAAGTCATACATTTTTAGAAAAATAGTTTAATTTAAAGGCAAATTTTTGAATTTTAAAATAAAAAAACAGTTTTATTTTTATCCAAATGAGTAGACCTTTAACCAATAAAATATACTGTTGAAAAAGTAGTTTAAGTTTAAACCGAATAGTTACATTTTCAACCAAACGGGATGATGTTTTGTTGAAAAATATAATTTAAAAATTTGGAAAAATTTAATCGAAACTAGAAACGATAAATTGTCAGCCAAAATAAAAAATTTTTAAGCAAGAAGATTAATTTCTCGCCAACAAGACATATTTTCTACAAAATACATTAATTTTCAACTAAAAAATATAAATTTTCAACTATAAAGTGAATAGATGAAATCTTGGTTAAAAAAGTTGATTTCTAACAAAATGAAACTACCAATTGAAAAAAATATGTGTAAATTTTCTTGAAAGTGGATTAATTCACCAAATAGTTGGTTTTTTAACAAAAAAGATGAATTTTTAATCAAAAAGAATTACTTTCTGCAAAAAAATATCAATTTTCAATAACATACATGAATTTTCAATAACATTCATGAATTTTCAATTAAAAATATTAATTTACAACTAGAAAAGATCTATGTTTAACAAAAAATAGAATAGTTGAATTTTCAGTTAAGAAAATTAATTTTCAAGCAGGATAATTTTTGTCAAAATAGTTGAAAACTATTTGTATTGAAAGTCAATTACTTGGATTACCTAATTTACTTCTAATTAACTGGACTACAAGTGGATTATTCTGTATTGTAGGTAGATTACGCTGGATTACAAGTAGATTGAACCGGAATATGAGTGGATTACTCCTGACCACACGTAGAGTATTTCAGTTAACATTGGATTACTTGGAACCAAATTACCAGTTTTTTCAAAGCAGAAAAGAGTCTGATTCAAAGCGCTGTCGCGTTAAAATCGTGGTTGTGTTGCCCTGCTACATCAAACGCAACAGCTGTCCTAAATTTCTTTCCGTGTAGAAAGGCGGAGGGAAAAACAGAGAGGTTGCGGAGACAGAGAGAGAGAGAGAGAGAGAGAGAGAAGCTGCATGACGTAGAAACACTAAGTTCATGCATGATTTCTTTCATTTTAATCTGATTGTTTTGTTATTGTTTTTTTTTTTTTAATATCTGGCACTGAGGATGACCCCTATCCGTGGTCGAAACGTTTTCCAATTTTAACTTTTATGAAATGTACGTTTCTAATTAAATAATCGTATATTCATAAGACCCTAATGCCAATACAAAAATTCTTCACAACAATATGATAGATCAATCCAGGAAATTTTCAATTGTAAAAGGAACATATTACACTCCTGAACCATACAATAGATATCCTGTGAGTGATGTAGAAGTGCAATCAGCATTAAAATATTATTTAAGTGATCACGTATATTTTACCAGACAAAGCCCAAATAAGAACGACGTAAGTTAAGTTCAGGAAAATGGTGAAAGAATTGAAGAAGTAGAAGGATATTTAACGCGAAGTATTAGTGAAATATTTTACATGTTTGGAGAAAAAAATCCGAACGTAACAATTGAAAAAAAAACAGCTTTTACTGACTGCGACCAAAATGGGTTCAAATTGACCCTATAGAAGAGGAATGTCCTTACATTTATTGCGCCAATTTTGAGCTTTTACTTATTGGATTAAAAAACCAGAGAAGGGATTACGCTTCAATCTGTAGGGTTGTTAGAGGAAACTGGATCAGATGGTATTGTTTTTGCGATCTGGAACAAAGGTGACTCAGAAAAGAGAACAACTTATATTGACAAGTTTCTCAAAGAGTTTACAACCTGGACAGAAAAAGCGAATGTTCACATATATGTGAAAAATGTTCAACGAGAAGGAATCAAAGGGAAGAAAGATCGCGCTAAGAGTAATTTAAATCATTTAACACTACAGTGTGACTTTTCTGAGAATTGGAAGTTAATGGTACAAGATGTGATTCAAACTAATCATTGGACAAATGATCAGATATCGATATTTACTGCTCTTTGCTATCGAGTTGCAGAAACTAAAAGCTTTGCAGTGGTTTCCGATTATAAGAATCATGATTCTGCACACGCTTTATTGGCAATGGATCGCATTGTGCAAATTATGCAATAGTCGCATCCTAAGAAAATGGAAGAGATTACAATAATAACAGATGGAGCTGTAGCTCACTTTAAAAATCGCTATCAGTATCAGACATTGAGTAAATGATCTTGCAAGAAGAAGTGGATCTTTTCAGCAACTGGTCATGGGAAAGGTCTCTGTAATGGCGTTGGCGGCTTGCTGAAACACTTTGAAACTAGTCATATCATAAAGAAGTCACATCTCGAATCCATAGATGATGGCGAATTGTTTGTTCGAGAAGTGGAAAAGTATACTAGCGCCATTAATCTAATACTGCTTTCACCAGAGGAAGTTGCGAGTTTTCGAGAAGGAAAGGAAAAATAGTGGGTAAAAGTTCCGGGAATTAGTGGCACTCAAAAAGCCCATGCGTGCAAAGAAGTTGGAAAAAACAACGACAGGAAAGTATACATCGCAAATACCTCCATACATATAAACTACACAAGATGAGGTTTCTTTTTTGTCTTTATCTTTATTTTCACAGAAAGGAAATTTATTACGAGTGTGAATATATTAAGTGTTATTAAGTTTCAGGACTTTATTTGAATTATAACTTCCATCATTTATGTTCTCGAAAAGTTGGTCTAATTGAAGATCTTATTGATAGATGTGTTACATTGAGCGATATTAAGTTCCGTAAAGAAAATTTAGATCAACTAAGAATTACTCCATGCAAAATAATTACCCACTTCAATTGATAAAAAAAATCATCAAAGAAAGAATCCATGACATTTATAATAATTCCTCTAAAAATACCAAATGGAATGAAAACTACAAAAACTCTGAACTGAAGGTGTCGTGAGCATATGTTGAAGGTCTTTCGGAACGTCTTAGGGGTCTTTAAAAAAATATAATATTAATGTTTATTTAATGTTATGTAATGTTATGTAATGTTTATGTAATGATGAAAAATACCAAAATTCTAGCTTTTGAAAACAATACTCACAAGCGAGGAATCCTATAGTCCATTTTTATAAATAATTTATAAATAAATAATATGTTGTTTTTCAGAGGAAATTAGGCGATACGTATTTTTCCGATACACAATAAAAGAATTCTCTAAGTAGTTCTGCGTATTTGAATTTTGTCCTTTGTTTTTGAAAAAACCCGAATTTTTTCTTCAAACTTTTATAACTTTTGACCTAATTGAGACACTCATTATTTTCTTTTCGATTCTAATAATAGCGTTCATCGTTTGATGCTTGCTGAATAATTGTTTTAGCTAGGAGAATTCTTTTTTCTTGCAATCGAATTTTCTACTTTTTCTTGGAAACAATGACAGATAGTTTACAAGAAAAATTGAAGACTACAATTTTTAGAAAAAAAGATTCTCCCGGCCTCAAAAATTGTTTAGCCCGCATGACGCTGATAAAATACTTTTCTTCTATTAGTAGAAAATTTTCAAAAATATTTGGAAGAATAAAAAAGTTGGGGCATTCCAAAACTTTACTTGTAAACTAAAAACGACCAATCTTCAACCAATAATGGATTAGGTTAATTTTCAGTTAAGAAAAAAATTAAAAATGAGAAAAAATTAGAATTTTCGACAAAGTAGTTAAATCGTTTACCAAGTAGTAGTATTTTTCATCGAAAGAAATTAATTCTTAACCGAAAATATAATAGGAGACTATTCAATTCAAAAGCATGTACTTTTACCTAAATATATTTAAATTTTCTTTTTTTGTTCTATTAATTCAGTTCCCCTTCAAGCGAAAAAACGAGAAGTGCAAGTTTCTTGAAAACAGAGGACAAAAGTGGAATTCTTTGAAAAATTAGACATGGAACATGCGCATACAAAAAGGGGTTTCGTAACCCATGAAGTCGTTAATTTTTTTTAATCAAGTCAAAAATTATTATAAAGCAGTTAAGCGGTACACCAGCAAACACACATGAGATTCACGTATGTTTGGTCCTCCCTTCATTACCCCACCCTGCATGTATATTGATGTTTTATGATATTGCATGTATATATATAATGTATATTGACCATAACCCTCCGTCGCTTCCGCAAACGACCCTCTTACTGTTTTTTTTCTCTTCTTCCCAAGTTTTCCACCATCACCATCGATCCTCCTCTACCACATTCCCTCCTTTCCCAACACGCTCTCCCTACCCACCACTTCCTCCTTTCCCACCACGCACTTCTTTCCCACCACGTGTTCTTTTCCCCGTTTTCAGCTTCCTTTTTCACCAACCTTCTCCTCCCCTCCCATTCTTTCGTATCATTCCACTCATTTCCCACTCTTGCATACTATACTACTCTTTTTCTTTCCATCACTCCCTTTCCATAATTTCCCCTCCTTCCCTCGCAACCCCCTCTGTCACACTTCCTTGCCATCCCTTCTCACCTTTTCATCATGCCCTTCTTTCTTTTCCTTTCCCTTCCTTTCGCACCATCATTCTCCACCCCTTCCTATTACCTCCAATTCCTTCCTACTATACCCCTACATCAATTTAAATTTGCTTCGCTCTTATCCATTTCATGTTCCTTCAATCACCTTACTTTTCCACCATTCTTCTTCACTTCTCTCTTCCTTCACTATCACCGCCTTCCTCCTTACCCTCCTTTTCTGCTGTCCAAATATTCATATTTGTTCTGAATTGAAAAAAGCGACAGTGAGAATCATTTTATTTGCAAAAAATATTGGTATTAGAATTATTTTTTGTAGGTCTGAAATTCTTTCATACGAAATAATGTTTTTTATAAGAATGACTGATAATATATTTAAATTCATGAAATCACAGAAAAAGCTCTTTTTTCCAGAGACCTCATTTTCGGCACGACAACTAGATACCTTTAGCTTTTAAAGTATAAAATGTGACAACTTTTTCACTATGTATTTCTACCCCTTATATCCATTCCGAGAATCTCCTACTTTTCCGTCCTCTCTCACCATACCGCTACAACCATTTCCCATCCCTTTCCATCACATCTCTTCGATCCTTTCCCACCATCATCTTCTTTTCCTTTCTGCCTTACCATTCTCCTCTAGTACTCACTCCATTTCCTATAATCCGCCTCCTTTCTCACGGTAGCCATAACCTCATCTCTTGCCTTCCCACACCACCATCTCCACCCCTTCTTTCCCAACACCCTCTGATTTCTCTTACTCTCCTCCAATACTTCTCCAACCCTTTCAGCATTTCCTATTATCCTCCTCTTTTCCTATCATAAGGGTAGAACCCCTTTCCTCCTCTCTACTCAATCCCCTTCACTTCTTTTTCGCAATTCCATTCTTTTCCTTCGACTCCCACCATCCTTTTCCTCCCCTTACATCATTTCCTATCATTCCCCTCCTTTCGCACCATCTCTTCCATTCGTATATTTCATCCGCATGGTTCAAATTTGTTCAAAATGGAAAAAATATTGCTATTAAACTAAAATTGCAAAAATAAAGCTTTTAAGGATTATTAATCTAAATTACTCAGTGACAAATGAAAATTGGAACCCCTAAACAAGAATTAATTTTACATGAAAGGAATCCTAATTAAACTGAGAAGAAAAAAAGATCACCAATACTATGCGAGATAAAAATGTAAAAATTATTGCCTCTTTCGTTTGAATTTGAAAAGAAATTGAACCATCTCTTTGCAAGTGGAAATACCGAGAAATATTTTATGTAAATTGTTTTGCAGCGCGAAGGTAGCGGACAAACTCTTTACGTTGGAAACATGAAATATTTCATGTTTAGATTAAGATTTATTTCTGAAGGAGAAAATGTTTTTGTTTCGATTTTATTCAGACAATTTTATTTTAAAAAAGAAGAAAAAAACAAAGAAAAAGAAATGAAAATTCTCTTTTTGTATTGAAATGTATATTATATCAGGCAAACTTACCAGCAAAATTGATGACAACCACGAAGGCAAAGAGAAGAGTTTCAAGAAGGATCTCCATTTTTTATTGTCAGATTTCGTGAAAAATAACTAATAAATCTGGATCACATCCACTGCTATATATACGCGAAAAATTTCTTGGAATTGTGGAATATTCCAATGGCTGTAGCCTACTTGATCAAAGCAATAGAAAATCTTATCACCCAGAACAAACTATGGAAATCGAAAACAGCGCTTAGTAGACCTTGGTCTCTGTTTTTCTACTAATACATTGAAAAGATTTATCAATCAAAGTTTGCCAGGTAATTCTAAAAGATATCAAAATTTCAAAATATTACAGATTGCTAGAATAACAGAAATTTTGAGAATCTATTAAAAGAGGAAAAAAATAAACTTGGCGACATTTTTATTATTATTTTAATTTAAAGTAGATGAAATTTGTCCAAGTTATAAGTTTTTCCCCTTTTAATCAATAGTTGAATTTTCTATAAATAAAAAAATCAATCATCAACCAAGCAGTTGCATTTACAATCAAATAGTTGAAGTCTTAACCAAATATTTGTATTGTCCAGCTACAAAAATACATTTTCAAGCCAAAAAGACCAACCTTTCAGCAGATAGTTGAATTTTCCACCAAGAACTTTTCTACAAAAATAGATGAATCTTCAATAAAGCAGTTGAATTGTCCAACAAAACAGATCAATTTCTACCAATTTGTTGAATTTTCAACTAAAATAATGAATTTTCACCAACAACAAAAAACGAATTTTCAAGAAAGAAGTTGTAGTTTGAAACCACATAGTTGAATTTAAAAAAAAAAAGTTTAATTCTCAACGAAAAATTTATAAGCTAATATTTCTAACAAGGAAAGACTTTAATTTATATACAAAATCAGTCGAATCCTTTACTGAAAAAGGTCTGTAACGAAAATCTCGAAAATATTGCTATCGCTTTTCTTCAATGCCAATTGTGAAATTTGAACATCTCGAAAGAAAGAATGTTGGCCTGTTGACACGCAAAATTAAGAATTAAGTTTCAGTTGTTGGGCAATGAGAAAGAATGACAAATTTGTTTGCATAATAAAACTGACAAAAATGTAAGATTTCTTAATGTGAAATCGTATTATTTAACCAAAGTTAAAAATTTGAAAACTAATAGTTTCATAAAAATGATTCAACAGAATTATAAAATATTCAATAAAAATATCTGAAAAATGTATAATTGTATAGTTGTATGAATAAAATGATTTGGTAACTTTTCCTAAGCTACTTTTACGTTGCGCAGTCTAGGACAGATTTAATTAACTAGTGTGCGTACGTAGAAACAAAAATAATAAATAAATTTTATAATAATTGAAACTGTGAAACTTATTTAATTGGACAGAAAATTTATCCAACTTTGAATTATAATCGCATTTCTACCACAAAAATTAAAACGCAAAACGTTGAATCAACAAAAATCTGTTTGGCTGGTATCTTTGTTTAAACAATGAGCATATGTTGATCACATGAATAGTTTTTAAGTCTTTCCAGAATCATATTAGTGTGCTTATATGTATAGAGAATATATATTTTTCTCAACGCTTTAAGTATTATCTGCGTGCGTCGACAATTTGAAACGCAAAATAACAAGAAATTATATATAATTATACAAATATAAAATAATAATAGAAAAATTACTTTATTTATCAACACTGTTCCCGTATTACTCAATAATCTTTTCTAAGTTAAAACAAACGCATTAAAAAGAAATGTTTTAATATATGCAATTTATGTGTACTTTAATACATATACTCAATAAATTAACATAAATATGAATTATTGAAATTCTGCTAAAAGCACTTCAAAAGACATAAAGGACATCTTATTTGCTCTCTCTTCTGCCATTTCCCGAGAGGTCCAGTTTAAATTTTCCTTGCTTAAATTAACTTTCACCTCTGTGGATTCAGATTAAAATTCTCTCGCATACCTGTAGAGCCCGCGGACCAAATTTCCCGCCGTAGTCTTACATAAGTGATTTAGGAATTTCCCCTTTATTCTTCCCAACCATCTACCTCTCTCACTCATTGATTATTAATTTGTTCCCTCGCTTTGTCACATATCCACTTGTGTTCAATATCTTCGTCCCGTTCCACACGAAATCTACAGACTACGTTTATATACCTTTTATTTCCTGCTTTTCCTACCTTTCCGCAAAGCAAACTTGCCCATTGAATTGTATCCTTTAAAATCAATTCCCTGATCTTCCAGTAACCTTCACCTCCCTCTGGAGTTTTGCACCTCTCATACAGACTACAATGAGAAGAATCTTCGATTCTAGTCCTACTCTTCGGTTTTTCCTTATCTCTTATCGCTTCAATGCCAGTTTTTAGTTTTTCAATGAGCTCATCTTCCCTCCCGCTTCCACCTACCGAATCTGAATGTTCTGGTTCTCCCAATTCTGCTGAAGTCTTTGAAAGCTTTTACCCCACATAGAAGGGAGTTCTTCTTGATCTGCCTTAGCTCTTCCACGACGCGAATCCGTTGAAGGATGTGCTCTTGCATCTTTAGAACTTCAGGGACATACCTGCCAACTCTATTTTTGACTTCTATGTTCAAATCACATCTATTTTCTTCTGTTCTCCAAATATATCTCGGTTATTCTTATCAATTCCCGGTACAACTTTAGTAAATCTAGCTTGAACTTTCTTTACTTCCTCTCTATTCTCCCATCCTTAAATCTCGACTCCATACAGCCCTCCTGATTTCGCAAGTATATCCCTTAGATAAAGTCTCCTACTTAAACCACCTCTATTTGCTCTGATCATCACTCCTCAAACTGCATTGGTCGCTTTCTGTATATTTCCCAGCATGATTTTGATCTGTTTGCTGTAGTTCCTCACTGAAGAGAACCAGAAGCTTGCAGGTGTCCGCTACCTCAATTTTCTGGCCTGCAATGCTCCAATTATATTCTTTTCCTTTCCTTCCTCTATTTCTAAAGACCATAATTTTTTATTTCCCTAAATTTATTTCTAAATTGATCCTGCTTACAAACCCTTCTAAAAGTTTCAGCATTTCCCGTAAGTCCTCGGGGAAGTCTGATATCACTGCAAGATCATCTGCGAATTTTAGGGTATAAACTTTTGTTTCTCCTGATACTGACCCTCCTGTGTTTCTCCTTTCCCAAATCTCATCCATGTCGCCAATAAAAATATTAAAAATTTTAGGGCTCAGGAGACACTTCTGTCTTACCCCCTGCCCGTTCTGAAGCTGTTCGTCAATCCCTCTTCGGTTATCGCCTGATTCAGGCTCTCTTCAAAAATGGCACGTATCATTTCCAGCATTATTCCTTTGATACCCTATATGATACACTTTTCAAAATAACATTTGTCTGTCTACCGTATCAAACGCCTTTTTGAAGTCTATAAAAGCTACATATGTGACCGTCCGCGAAGAAAGGGACTTAATGCCTAATTCTTGTTATTAGTCAAAGAATTCAAAACAGAGAAACTGTCTCTTGTTGATCTTTTCTTTCCAAACCCCGCTTGGCTTTTTTCATAGAAGACCAACTTTGTGGGCACTGGTCGGGCCAACCAGCTAAATGATAACGGCCAACTGTCTTTGGCTTCTCAACGTCGGCCCGACATTTGGTCCATATATGAATCATTTATTAAGATGATGCCGGCTCAACCTTGGACAAAAATGTGAGACCGACCTAGGTTTTTGAATATTGGTACTACATTGGCAAGAAACGTCCGGCCAACCTTGTAACCAATGGTAGGGTCACTTCGCAATACTGCAACGCAATACGTTGCAACACCCTTCCAAGTTAAGAAACCTAGAAGTTTTGATTGCAAATATATGTAAATAGAATTTCAATGATTACACTTTCTTCGAATCTTCAGGGATTGCAACATTTAAGTCCTCATCAACTTTTTCAATGAGGCTTTTGGACGCGCTAATGGTATCGTCACTAGAAATATTGTCTTCGCTGATAAGATAAGTACTGTTCCCACCGTCATCAACTTTTCGGCCTCCCAATAATACAAGCAGAACCACAGCGACCGAAAGCAGATCTATCGAGATGAAGTAGTTTATGTTCAATGAATGTTATGGGCAAATGTTACGACGATGAAAGAGCCGACTCTTGTCCACAGTCGACCCAACTTTAACTTCATGGTCGTTGTGAAGTAATGAACCAGAGTATATCCGACGGCCCGCCCATATTTTGGGCAAGGTTTGACCGACCGTCGGGTGCATCAAAGTGACTTGTGGCTAACCCACTGCTATAACCAGAAATGGACCGACCGCATCCTTGCGGTCGTGCCGACCAATCTGCTACAGTTTATCCGATTATCGGCCCAAAGTTGGGCCAGAATTGGGCAGACAATCGGCTTTTCGCCCCTCGCCGACGTCGGTTGCCAACGACGGTGGGACCATGGCAGCTTGAAAACACCTTTGCAGGCCTAACTCTGGTGACCATAGATCGGTTACCAAAGCAGGGCCGACTTTAGACCGATGGTCAAGCTCTGGCATCCGACCGAATTTCGCACCTGAGGTGGAACGAAGAAACGAGCCTCAGGTTAAAAAAGTCGATTTTCCTGTTCTTATTGATTCTGAATCATGAAGATTTCTCCTATCGAATAAAAAAATCCCCATTGCTTGACCATTAAAGGTGAATTGTCTTCCTTTCAATTTGATTTGCTTATTCTCGTAAACTCATTTTCGGTCCTCAGACCGGTTTCTTCGTTCCACGTCACATATTCTAGAAAATTGGAATCAAATTTGAATAGTTGAATTTAATTCTACGCTGATGAATATTTCATCCGGAAATACCTTGAAAATGTATTTTGTATGCTGTGTGAATATTAAAAGTACGGTGTCAGATTATTACACAAGTGTCCAGTCATATTATGTCCATAAGGAAAATAATATCCTAATTTCAAAGAATTGTGAGCAAATGAAAAAATGTTGTCATTCAGATCGAATTTACTTGGATTTTTTCGCTGAAACGTTGAAATGTGAAAAAAATGTAATATTTTAAATTTTAACTAAAAAAATTTGTATTCTAAATGAAAAAACATTAAAATTCAACCAAAAAAGCGCGGATTATCAAGAAAAAAAGGTACGCCTTAATTAGGAAAGATTAGTTGTTACCCAGGTAGTTGCACTTGAAGAGAAAAAATCAAATTTCCACCAAAAGAGAGGAATTTCCAAACCACGAACGAAGTTTCAACAAATGTGTTGAATTTTCAACCAGGAAGATTTTTTGGTCCAGAGAGAACAATATTTCAATTTGATTGTTAAATTTTTAAACCAAAAAGATGATTTTGTACGAACCAGTTGAATTTGCAAAATGAAAATATGAATTTTCAATGAAAAATTTAATTTTCCACCAAATCGCTGCATTTTCAACTAAAAACGATCAATTTTCAACCAAAAACGGAATAACTGAATTTTTAGTTGAAAAAATTGATTTGAAACACCCAAAAAATGGATTTTCAACGAGCTTTCAACGAAATAGTATAATTTTCAGCCAAAAATGATTTTGCAGCCAAAACGTGTTGAAAAATATTAACCAAATTGTTGAATTTTTAACTAAAATGATGGATCTTGAACAAACAAAATAAATTTTCAAGGAAGAATTTGAACTTTTCACCAAATAGTTGAACATTTATTCAATAAAGATTAATTCTCAACGAAAAATATTGTAGCTGATATTTTAAACCAGAAACAATTTGAATATAAAACCTGAATCAGTCGAATTTACCTGAAAAAAAAAATTACAACAAGAAGTGTAATAGTTAATATTTCAACCAACATAAATGTTAATTTTAAACAATAAACACTTGAATTTAACCAAAAAGGATGAATTTTCAACAAAACAGTAGAATTATTATCCAGAACAGATTAATTTTTAACAAAGCATTAGCATCTTAAAAAAAAATCAAATCTTTAACCAAAAAGACGAATTTCCAAACTAAAAAGACGAATTTTCAACAGAATAGTTTCATTTTCAACAAAAAATAGAATAATTGATTTTTCGGGCGAAAGAATTGATTACAAAGGACCACAAAATCTAAACCCTCGCAACACGGACCAGGCTAGGTGGGTCTCATAATTTCGGGGTCGCTGAATTCGAATCCGTTATCCATTTGGTCCTATCAGGTCACGGTCAAGGTCAGTTCAAGGTTAAACTTACAAAATTCATCGCTAACCAATTAAGTCATGGTACTCATAGGTTTTCGGGGTCGCTGAATTCAAATACGTTGTCTGTTTGGGTTTATCAGGTCAGGTTCAAAGTCAATTCAAGGTCAAACCAAACAAACAATGGATTTGAATTCAGCGACACCGAAATCCTATAGTTACCCTTACCTAATTGGTTAGCGATGAATTCTGTAAGTTTGACCTTGAACTGACCTTGACAACGAATTCGAATTTAGTGAGCCCGAAAACCTAAAGGTACCCTGGCCCAATTGGTTAGCGATAAATTTTGTGAGTTTCACCTTGAACTGACCTTGACAACGAATTCGAATTCAGCGACCCCGAACACCTATAGGTAACCTGACTTACTCAGTTAACGATGAATTTTGTAGGTTTGACCTTGAATTGACCTTGACCTTGACCTGATGGGAACAAACGGAAACGGATTTGAATTCAGCGACCCTGAAAACCAAATAGTAGAATTTTTGACCAAAAAGGATCAGTTTACAAACATAGTTTTATTTTCTATGAAATAATTTTCAACCTGAAAAATACAATATTCAACACGAAATATGAATTTTCAATCCAAAGATACGAATGATAAATTTTCAACCATAAGGATTAATTTTTCACAAAAAAAGCGACTGTTCGAAAAATACATGGGTTTTCTCAACAAATGGTTCAATTTTTAAGCCAAAAGACGAATTTTCGAGAGCAAAAAAAAAAACAATTAAATTTTCTACCTGAAAATGTGTATTTTGAAAGGAAAAGTAGATTTACAACCAAGTAGTGGAATTTTCAACAAAAATTATGAATCTTCGAAAAAAAATCAATTTTTTACAGTGCAGTTCAACTTCAGACAAAGTAGTTTATTTTTCGACGAATGAAAATAAATTCTCAAGAAAAAATGCTATAGTTGATATTTAAACCAAAAAATATTTTCATTTAAAATCACAAACAGTAGAACTCGATACAAAATATGAATTTTTAACAACATAGTTGAATCTTCAACCAAAGCAAGTTAATTTTCAACCAAAGTTGCATTTTTAACCAAAAAGACTGAATTTTCAACCAAGAAGATTAATTTTCTAGCAAATAAGAAACAATTTTAACATAATACATAAATTTCAAACCAAATAGTTGAATTTTCAGCTACAATGATGAATCTTGAAAAAAAGTTTTATTCAACAAATGAATTTAAGATTTAACCAAATAGTTGAATTCTCCTCCAAAAAGATGCTTCGTGGCCAAAAATATTAATTTTTTATAAAAAAAAAAAAAAATTTCAAGGAAATGCATAATTTTTTAATTCAAAAGATAAACTTTCTACCAAATGTTTGAAATTTTTAATAAAAAAAGACATCTTCAAGAAAAAATCTAATATTTAGAATTCAGTTGAAAATATTGCATCTAAACTTTCATAAAAAAATTAATTGTTAACAAAAAATAAGTTCTCTACAAAGTTGTTAAATTTTGAATCAAAGAAATTAATCTTGAACAACAAAAAATAAATTTTTACGAAAGAAGTTCAACTTTAAACCAAGTAGTTGAATTTTTGACCAAAAAGATGAATTTTTATTTAATAGTTGCATTTTCAACAAAATAATCCAATTTTCAACTAAGTAGTCTAATTTTGAACGAAACAGTAAAATTCAATTAAAAATATTATTTTTAACAAGACAGTTGAATTTTTAAGTAAAAAGAATAAATTTTCAACCGAGAATATCAATTTTTCACCAAAAATAAAATTTTTGTCAAGAAAATAGATTATTTTTCAACCAAATAGCTTAATTTTTAATTAAAATATCAGTTTTCAAGAAAAAATAGTTTGAAAAATTATTTCACAATTAAAAAAAAAATTCTTACAAAGAAAGTTCAAGTATAAACTAAAGAGAAGAATTTTCATCTGAAATTGTGAATCTTAAGAAAATGTATTTTTAAAAAAAGAACTTTACATTCAACCAAATAGTTGAAGTTTTGATTAAAGAAAGATCAATGGTCAAGAAAAAATCGAATATTTGAAATTCAGTTGAAAATATTGATTCTCAACAAAAAAATGATTTTTTCAGGAGTTTGTTAAATTTGGACTCAAGAAGATGACTTTCAATCTGAAATAATGAAAATTGAATTTTCATATAAAAATTTCATTTTCTACCCAAAAAGACGACTTTTTAACAAACTATATGAATTTTCTACCAAATAGTTGAATTTTCAACCATTAATTTATTAATAATTATATTATTATATTATTATATTATTAATTTATTTATCAATTCAATTAATTAATTCATTCATTATAATAATTAAAATAATTAAATTTTCAGATAAAAACTCTGATAACAAAAGTAACTTTAAACAAAAAAAACAATTTTTTCAACAAAACCGTTACATTTTCAACCAAAAAATGAATTTTCGACCAAGAATAATAATGTTCTATAAAAAAAGACGAATTTCGAACTTATCCAATATAAAGAATAAAGTTTTAAACAAACGTAAAGATCTTACGTTTCCAGATGAAAAATATTATTTTTCACAAAAAAAAGAAATAACTTTTCAACCCAAAAATATGACTTTTTAACAAAAAGTTTAATTTTCTATCAAATTGTTGAATTTTCAAACTAAAAAGATGAAATCTTTACAAAACAATAGAATTTTGGACATGAAATTTCATTTGAAAGCAAATAGTTGAATTTTCAACTATAATTATGAATCCTCAAAAGGATTCCTTTTGAAACAAATTGTCCAATTTATAACAAAATAAATGCATTTTCAACCTAAAAGGTAAGTTTTCACCAAAAATGAAATACTTACATTTACTATTAAAGAAATGAATTTTCAACAAAATAGCTTATTTTTCAACCAAAAAAATTTATTTTGAAGAACATTGTTAAATTTTTAATTAAATAAATGAATTTTGACCCAAGAAAAATATTAATTATCAACAAAATAGTTTATTTCTCAACCAAAATGATTAATTTTTAACCAAGAAAATTAAAGCTTTACTGAAAAAGACAAATTTTCAACAAAACAAATGAATTTTCCACAAAATAAACGAATTTTCAACAAAATAGTTTATTTTTCAACGAAAAAAATTCATTTTAAAGAACACTGTCGAACTCTTGATTAAATAAATGAATGTTCAACCATAAAATGATAAGATTCCACTGCAAATAAAATAGTTAAATTTTTTAATAAAAAAAAATTAATTTTCAAATAAAAAAAAATTAATTTTCAGCAATAAGGGTTATTTTTTAAACAAAAACATCCATTTTTAACCACAAAGAATAATTTTTCACGAAAAGGATGAATTTTTAAGAAAATTGTTGAATTTTCATCTCAAAAAGATAAGCTTTCACCAAAAATAGAATAAATTTTTTATTAAACAAATGAATTTTCAGCCAAGAAAAAATTAATTTTAAACCAAAAAGATGAAGTTTCAACCAAGAAGATTCATTTTTAACTTCAAAAAAATTATTTTTTGACGCAGTTGTTAAATTTTGAATAAAAAAATACTTTTTAACAATATAGTTGCATTTTCAAGAAAATAAATAAATCCTGAATTTGGTACAATCATGTAAAATAAAACAATTCTAGTTAACAACAAAATCTATATTTTCGAAAATTTAAAATGGCTTTTCATTTTCAAATAATCCTTTTAAGAGAATATTTAAAAACATTGAAAAATACATAAAAAATTGTCAAAGAAGATCTTGAAGATTTTAAAGTAAATTTTTTTTAATATGTGGAATTTGGTTAAATTTAAGAAAAAATTACATAATTTTAAAGACGTCTAGAAGGTTTAGAAATTTAAAAGCAATAAAAAAAATTAAAAGCATTCCAGGAAATTACAAAAAGTAGATTTTTGAAGATTTGAAAAAATTAGAATTTTTTAGACAATTTTTGAAGGTTTCAAAAGAATAAAAAAAATTTCTTAAGTTTCATGAAAAAATTTCAAATAATTTGTCCTTAGTATTAATTAAGAATTATTATTAAATTCCCGAAATTCCTAAATTACCGAAACTGACATTTGCCGAAAATTTAAAATTAGCTAAAATAAAAATTTTAGGGAACAACTGAAGAAGAGTTTTAAACGTCTCACTGTATATCCTGAAGTGGCGAAAAAGAATTTAAAAGATTTCAAAACAAAATGCTGCAATTTTTCAAGATTACAAAATTTAAGAAGTAAGTACGTTTAAGAGATATTTCGAAGATTTGAAAATATTGAAAAATAATTTAGAACTTGCGAAGATTTGAAAAATTTTTTCAATAAAATGTACATTTTTGAAGATTTTTAACAAAAATTTTTGTTTTTGTTTTGTTGAAAATTCATTCTTTTAACTAAAAATTTAATTTTTTTTAATGAAAATTCATCTTATTCATTGAAAATTAACTTTTTTTGTAGAATCTTCATATTCGCGAGTTGAAAATTTAACTGTTTTGTAGAAAATACAAATTTTCGGTTCGCAAATTCAGCAATTTGGAAAAAAATTCACCTGTTAGGTTGAAAATTTATATATTTTGTTGAAAATGCGCCTTTTTTTATAGAAAATCCAATTTTTTGGTTAAAACTGAAACTGGTTGAAAATTAATCTAGTTTAGTTCAGGATTCAAGAATTTTTTTACAATTCATTTTTATTGGTTAAATCCAACTGTTTTTTATTTTAAATCAAATTCCTTTTTTGCTGAAATATCAAATATTAAATTTTTCGTTAAAAATTCAACTCCTTGTTTGAAAGTTGAACTAATTTAACTATTTTATTGAAAATTCAACTGATTGGTTGAAAATTAACTTTTTTGATGAAAACTGTTTTTTATTTTTGATTAAATTCCTTTTTTGCTGAAATATCAACCATAACATTTTTTTTTTTTTGAAAAATCAACTCCTTGGTTGAAAGTTGAACTATTTCCTGGTAAGTTAATTTTTTATTTCAAGATTCATAATCGTAGGTGAGAAAA